>JAVSCE010010618.1:0-80680 GCA_032199065.1 Smutsia gigantea | reverse complement strand
ATGGACATCTATTTCATCACATTCAAATGGCTCGATAATATCCCCTGGGGGGCTGCACCATGATATATTCATCCAGATTCCTATTCGGAGACCTGGCTTGTTTCCAATTTTTTAGTAATATAAGTAACACTATGATAAACCTCTGGATCCTGGATTATTTATATTGACTGAATTTAATATGTAATTTGTATTTTACCCACAAGGGGGAAACAGGCTACTGTGACAAAACAAGCTAAGTGGTAAAAAAGCAAAAACCAGCCAGAAAGGTCTTTGGCGTACATAAGCTTACCCTAGCCTTGTAAGCTAGGTGTTAGTATTTTCTCCATTTTATGGATAAACAAACTGGGTGTGGGGAGAGTAAGTGACACGTACCGATTCTCACAGACCAGTGAGTGCCAGTGGGTATTCAAAGCTGTCTTCTGATCGCACACAGCTGACTTTTCATGGTGCCGCCCTTCCAAAATTGACTTCACAGCATTCTCCTTATATTCAGTTCAGTTCTAGGCACTGTGCTGGGAAACTATACAGAAATAAATAAAAGGAACCCTGCACCTCAGTGGTCATTATTAGGTTTGAGGACAGATTTATACATAAATAACAGTATGACTAATGCCCAACAGAATGGAGAGAGCCCAGGAAAGTCACTTTGCTGTGAGGCTGGGCATGCTTTTATTAAAGAGGCATGATAACAGGAAGAGCTAAGGTTTATTTAGCATCTACTCTGTAAGAGGCACTATGCTAAGTGGTTTACATGCATGATCTTGTTAAAAGTTCTCCATAAATGTGGAAGGTATTATATCCTTTTCACAAGGAAGAAAACTGATGGTCAGAGAGCTTAAGAAACTGGCTGCTTGGGGCAGAACACTGGAACCCACATCCTTCAGCTCTATTTGGCAGGACTTAGAAGAGATGGTAGATCTTCAACACGCAAAGCTCAGAGACACTTCTAGGAAAGGAAACACAAGAAACAAAGTCTTGGAGGCAAGAAATACAGTTACATTTGGGAGCAAGGGGCGTGAAAGAGGAGGAATCTGGAGATAGAAACTACAGGGACAAAACTGAGAAGTCTGTGAGTAACAAGCCAAAGAGATCTACCGTATTCTGTATCCAGGGAGGAACCAGTGAAAGAGAATGATGTCACCTTTGCTTCATGAAGATTAATTTGGTGGCTTACATTAGGGAACAAGGAGACTAGTCAGGGATTGTTAAAATAATCCTATCCAAGAGAACTATGATTAAGGTTTCAGTGTTTGGGTAACTGGGAGAATGTTAAGTGTGCACACCAGGGGAGGGGCTGTGGGAGGGAAGAGATGAGGTCGCTTTTCTTACATGGATTGAGAGACTGAGGGACCTCTGGGTGGAGATGTTCAGTGGAGACTTATTAAGTAGGAAGCTGGTGATTTAGATGTGGTACCTGAGAATCAAGAAATGACCTTGGGAGCTGGCCAGGGAAACTCTATACTTAAGATTCAGCAGCAGATGTTCATACCCTGATAATCTGTAATTCTGCTACCAGATTTCTGTTATAGAGAAATACGATCACATGTGCGCAAGAAGGTGGGTCAAGGATGCTCACAGCAGCATTGTTTGCAAGCAGTGAAGGCTGGGTGAGGGGAGGAGCAAGTAAATAAACCATAGAATAGCCGAATTGTGCAGTGGTTAACAATTAAGTAGATTAAAAATTCTAGCTTGGACAGATCTCCAAAATATACAGTAGGTGAGAAAAGCAAGTTGCACAATTATAAAGCATGATAATGCTTTTAAAAAACAAGAAAAGCCAAACCAAAAAATGCTGTCACATATGTGTTTTAAAGGATGTGTGTGTGTACAGACAAGATCCTGGAAGGATAAACATATTGCTAATCATGAAGGATAAACATACTGCTAGTTGTGATGAAAATGGAGAACGGTAGGGGTGAAACGAATTTTAGCCTTAGCTGTCAAGTTCTAATTTTATAAGAAGAATGTAATCATATATTACTTATGACAATAAAAATACTCAAACTACATTAGAGAATAAATAGATTCGATGGAATAAGAGAGAGTGGAAGAGACAGGGTCGTATCCCAAGATTCTGGGTAGGGCAGTATTACTGGAACACTGGGAGAAGTTTCTGGAAGTGCAAGGTGGAGGGGCGATGCACCCTATTCACCCACTCTGCAGAGGTGGCCAGCAGGATGAACCCTGTGAGCACAGCCAGTTTTCAACGCCTTTCAATTACAGCCACCAGCTCCTGTGTCCTTGAAAGGTCACCATGTCCCTCACCACCACTTGCCTTGGAATGAGATGGTATTTGTTCTACTCTTTTCTGAGTTGTAAATATCCTAAGACTTTTCATCCAGTTCTTGCATTTGGACATGCCCTCCTTTTCCCAGAAATTCCATAGTATTATTGTTCTCATTCCAATTCTTCAAGCTGCCTATGAAATCTACTTCTTCCCATTCTAGCCCCAGCAAATACCTGCCCCCCATTCATTCAAAAATATTCTCACTCCAGGTCACTTTTAGAAACATTGCTGTGGGGGGCCGCTTATGGAATTTCTCATGGGACACGCAGCTTAGATGAAGCTAATGCTGGTTGAGCACACAGAGGTGCCAGAACAGGGCTTAAAACTCATAGAAAGTATCCCATTTACTCCTTCCAAAGACCTAGTAGGTGAGTACTATTATTACTCTGATTTCACAGCTGAGACTTGGTGTGTGGGGGTTGAGTGTGTCTCACTCTGTGGGTTTGTCTTAAGGGATTGGATTGGGTGCGGTGGGCATTGCGGCGGTGTGAGGCACTGGAAACGACTTCTCCAGTGCTCAGGGGGGTTCAGTTTGACAAGTGTCTTTATGGCTATTATTTCATTTGATTTCACCACAGTGCTCTAATAATGGGGGTCATTACGGAAAATAATGAGATGAATCAAGCCTTAATTCCCTTAAAGTGACAACCATTAGGTCAAGGGATTCTAGGGCCCATTAACCAACTTTGCAGCCTTGAACAAGTCTGCAAGAGGGTGGAGGAAGACAGAATGTACGCTCTCAGTGGCTTCTTTTGGCCCAGCTATTTAAGAATCACAGCTTCCTCGTAGCTGCTCCTCCCAGTCTGGAAACTCTTGGCCAGGCACCTCTGCTCTCCATGCCTGCCCTGGCTATGAGATAAAGCTCAGCAGCAGAGGAGCCAGTTTCCTGGGGTTAGTAAACAGGCTGTTTATAGCCCTAAGCAGTCACAAGGCAGGAACAAACAGGCTGGGAGGTCATGCTCCTTCTGAACGTTGAGATTTCTCATAAACATTATCCCAGTGAGCCTTCTGGGATACCACGACAACTCTGGGCCTGACGCCCTTGCTGAGCAGAGTGCCAAGCTCCCCTCCCAACCCCCGTCACACTACCACCATCACCACCCCACTCACTGCCTTCTCCTTCTGTGGCTCTTCTCTTTCCTTTTTCCTCTCCTGTCCCCTCCTGTCACTCCTTTCCTTCCTTGTATAATGGACAGAAGACACATTTTCACAGTAACATACCTGATAACTTTGGGCAGGTAATTCTTGCCTATGATTCTGTTTCCTCTCTTGTAAATGGTGATAATGGTACTCTCCTCGCAGGATATATAGGACAGTGTTTGGCAGCCCCGATGGGTATTTAAAACACGTCTGTCTTTCCCTTTGTCCCCTCCACCCCATACTTTCTCCTTAATCCCAGCCCCTGCCCTTTACCCTATTTTCCTGCTCCAGTCCTGACCACACCCCCACCCTGTGCACTTCCTCCCACTCTGACTGAGTTTCTGCTGCCAGGGCGGGTGCAAGAGGGAACAAGGCTTAGCTCTGAAGAGGCCTGACCACTGTGGGGCCAGCCTAGCCAGGCCAGCCTTGGCACTTTCCCACAAGGCCACACCCTAGGTTTCTTTGCTTTTAATAAACAACCCATAGGATTTAGGGGTGGAGGGAGGACGTGGAATAGAAAGGCCAGGACAGTTTAACCTTTTGCTTATTTTTGCCCTCAGTCTGGCTTTTCCAGTGGCTTCATGTCCAGGGGTCATTGTGTGAATTGCTGTGTGACTTTGGGCAAGTGCCCTCTCCTCTCTGGGCTCCGGTGCATGGTGGCACAGAAGCGAAGAGGTCAGGCCCTGGAACCAGACTGTCTGAAATGGAACCCCATTTCTGTCACTGACTAGTTTGGGTTATTAACCTCTCTCTGCTTGTTTCCACAATTTTAAAATGAATTTATACTAGACATACTTTTGGGGTTGTCATGAGGAATAAACAAGTTAGTCCATTTAAAGCCCTTAGAACAGAGCCTTGCCCAAAGTAGGCACTCAGTTAATCTCAGCTATTATATGTAAGTGGATATTCTGCAGATTATTCTAAAGTCCTGAAACCTCACCTTCCTCCTCTTTGTTGACTTCTGGATAAGAACTGGTCACAATCTTGTACACAAACTACTTGACTGTCCCAGGGAGACCCTAATAAACTAGTCAAAGATTTCTGAAGGCAGATGGAGCTTTCAGAGTTCATCCGGCCCAACTTCTCATGTGTGGAAAGACCCGGGAGGACCAGAGAGACTACAGACTGGTCAGCTCAGGCTTAGTTCAGGACTGCTTGGTCCGGGCGTCGACTCCATGGCTGGGCTACTTAGGGTCATCACTGACATCATTCGTAACAATACCATGAAATGTACAGGAACTATATCCCAAGCACTGCAATATTCACATGCATTATCTCAGCCCATATAAATCCACTCTTAACAGAGGAGGAGAGAGGCCTTGGCCAGGGTGAGACCACTAGAACGAGTGGAGCCAGGATCTGAATCCAGGTTCTCTGCTGCCAAAGCCAGGGTTCTCTTGTGATATTTTTAATGCTTCCCAGTGCCTTACTTGGGACTTGAGCCCACAACCCAGAAATACGGTCCTTTCATTTGTCTGACTGAGCTGGCCAAGCAGATGTGCTCCAATAGATGAGCCTGGGCTCCTGGTCATCTTCCCAGCCCTGTTCACCCTGACCCTCAGCATGATGAGAGGCCAGACCCTGTATGGGAGACTAGGTCCTTTCCTTCAGAGGCCCGGCCCTGGTGCCATCTGCCTCACTGTCAGGGAGAAGCAGTAACTGTTTATGTAAGAAGCAGAGCAGGAAGACTTAGAGCCTGGAGTGAAGCCTATGGGCCTGACTTGCTCATACCCTAACTTGGATGGGAGGGTCACGAACAAATGGCAAGTAGGAGGAGAAGCAAGAAAGAGGTAATCTGAAAAAGAACTTCTTCCTCTCAAAGAACATAAAGTTGATCGTTGATATGAATTTGTCAATGTAATGCAGTAAAAGAACACAGGATTCATTTTGTACAGTGTACCTTCCCATGTGGGCAGGAACCCATATTATGTTCACTACAATATACTCAGAGCCCAACACAGAGCCTATTTATAGTCAGTGTTCAATAAATACATGAAAAGTGGATAAAAATATGGATGAATAGAAGGAAATCTGGGTCAGAAAATCTGCATTTCTTGAACCACTGTATTATACATTTGAAACCAATATAAGACTGTATATCAATGACAGTTCAATGGAAAAAAAAAAGAAAGTAAGAAAACCTGCATTTCAGCATTTAGCTCCATGGCTCACTGTGACCCTTGGGCAAGTCATTTTGCCTCCACGAGCCTTAGTTTTAGTAAAATAGATACCACGGTCATTCCTACTTCACAGGGCTTTGAAATCATAGAATCCAGGGGTGCTGTCGGCTGCTTAAATACTGAATGACAAGCTGACAATTGTATCCCTCCAGAGTACCATAGATCACTGGGTTTAGTGACCTGTTCAAGGGGCCTTGCTGAACCAGGGCCAGGGAAAGGCCAAAAGTGTGGTTCTAGGAATGGGGATTAGATTTGAAAGAGACTGTAAAGCTGCTCCGAGAAATGTGACATCTAGGAGGGTGCGATAAACGAGGTGTGCATAAGCAAGTCTCTCTCCTCTAGGGATTCTTCAGCCTTGCCCATCAGGGGCTCGGTCAGCATTAGCTGGAGCACAGAGGGGCTTAAGCCTGAAGTGACTATAGGTCATCGAGTCCACATTCCTCCCCCTCCTTGCACAGGTAAGAAGACCCCTGTGAGGGGGTTAAGGGCTGAGGGGACAGGACCAGATATCTAGTCTCAACTCAAAGCTGCTTGCCCTGCACAGCATTCATAAGGGAGGGTATGCAAAGCGTAGGTTTTAAGAGAAGCAGAGTGGGCTAGATAAATTGGAGCAATGTCTGTGTAGCGACAGTTTTAAAAGGACTTCAAAATAGGAGCTGTCTTGATAAAGAGAAGGAGTAACAGGTTGGAAAGAATTCCTCACACCTGTATGGATTAGGCTTCAAAGCTATTTCACATGGAATACCTTCTTAAGGGGGTAGTGCTTTGGTGGCGTGTTGCTTGAGGGGTGGGGGGCGTCAGCAAGCCCACTTTCATCATCCAGCCCTGCCAGGTGCAGGCTCCGTGACCTTGGGCAGATCCTCTCTCTGATCCTCAAAATTATGATTTGAAGCATGAGGACGATAGGGCCTACCCAACAGAGCTGATCCTCGGGGACCAGTTTTGGTAATGTATGTGGAGGGAGATCGTAGAGTCCTTATAGGGTTCTATGGCTGGGCACCACAGCAAGGTGGTCACAGGTGAGGAGCCTGGTTGACACCTGCATTCAAGCCCCTGTTACACCAATCACCAGGTGTGAACACACCATTCTCTTAGCCTCTCTGTGCCTCAGTTTCCTCATCCATAAAACAGATGCAGTGGGAATAGAATATGATAATGCATTTAGAGTATTCAGCACAGTCTGGCACATACTAAACATGCAACATACTGCTAGTTATTATTACTAGTTGAGCATGAGGGATTTTTTCATTTAGCCCTCACAATAATCCTATGAGGTAAGATTATTATTAGGGTTTTTTTATTATTATTAAGGTATCATTGATATACACTCTTATGAAGGTTTCACAAGAAAAACTATGTGGCTATTACATTCACCCTTATTATTGGGTCCCCCCCATACTCCACTGCAGTCACTGTCCATCAGTGTAGTAAGATGCCACAGAGATTATTAGGGTTTTTATTAGTCTCATCTTGCAGATGGGGGAACTAAAACCTGGAGCGAATAATTGCTTACTCAAGATTAGGAGCTAATTAAAATATAGCGAAGCCAGAACTAGAACCCGAATGCCTGACAATTATACCAGACAGGCAAAGATCAGAATTAGGGCCCAGGGCAGAGAGCAGTGGGAATGTCTGCAGGGGAGTCCAAGGACCACACGTTGAGTATCATGGGCTAGATCATCCCCAAGGAACTGATAATCTCTGTGGACTAAGAGGCCAAAACCTGCAAAGTAGGACAAGGACTGATGCTGACACAGATGTCCTGAGGCATTCTGGAGCTCAGTGTGAGGGCCAAGTTATTCTGCGTGGACCACAGTCCCCTTAAGGAAAAGAAGTTGATGTCCAGCGTTCAGTCAGGCTTTCAGCTTTAGAATCAGCTCACCCAGATCCTTCTCCCTGGCCCATTTCTCACCCTCACGGGCACTTCACTACCTGAAGGGAACAGACACAACTTTCTGAGCCTACCGGAAGTGTTGCCTATGGAGGGTGGCGGTGGGGAGGATTGTCCCTCAATAAAGGCAAAGGAAAAGACTTAAGGAACACTTCCAAACTGGTCTGTCCCCAACCTTCCTTTTTCTTATGTTAGTTAATCAATTCTCAAACAACTATTTATTAAATACTCTCTGTGTGCACGGTTCTCTGCTAGAGGAGTTAAAGCAGAGGGACAGACAGACATGAGACATGAGACAGATGTGGTCTCTGTCCTCATGTTGCTTACATTCTACCTGGCAGGAGAATGGGATAAACCATAAAGAGGTAAATAAATGAATGAGACCCTTAAAATTGTGAAAAGTAATAAGAGAACCACAAAACAAAGTGATCAAGGGAGGAGGCTTCTGTCTACTATGCTCAGGATAAAGTCCAAGGTTGTCAAAGCCATCCCCATCTGTCCTTGTTCACCTCTCCAGACTTATCTCGTCCCTTTTCAGCTTGAACTCTGCTTCAGCCACAAAGAACATGAAGCGCCAACATCGGACAGGGCCGATCAGGCTTTGTTCTGCTGGTTCCCTCAGCCCGACCCTCTTTCCTGTCCCTCACCGGTGAAGGAGTCCCCCTCCTCCTCCTTCCCAGCTTGCTAGTTATTTCCACCTGGAGGTCAGCGCTGCAGCTGCTGCTCAGGGGTTAGGCGATGCCATCTGCACGGCCACTTTCCCCCGTGAGAGTACCCATCTCCCTGCACCGCCCGACTACTGTCATTCCCCCAGCAGACTGTGAGCTGTTTGAGGGTGCAAATTGCATGTTTGCTCTGAGTTGCTGAATCCTCAGCAGTTGCCACTGTGCACAGTAGTATGTGCTTAATAAACAACTGTCGCTTACTAAACACTTTAGTAAGTTTAGGAGCTCATTAATCTGAGGAAAAGGCATCGACAAGACATGACTTTGGAGACAAAGAATGAATGGGAAAGGGAAAAAAAATAATTCCTTAGGCCATATTCCAGCATCTTTCTGCTCCAACACTCTACCAGAGCTTCTTAAAAGACTGAGCAGACAGGGCCAAAATTATTGACCCCATTTAAGAGCTGGGAGGGTCATGCACCACAGGGCTGAATCTACATTGGCTCAGGTTACCCAGCCAGGTAGGGAATGTCTGAGTAAGGTTAGGGCCCCAGAGACGTCAGGCTCTTCTTCCTGCATGGCATGTGTAGGGGGAATGGTAATGTGCACACTCTGAACTAAGTGTCCTCCCTCACTTAAAATCAAAACACGCATTTGAGAGTGATAGCAGCCACAAAGGGGGAGACATGATTTACCCACAGTGTGCCCTCGCCCTGTAGCTCGACCCGACTGGGCAGATGAACCACTCCATTTATCCTTGGGGACTCCTCCCCTGGGGTCAGTTCATGA
The DNA here is from genome assembly GCA_032199065.1 of Smutsia gigantea. Taxonomy (NCBI): domain Eukaryota; kingdom Metazoa; phylum Chordata; class Mammalia; order Pholidota; family Manidae; genus Smutsia; species Smutsia gigantea. The sequence goes on along the minus strand of JAVSCE010010618.1, from coordinate 71,728 downwards.
GAAACTGTACACTCATGGACTGACTGGGACGAACAAAATGTCAGAATTCAAATTTCCCCATTGCAGAGTCAGGGGAAGTCCAAGGCTCAGAGAGCAGGGACTAGTCTATGGCACATACTGAGATAGGATCAGGACTCTGATCCAAACTGTCAGCCCAAAACTTCCTCAAGTCTACCTCACAAGTCTCCTTGACAGGAACCTTCTGAGTTGGGAAAGGGATAAGAATGATGTGGACCTGACCTGGCCATTTACCAGCTGTGGTCATGTTGGGAGAAGAGAGGCAGGCAGGGTGATAAACTACCCGCCCCATCTGGTTGTCCTACCGTTGATTAGTTCCCTCCAGTCCTCACTGTTTTTGTGCATTGCCAGTTAACCCACTGGAAGCAGGATGTGGGTTGTCCACTGTTTAGTGACTGTTTCTGAAGATTGTTGCTGGTACTCCAATGCCGTCATCTCCCAGCTGAACAGTAACCTAGAGAGGATGTAGGATGGATGGAGTGAGCCCAGCAGACATAGGTATGACTCCCTACAACTGAAAAATGGGGAAAAGGGTACTGTTTTGGGTTCTAGCAACACATAGGACATCAAAGAGAATGGAAGGGATGTTTTGACTGAAAGCTTGGAACTGCCTCTCAGCCCGGGACTCTTGTAGGTGCCTGTGTTTTTGTGGGACCCTCAGAATCTTGAGCCTTAGCTCCCTGGTGAGAGGGCTGGATGAGACAGTCTCCAGGGATCCTTCCCCCCTTCATAACCCTCTTCAGCTAAGAGGCTTTGGAGCAAGTAGGAGTCATTAACTCCATTTCAGGTAAACTCAACCAACCTAGTATTTGCCAGGCCAGGTCCTGTTGAAGTTTAATTGGAAGATCTGCAGAAAACAGCTAACAGCAGGCCTGAGACTGCTATCCTTAAAAAGATCTGTTTACACCATTGGCCCTTGGTTAGTATTTGGAAACTTCGATTTCAGGAGGATTTCTTACATTCCCAGAACTGATAAGAGCAGGTGCTTAAACTGTTTGTACAAATAATGTAGTTCGTGCTGAACACCTGCTTTCCTTTTGGGGGTCTGGAATTTTGATGCAGGCTAGGCAGGGATGCCTACATGGCCTGTCCCCAGTAAAAGCCCTGGGCACTAAGTCTTGAATGAGCATTTCTGGTAGACAACATTTACATGTGTTGTCAGTTTGTTGCTAGAGGAATTAAGCACATCCTTTGTGACTCAACTAGGAGAGGACTCTTGGAAGCGTATGATGGGTTTCCTCTAGACTGCATCCCCTTCATCTTTTCCTTTTGCTGATGTTGCTTTGTAAACTTCACTGTAATAAATCATAGCATGAGTGTGATAATAGGCTGAGTTCCGTGAGGAGGTAGTCTTGGAGACCTCAGACAAGATAAACCTAGATTTCACAGAGAACTCTCTATGAATCCTACATCAATCTCTTATGAATCCTATCCCAATCTGATATCAATCTCTTATTAGTATATAACTTAAACCAACACTGTCCCCTAGAAACACATCAGTTGTGTATGTACATTTGTTCTCTAGCAGTCACATTTTAAAATGTAAAAAGAAACAAGTGAAGTTAATCTCAAGAACATATTTTCTCCAACTCGATATGTAAAAATATTAACATTTCAACATGTAATGATATAAGAATATGTTGAGATATTTTTACATTCTTTTTTTCATCCTAAGTCTTCAAAAACCAGTGTGTATTTTATAGTCGTAGCCCATCTCAATTTGGACTCGCCACATTCCCAATGCTCAGTAGCTACACCTGGCTAGTAGCTGCCAGGTTGGACAGCACAGGCTTAGCACAGAGCATGGGCTCTGGAGACAGGACATCTGGGTCAGAATCCTGGCTCTGCCCCTGCCAACTGCAGGACCTCAGGAAAAATTGCTTCATCTCTCTATGTATTGGTTTCTTCCTCTGTAAAATGGAGATAATAATGTTAGTGGCCTTGTGAGACTGCAGGGCTTTTTCAAAAGGTTAATAAGCCTAAGTCAGTACCTGGTACATACAGGATGTTGGGTGGATGCTAGCTGTTACTCTTATTATCCAAAAGCTTGGCTCTTGAGATCAACTTGTCTTAACTCCTTATTATACAGATGAGGAAACTGAGGCCAAGAATTTGGAAGACATTGGTTTCAAAGGCAAAGGCACTAGCCACCTCTCTTGATGGACTGCCTGTTTCCTGGCTGGTTTGGAGGTTGGATTTGCCAAATTATTCAGGAAAACAGCAGCCCCATGGCCACACCTGGGTTCTGCAATCCCCTCTAGATTGCAAAACAAGGCCACTGGTCGAAGTTGGCAGTAAAGTGATGGGGGCTGAGCCTCCCTTCTGTTGCCCCCAACTGGACCCTTCACCTGGGTTGGCTGACCCCATACGTGAGTCCAGCGCTTACTCAGCAATGATAGGGCTGGCTTTCATTGTTATGGCATTTTACCACTCTCCTTATTTATTAACTCATGTTCTATCATGCTTGAAGACACAGAGCATCAGCACTTTTTTAAAAAACTTCCTTTATGTGAGCTGTCATCTCTATCACCCACCAGACTGGTAAGGAGTGAGCTCCTAGTACATGCCTCAGAAAAAAGGAGGGTGAAGAGGTACAGGGTGCCCACTTGTCCGGAATGCAGTAGAGCGCATTCTCAGGCTGGAAACAAAACTGGCTTATGATTCCTCTATAGCATCGTTATCTATCCTTTCCCCAAACCCAATGTAAATCACCAACTCTCCTCTGACAAGTGCACTCAGCATAGTTCACATGTTTTGAGTTTTACTAGCAGCTGGAATCAGACCAGATTTGAGGACTCAAACTTATTAGCACATGCTAACCTGAAGCTCTGCTTATTCTATATGCCAAATACGGCTTCATTTGATCTTCATTTAATAACAGATATTCATTGAGCATCTACTATGTATTAAGCTCTGTGCAAAGTGCTGGGAATGAAGCCTTTGTGGACTTTATGATTTAGTGTAGAAAACAGACAAGCAAGAAATGATGATAAAGTACAACAAAGGGTTGATGTAGAAAGTGCCAGATACTACTGGAACTATAATAAAGCAGGGAGACCTGCACAAAACTCTTGCCTTAAGAAGTGACATTTAAGTTGAGACCTGAAAATGGTAGGAGAGAACCAGTTAAAGAGAATGTGGAGTACTCCAGCCTGAGGGAACAACATAGATAAAACCTGGAGATGAGAGAGAATAGCACATCAGGAGAACTGAACAAAAGTCCAGCATAGCTGGTGTAGAGAGAATAAGAGGAGTGTGGCAAAAGAGAGGAAGTGGCTGGATTTTGAGGACAGTGTCTGAGGCTCTAAGGAATTTGGACTTTAACCTGAGGGCAAGAGGAAAAAGTCTGGTGGAGAATAACATCTTTCAAAACACAAATATCCTGGGAACAAATCAACTAAAGTGCTAACAAGGCTGATGTGAAGAGACGTCAGATGGGAAGGGCTGTCTCTAATCTCTTTTTCGTGCTCTTTCCACCAAGGCTCGGACCTCCTTTGAAAGCAGTCTGTACTGTGAAGGCCCCCTTCGGCACCAGGCCACGCTCCCCACCCTCCCACCCCACCGGCCGTGAAATCAGTTTTCCTGAGCTTGGTGCAGCAAGGCCTTCCTTGGACTCTAGAGCCACAGAGACCACCACTGAGAGACTATCAAAGACCCTTGTTTAACAGATGGACCAACAGCAGCCTGGAGAAGAAAAGTAACTTGTCTGTGGCCCCATAGCAGGCCTCAAGCCTCTGACTCCTTGTCTCCCCTGAAGAAACTGCAAAGCAGGACTGGGACTCGGGTGAGGCAGGTCAGGCACACAGGATGCAAAGTTTAAGAAGGTGCCTACTCTCAGGTGCCGGCTCTGCCTGTGCACGGCCTTAGGTGCCCACTTCCCCCATCCTAGTCCTGGCCTTATTGGACATACCTTGAGGGCAGGGATTGTAACATCCAGAAAATCCTCTGACATCTCTCATGGTGTTATCATGCAAGGCACATATTTTGAGGTTCATTGGATGCCTACTGGTGCTAATGAACAATGGATTTCTGATAAACTGATAGGTATACAGATATTTGTATCTTTGGGTAAATATGACCTTCAAAAGACAATAGGACAAAGTGAAGAAGGCCCAAGACTAGGATCTAGAGATCTGCATTCTGGTCCCTCCTCTGTCACAGATTTACCACGGGGACTTGGGTAAACTGTTCCCCATTCTAGGCTTCAGATAAATACAGTAGTTGAATAAATAACACTGAGCACATAATCTGTGTCAGCTACTGTTCAGATGCTCTGTGCTTTAACTCATTTAAAGACTTCCTGGCCTTTAAAGTTTCCTTCAACAGGCTGTAGTTTGAGGTAAGGAAGGCTTCAAGGAGAATGTGGGACTTCAGACAGATCTTCCAAATTCCCACAGGGACAATAATGTCTTAAATCATCGTAAAGGCATGGTATCTCAGAGCACTTTTCCATGAAAAGAGAATCACCTGCTTGCCTCAGAATCGCCTTTGGAACACATCTGAAGGCAGATGTCCAGCCTCTACCCGTAGAGACTTGAATGCATGATTTGGAAGTGAGGCCTGGGAAGCTGTATTAAAGGCTTCCCGGGTAGCTCTGGTAGTCAGGCAGACTTGGGAAGCTCTGATCTGTATTCCCCTTTCTGAGGACAGGGTCTTACAGAGACAGCCCAGACCTAGAGCTGCTGAGCTGGTCATCAGTATCTCCAAGCAGAGAAACAGATTCGTTGATTGGTTAGTGCAGCAAATATTAAGCACCTGTTGTGCTGTGGACCGAGTACCAGGGGGTGATTACGGTCCCTACTCTCAAGGTCTAGATTGGTCACTTATTTTACAAGCAAGTCATTGTGCTAGAACTAGAAGGATCTTAGAGATCATCAACCAATCCCATCATTACACGGTTGGGGAAACCAAGACCCAGAAAGGGAAAGCCATATGTTCAAGACTACACAGGGAGCAAATGTATTTTCTGCTCCCAAACCAGCTGAGGTATCCCAGTGTTCTCCCCAGGAGGGAGTGGCCTTCAAAGTCCAGGGCACCCACTCTTTGCTTCTTAAGCATTAAACCTAGTAAATGTCCCTGGAATTTCACTTCAGAGCTTGGTGACATTTGAAACCCTCAACATCCCTTCCACCGAAATGGAGACAGGAGGAAAGGGGGAGCCCCACACCAGGAGGTGCTCTGCAGCATAGCAGTGAGAAACACTTCCCAGGGCTGCGCCTCCCCATCAGGTGGTAAGGGCAGTTTAAAGGCCTTGGCCTGGCTGTGCTGGAGGGTATTGTACCTGCCTCTGCCTGCACTTCAGAGATGAAAGACGAGGGGGGTCGCCTCGTGGGTTCACGAGGACCTGGCTCCCTTCTCTCTGCCCAGACTTGCTTATGTCACTGTCGCTGCAAAGGAGGGTAAGTTATTCCCGCCCCTGAAATGTCAGCCACCCTGCGATTGGCTACAAAGACCCCGCCGGCCGCGGATTGGTCATGGCTGAGGGCTTGAAAGGCGGCAGAGAGCCTCGGACCCCACAGACTGACCGTGGCCCGGGATCACACCGCGTTCTCAGGCGAGTGCGAGACGCGCCGCGATCCCGCCATGACCCGGCTGCTCCGGGCATCCTGCTTTCTCTCCCTGCTGTTGGCTGGCTTCGTCCCGCCGAGCCGGGGACAGGAGAAGTCGAAGGTGAGTAAGCCTCGGGGGTAGGGGGCCAAGGGAACGAACATAGCCCCCAGGAGTCCATCTCCGGTGACGAGGTATCTCTCTTCCCGGCTCTCCTCCAGAAGGCCAACACGACGTGCAAGGGACACCCTTAACTCCGGTGTTCACCCTCGCTACCGACGGGACCCCCACACCGGGACCGCAGGTCCTGCGCAGTGCCATCCCTAAGGCGACCTGGGGGGTGGGGAGGAGGGAGGATGAATAGGGAAGGAAGAGCGCCCTTCCCCAGTTCGTGGCTTCTCCCTCTTGGCGGCCTCAGGGTCGCCTGGCTACATCCCTGCTGCCACTGCCCCTGAGCTACTCCCTCCAGTCGAGCCTGAAGTGGGGGGGGCACAGAAAAAGGCCCAGAGACTTGGTGGCCGAACTGTCTGCGGAGGTTCCCGAGGAGACTGACAGGTGAGGAAAAGGGAGAGAGAATACATCTGGGTGGTCTCGGTGCTGAGGTATTGTGGTGGGGGCGCTTCTAGGCCAAGAATAAATGCAGGTAGAGGTGCCCACGTGGATTCCAGGGCACTGGTAGAAGAGGCAGGATCTGTGATAGAAAGAGCTCTGGACTGGCAGTGCAGAACCCCCAGAACCCCAACTAAATCCCTAACACTTCGTAGGCTTCCGTTTCTCCATCTGCAGATCACACAGTGTGTATGTGTGTATGTGTGTGTGTGTGTGTGTGTGTGGCAGGGGTGGGGGTGTTTGGAGAAGCTGCAAAGTCCACACACACGCTGTTCTCTGAAGAGTTTTCTGTTCCTGGGCACCCTCATTACCCACCACACACTGCCCGTGTTGGCAGAGCAAACCTGGAAGCGGGAGAAAGCTAGGGACTGCCAGCTCGAGAGGGGAGGCAGGATTCTCCTGAGCCTCAGTCAATTCCCAGCAGAATTGTGTGACCCTTAATGAGAGTGGGGATGCGGAGGCCAGGAGCAAGAGTGACCCAGCATGCTTATCTCCTTGGACAGTAAATGCCAAGGTGGGCCCTGTGGACCTCTCCTCTTCCCCAGGGTGGGGAAGCAGAAGCCAAGCATAAGGATAGATCCAAAGAGAGAGGCTTCTGTCTCTGAGCTCCCTACATATGTCACCCCCCCCACACACACACGTCTGTGTAAACTCAAGCAGCAGCTTTGAGCCTCTGTATTTCTGAAATCTTCTGGATCTTATGGGTCCATCATTCTGTTTCCAAAATGCTACCCGCTGCTCAAAAAGCCCCTCCAAATACAGGGTTCCTTCTGTCTGTTTCTATCCCCCATCCTTTCCTCAACCTAAATCCTATTTAGTCTGTCCATCCTTGAAGTCAGCCTAGAGACTGGATGGCTATGAAGCCACTTCCTCCAAGTCTCTTCATTTGTATCCAGCCCTGTTCACAACCCCCAACCCAGAAGGCATTTTCCAGGGCAGGGATGGGACTGAGTTTCAAGATTGGGGTGTGGGGTGGGAAAGGGGTAGACCACAGGCAGGCCAGCATGAAGTTAGTCCCATACCCTCGGTTTGGGGAGAGCCAGAGAAGAGAAGATTGGGCCTGGCCTCAAGAAGGCTGGAGGTAAGAATGTGGACCCCATGAATAACTCACCATAGCCAAGTGTTCTCTGCAGAACTCTGGGAAGGAATAGATGGATTCTAAGAGAACAGGATGGGCATGGTCTAGAAAAGTCAGGCATCATCATATCAGATGCAACCAGCTAGGACTTGCTGGCTACTGACAGTCTCGGCATGCCCATCATCTCTCCTGGGTCCTTGGAGAGTGGAGATGTCATAGCCCCAGGCTGTAGGCCTCAGCCACGGCCAAGGGATGGAGTGGGGGCATGTGGAGAATAGACAAAAGATGACAGCCCCAAAGGGTATTTCCTCTGCCCAATTTGAAGAGAGAGGCTAGGGAACAAAGCAGATTCTCCTGTCCTTGCCGTGTCTCCCCTCCAGTCCAGCATAAAGCTGCCCAGGCTCACTCTATTTGCTCCACGACAGAACGTTAAAGAAACTGGATAGTAACAACGGCTGACGTGTGTGGGATCCTAGTAACCGCTGGTTTCTAGGTGACTAAAACAGGCAGAGAGAATCATGGAACACAGGCTGACAGAGCTGAAGGGCTCTTAAGACAGCACTGAATCTGACCCCATCTCACAATTGAGGAGCTGGAGCCCCAGAGAAGGGAAAGGAGTGGTCACATGGAGTCAGAGGCACAGCCAGACCCAGAACTCTGATCTCCTGCCCCCAGCCCAGGTCTCACTCACAGCATCACAGTGATGGGAGTGGAAAGATAGGAGAGGAGAAAGATACAAGACCAGCAGTGCCAGCCAGCTGGGGACCTGCCTGAGACCCCTTGCAATTCTGGAGCCATCAGAACTCTCACACCTTGTTGAGCTGTGGGAGGACTGAGGACCCTTATGGCCTCTCTCCTCCATCCCTGGCCTCCCTGTTTAAGGTGCAGGACTCTGGGATTCCACGGCCCAGAGGAGGAAGGAGGCTCATTTAAGGACTGGGCTGCAGTGCTCAGTGGTAAGTGCAGGCCCTGGCTGCCCCTACCGTGGGCCTCCCTCTGACCCTGTCAGTCTGAATCCATGGCACTGGCCTTTTGGCTTCAGCAGGAAGCATGGAGACTTTGTCACTCGTCCCTCCTGGAGGCACCTTGTCTGCTGCACCATCTTCAAGCTGGCTGAGGAACATCAAAGGCCCCTCACAATAATGAGGGATCAGGGCCCTTTACCCTAGCTGCAGATAGAATAGCCATTCTTCCTTGGTATGGGGACTTCTCTCCAAGAGGCTTTCCAGACTTTTCTGCTGGTGGATTCTCACAGCCATTTGGGGTGGCAGGTGGTATTATCCTGGCAGCAGCCTGAGGCTCAGAGCAAAACTACCCAGGACCACACAGCCAGCAAAGAAAAAAACCTAATGAGAGGAGATGCCCCTTGCCCTGCCCCAACCCTGAACCAGTGCCCAGAAGCTGATCCTGTTGTTTATAAGCTTCCATTATTTGGACAACCTCTTGGCTTTTTTTTTTCTTTCCATTTCCCAGAATTTGTTTTTGGATTGGGCAGAGTGGAGGAGGTGGAGAGGCATGCAGGGTGGCCTTGCCTTCTAGCTGCTAGACCTCTGTGGCCAACTGGGGTATATTTGTTTTGCCCTGGTTGTATTTTGAGGTGGAACCAACCCTAGCTTGGGCTGAGGAGGCCCAGGGGTGGAGGAATGTTGAGCTTAAGTCTCAGGCCTGCTTCCAGCATTCACCAAAAGTCACAGGGCATGGAATATCAGACACATGTCAAGCAGGGAATTTGCACTGAAGCCAAGAAGGGAACCTGTGGCTGTCAGGGAGTGGCCTGGCAGAAGGAGTACCTATGGCGTATTCAAGACAGAGGTGGCTTTTCTCCACCCTCCTTGGGCCATGCCCTGCCAGCCGACTCCCTTCGTCCTGTTGGGCCCAGGGACCTCACCTCAGCAACACACCTTCCAGGACTGATGGGAAGAGAGGACATGAATTTGCCTCTCTAACTCTAGCCACATGCCTCTGTCTCTCCTGATCTATTGAATGCTAGTTCGCATTCAATTTGTCTGCCTTTCCACCTCTGATTTCTACGAGATGACAGGAAAGAGAGATCAGCTGATAGAATGGTGGCAAACTTCTTTGCCCATCATGACCAGCCTGCCTGCTGATTGTTATTGATACCATGACACCCTTTAAGGGGAAACCCAGATTTTTGTAGTCTATACCTAAGGTGAGGTGAGGGTGGAGTTCAGTCAAATGCAATATCCTGCTTGCTAGCAGTAATTCCACTCCCTCCTCTCCCATCATGGCTGCAAAAAGCTGATCCAGTTCAAAGTTCTCATTTTATAAAAGACGAAGCTAAGGCCCAGAGAAGAGAAAGGTCTAGTCTAAGACCACAGGGAGTCAGTGACAGAGCTGGATGTGGAATCCAGGTGTCCCAGCTGGGAGCCCATTTATTGTACGCTGTCCCTACGTGTCCTGCGGGGTTGACTGTGGGGGAGCAGCTGGGCAAGGAGGAAACACACTAGTCATGGTCACAACTGCTCACCCGCATCTAATAAGTGAACACCTAACAGGTGCCAGGCGCCATTGCTTTACCCTCATCATAATATTTAATCCTCACAGCAGGCCTTTCCCCTTCCTGCCTCCTACTCCTGCTTCCCTGTTTCAGAACAGGCTCAGCTTTCCAGTGCTCCAGCTAGGGAACCTCTTAATCACCCTCTCCGTCCTGCCGCTTCCTCCTTCTGCTCAGTTCTTCCTTCACAATGGTCGGGCTCAGCCTCAGCATCACTCACCTGGATTATTGCAGCAGCCGCCCAACCCATCGCCATCAGCCCACCCAATAGCACAACTGCCATGTCAGCATGGCCTCCCTCCTCACAGCCTGCTAGATGTTTATAAATTGATTTGTGATGCAAATAAGGAATCCTCCAGGCTTCCACGGTACTCACCAGCACACTAAGGCTTTCATAATCATTATCTTGTACAAAGAACTAGGGGACCTTGGTTCTAGTCAGTTCCAATTCTTGTAGTAGTCTTGGCAAGTCACTATCCCTGTCGGGAATCCTTCATTATCTTGAAAATGGAGGTGCCCAAGTTCCCTTCCAGCTCTAACTGTTCCCTGGCGCTGCTCTTCTGTTTCAGACGGACTGCCATGCTGGTGTGAGCGGCACCATCTACGATTACGGTGCCCTCACCATTGACGGGCAGGAGTACATCCCCTTTAGGCAGTATGCTGGCAAATACATCCTCTTTGTCAACGTTGCCAGCTACTGAGGCCTAACAGGCCAGTACATTGGTAAGACCCTCCTCCTCTGCTTTATCTGGGGCTCCTTCTGCCAGTTGGGCACATTTCAACCACAGGAGCTTTTCTGGTACAAAAAAGGAAAGGAGTGACAGTGATCATGAGATTCTAAGCTCTGTATCCCAATTCTACTGTGTTTCATGACTTTGTGAATATAAGCCTGAGATATTATCACCTTTAGAGATGTTCTAGAAGATTCCCAGTTATTCTTCTTCATTCTTGGGCACCTCAACTGACCTAAAAGTAGTGGAATGGAGATTGGGTTTGTGCCTGGAGCTACTTCCACTGGATTAAGAAATGGTAGTCTTATGTTGCTCAGTTTCTCATCTGCCCCCAGCCTCATCTGCCTTTGTGCTTCTCTTGGCCACCACCTGGAAAGCAGGCAGTTGGTCCGAGACCCCAGAGTATGTGTTAGTGGCAGAACCAGGCACTTCACCCAGGTTTCCTGATCTTAGTATACTCACTCCTTTCTCCTTAGCTGGGGCAGAGTGAAGAGCCCGAGGAACAGGCAGACCCAAGGCAGCTGACAGCACCCACTGGAAAATGCTTTGGAGTGGAGCCGTCTGTGGGCAGGGGCCAGGGGAGGCAAGGGCAATCTAACCCTGAATGCTCTGCCTGGCAATCACAGGCAAATTCCTGAAGGGGAATGGCAGTGGGCTGGATGGCCCAGTGCACAGTGGGTGCCATCTGGAGTGCTTCTGTCTAGTCCTTGGAATTGAGCAGACTGCGTTTGTACAACAGCTGGGTGCTGGCACTGCACAAGAGGCCAGGCAGCATGAGGGAACTAGGGAGCTGGGCCAGGGCCTCCCTTGGGTTCCTGAATCCCAGAATCTTAGAGGGTTGTGAGGGCCCCATGCCACATCAGGGAAGTCCTCAGCCTTCTCCTCAGGGGTGGAAGGTTCTTGCTCCAGGAAACCCAGTCCTGAATCCTGAAGAAGCCCTAGCCTTGTGGCCCAGGTGGTGGACTTCGGTGATGGGTCAGTGACTGAGTGCTGATTTGAGGAAGAGCATTGCTCTTTTCCCTCAAAACCTGCAGCCCATACAGCCTGGAGTCAGGAGGACAGGACTTGAACCCCAGCATCACCACACCCACTGGGTGAAGTTGGTCAGGCCTGTGATTTCAGCTGAGCAGGTGCAGTGGCACAGATGAGGCAGGGCTCCTCACTAGGCCACCTCCACCTCTGCTCTCTCTCCTGGGCCAGAACTGAATGCACTACAGGAAGAGTTTGCACCATTTGGTCTCGTCATTCTGGGCTTCCCCTGCAACCAGTTCGGAAAACAGGAACCAGGAGATAACTCAGAGATCCTGCCCAGCCTCAAGTGAGTGCCTGCTATGTCCTGAGAAAACCTCTCTAGCACGGCCACCCTGTGCCCTAGGCTAGGCTCCAAGCTTTTCTTGCCTTGGCCCCTACTAGTGATGGCCATTTATCAGCCACCAAGAATTACTCTCCCCTTCCAAGAGCCCCATTTAGTGGAATGAGTGGAAGAGGGGACAGGGGCAGGGATGACTGGTTCTCAGTGCACGTGTGGGGCTCTGAGAGGGTCAATGAGAAGGCACCAAACTGGAATGCCTGCAGAGCCACATTATGCCTCTGCTTGTTCAGTAGTCACTGCCTCCCAATGCCCACTATGCAGTAAAATCCAGATTCCCAGCACAGCCTCCCCTATTCTGTCCCTTCTCATGTCTGAGCCCTGTGCCCCTTTCCTTGGGACCCACATAGGAATGTTCCTTGCAGGTATGTCCGGCCAGGTGGGGGCTTTGTCCCTAATTTCAAACTCTTTGAGAAAGGAGATGTGAACGGGGAGAAAGAGCAGAAGTTCTATACGTTCCTGAAGGTGAGTGTGCAGGAGCTTCCTGCATGGCTGACACTGACCCTGGACAGGGGTGCAGCCCTCCTGGCTCCAGCCCACGCAGACACAAGTCCCCGGCCACCATCCCCCCCCCTGGGCTCTTGGGGAATCTGTTGGCGTCCAACTATTCTCCCAGGGAGAGAACCTGGGATCTCATCGGGATCTGAGCCTGTTTCATGGATAAGGCCCGGGCAGGCCCCAGAAGGGTCAAGCTAAGGGTCTCACAATCTACTGGAGCCAAAGCCAGGTCAGGGACGCAGTTCTCTGACTCGACAACTGAGGCTCTTTTCTCAGTGCTGGGCTGTTCTACCTCCAGGAAGGCAGGAGAGGGGGCGCGGGGCCCCAAGCAGGGTTGACACCACACACATTGCCACTCCAGAACTCCTGTCCTCCTACCTCGGAGCTCCTGGGCTCACCTGACCGCCTCTTCTGGGAACCCATGAAGGTCCACGACATCCGCTGGAACTTTGAGAAATTCCTGGTGGGGCCAGATGGTATACCCATCATGCGCTGGTACCACCGGACCACGGTCAGCACCGTCAAGATGGACATCCTCTCCTACATGAGGCAGCAGGCAGCCCTGGCGGTCGAGGGGAAGTAAATGAGGCCTCCCCACCCCACACCTACCCTGCAGAGGCTGGGGAGGGACTGTTCAGGAAGGAATCTGTTTCTCGAACCACACCACATTCCCACTATAGGCCCCTTACTATTACACAAGGCCCCAGCCTGACACAATGTGTGCATACATTTGTGTGTGTATTGCTGTGCATGTGGGTGTTCGCACACATGCCCACAGGTGTGTGTGACCATGTGTGCATGGACACTGAGTGTAGAGCCACCTACATCTACCTGTGTGAATACCTGGGAATGTGGATCAGATGTGCCCACAGCTGTGTCCCATGGAAGTGCTGGAAAGTAACTCCCTTTCTTTCCAGTTCTCTGTTCCAGTGATAATTCACTTGTAGCTCATCCCAAATTAAAAACCAACTCTCAATCCAATTGTTCCGCTCTAACTGGACCTCAACTTTGGGGCCAGCATCCCACTGCCTCCAAACACCACTGAAATGCCCAGAATTTTCTGGGTCTTCCACACTGCCCAACCTCCCTTCTCTCCATCCTATAGCCTCTCTCCTTCCTGAAGGGCCTTCCCAAGCCCCCGACCCCATCCCGTAGTGCTCCCTGAGAGTAGCCAAGGCAGATGTGAGGGAAGGGCCACGTTCCTGTGTCAGGGGTAGCATCTCCATGAAGGAGGGGCCCGAAGCCCTTGTGGGCGGACCTCCCCTGAGCCTGTCTGAAGGGCCAGCCCTTAGTGCATTCAGGCTGAGGCCCACAGGCAGGGATACCTCCCCCTGACCTTTGGAGGGTGTGCCCCCTCCTCACCCTGGCCCCCTGGCAGCAGCCTCTCCCCCCATCTGCCCAGTAAAGGCCTTTGTGCAGCAGCTGAGCCTCCTGTGGTGCTTCCTCCATGGGGCTGCCCTCGCTGGGGTGGGACTGGGGGAGCAAGAGGGGAGAGACGAAATGAAGGGAGTGCTTCGGGCCCCTGCATTTTGGGTTCTACCTAGGTTCACACTGCTTCTCTAACCCAGCATTTGGGGTTTATAAAACCAGTTCACACCTACTCTCATTTCCTCCCACAATTCTCCCACAGGGCAGCTAGGGCTAAGATGAGGTGTTCCATTTGACAGGTGAGAAAACAGGCTCACAGAAGGGCCAGGCCTTGCCCGATGTTTCCTGTGTGAGGGGCAGGACTGAAATTTCAGTTCAGGTCCCCTGACTCAGCGCAGTATCCATTCACCGCCTGGGATGCCTGCCCTCAGGCAGGCTCTGAGCAGGTTCCCAGGAGACAGAGGAATAGTGATGCTCTCGGGGGACTGGGTGGGGAAGGGGCACAGAGGAAGGGGAGCAGGAAAGCAGTACTCTGAATGGCCAAGAGGGGAACAGCAGCTGGGGCATGAAAGAACGCCAGTTCATAGAATGTTGATCTTAACTTGGATTTATGTCCAAGACTCGTGCAAACAGCTGCCGAGGGTCAGACAGCCACCGTAGTCCACTACAAGCATCCAGCCGCCGGGTTCAGGGCCCAGGTACTTCAGGCCGGGCCCCTCGGGATGCAGCTGGCATGGCCTTCATCCCAGGCTGTGAGGGCCCTGGCGGAGCTGCTGTGGGTGGTAGTGGAGTGCCCTGCAGTGGAACATCCTGTCATTCTCTTCTGCTCCTGGAGGCGAACCTGCTCGTCCTGCAGCTCCTCACAGAGGGGAAGCTATGGCTGTCGGGCAGGTCCTGCCACTACAGAGCTTGAAGCAAAAATTGAACACACATGAACTGAATGTGGTCCTGAGGGGTGAACCACTTCTGGGGAAATTTTGAAAGGAAGAGGTCTTGGATGCCCCCACTCTTGAGACTGACGTCCCCTTGGCTTCTGCAAAGGATGGCATGTCAAAGCTGGACGAGGCCTCTCCTCTAAGCGGCAGGGTGTTGAGTTTTTCCTGTTTATTCCAAAGGAGGAGCCCAGATGGAAGCCGCCCGGGTGGAGCCTTCCCAGTCTGGACAGCTCAGGTCAGGCTGAGGCACAAGCTGGCGGCCCATCTCAGCCTCCCAGCCAGCCAAGGCTCTGGCCACAAACAAGTGGCCTCTAGTTTTTCCATAATCTGAGGTCAGCTGGCTCTATGAGACGAGGATGGAGCCAAACGATGTAATCTGGTCTCACTGAGGCCCCTCCTGGTCATTTTTTGTGGATTCTAAGTAAATAAAAATTTTGAGGATTTAAAGATGATGTGGTACAGTAGGTTCCAAAGTTCTATGGAATCCTATAATAACAGTGAAAATAACAGCTGGAGTTATTAAGTGTTAACCAGGTGCCAGGCCCTAGGCTAAGTGCCTTAGGTACATCTGTCATTCAGTCCTTGCCCAGTCCTGTAAAGGCGGCACATTATTACCCATTTTTGGAGAAGGGAACTAGGGCACACAGGTTTTCAAAAACGTGCCTGAAGTCCCAGATCTAGGAAGTCTTTGAGCCTAGTCAATATGGCTCCAGACCCCAAAAGTGGAGCAGTTCTGGGGAGGAGATAGCCCTGCCCATTTGGCCTCTCTGCCCCTGATCAGAGAGCCTCCCAGCGGTTCCACAAACCCTCTAGGGCTCAGCAAGGAGCCACAGGAAAATGACTGACTAGTCCAATGCCTCCTACTAACCACTAGATCCTCTGAACCACACTGTTCCAAGTTGTCCAGCAGCCTCTGCTCACACACGTTCTGTCAAGGGGCACTGTCCCTCCTGGTGGAGCAGGCTCCACTTCTGCACAGCTGAAACCCTTAGAAAACTCTGTGCTGAGATGGACTTAGCCTCCCTACCACTCCGACCCTCTAGTTGTGATTCTGTTCCCAGAAGTCCCATGGGCAAGACAGTGTCTTTTGCACCCCACAGAGCCTTGCAGCAGAAGGCAAAGGTAGGTAGTCAATAAGGACCCAGGGTCCCTCTGTGACTAGCAAACAAACTTCCAGTCTCCAACTGGTCATGGCAGATAGCGGAAGCTTTCTGAATGCAAATCGAATAAGTCATGTCACTTTTCTTTAAAATGTCCAAGGCCTCCACATCATCCTTAGAGTAAAGACCAGCCCTCCTGCCATGGTCTGCAAGGCCCTGTGCAGCTTGGACCTGCTTACCTTCCTGCCTCTCCTTCCCCACCTTGTTCGCTGCTCTAGACACACACAAAGGCCCTCTCTCAATCCTCCAGTGGCCACCCTCCTTCCCTCCCTCCCACCAAGGCCTTTGTACCTGTCATTTCTCTGCAAGAATATCCTCTTCTCACACCTCTTCATCTAGTTAATGCCACACATACTGAAAGTCTCAACTAGGCACTGCCCCAGTCTAGGTCAGGCTCCTGTTATCTGCTCTTCCTCCTTCAAAGCACTTGAGAGACAAAACCCAGCTCTAGGGAATCCCGCTCACCTCCTGGTTCTGCAGGCCTGGCTGTGGGAAAGTCAATCACTTGGGAACTCTGATTGCGCATTCCTCCACAGGGTGGCCGCCAGGTGTACTCTGGCTGTAATAAAACTGGTGCTTAGTAATCAATAATCAAACTCAAAAATTTTAATAGCAGCTACCATGCCAGAATAGTACTAAATACTTACACATGTTAAGTATAATTGAATCCTTATGACAAGCCAGGTTGCCACCCCCACTTTACAGGTAAAGAAACTGAGGCTCAGAGGGTTTAAGTAATCCCATCCTGCTAGGAAAATGGCCAAGCTTCCATTAGAACACAGGTCTCTGTAACTCTAGAGCCAATCTCTTAAGCCCCACACTATCCTCCAGTATGTAAAGATGTGTGGAAGCAATGGGCATAGGGAAGAAGCCAGAAGAGGCCAGACAGGAGGCTGCTGCTGTCCAGGTAAGAGCAGGGATGCCTGGGTAGGTGGTGGCAGAGGGACTGGAGAGGATGGGACAGGTGACAGCAGTTCTCTGAAGAAAGAATGATAAGGAAGAGAAAAGAAAACCAAAATAGCAGAGAGAAAAGAAAAGCAAAGAACTGAAAAGGGAAAAGACACAGGACAGCAAAGGAGAGAGTGCCTGGTGAGGGTCTGGAACCTAGTTACATGCAGAGATTCTAAGAAAATGTCAAACTCAAACTTTGATACCCGTGGGCTGGCTGGTTGGAGAGAGCCCTGCTTCCTGCTCTGCTCCCTTACTCAGCCTCTTCTGTCCTACTCCAGTGACCCCGAGCAGCTTTGCACTGAACCTAGACATTCATGCACAAACCACCATGCTATTCAGGAAGGAGCCAAGGATGCAGTTTCTGACCACCTCACTTGACCTTCCCTCTACAAAGTACATGGGGTGGCCTCTGTGTGTGTCCTGCAGTGAAGGAGGGGAACAAACTCACCAGGTGGAAGAGGCGTGAATTGGGGAGTGGGGGCGGGTGCTCCATGGCCATGGGGGGTGGTGGGTAGCAGATCTGGGACCAGTCCTCAAAGCCATGGTGTGACATCACGGCTGGCACGGGAGGGTAGGCATAGGGATAAGCCCCGCAGAGGTGCTCCGGGTGGGGCTCCATGTGGTAGCGCTCTGCCGAAGCCTGCAAGAAGAACTGACATTGGCTCTGGCCTGTGATGCGCTGCACAGGCCAGCCCTGGTGACACCCATCTCATTTCTCATTCTCTAGAATCTCAGTTTTCTGAAGGCTTGGTACACAGGCATGGAAGGCTGGCATGTGGGCACAGAGTATCAACCACGATGACAGCTATCGTGCCCTGAGTACTGTGTACCAAGTACTGTGCTGTCCTACCTGTATTACTTCCTTAGCTGGAACCTGAGCAAACACTGCCCCTCCCATCAGACAGCAGCTCTGAAGGTAAGATGGCAAATGCTGCTTCCTCCCTTAAGCCTCCTCACCTTTGCTTTCCTCTTCTGTTTGAGGGCTTCTTTTGCTTTCTCCTCGTCTTTGAATCCTTTCAGCTAAGAGGAGGACGGGAGAGACAGCTGTTGGCACAGGTGCTTCCTGGAGGGCCTGGACCCAGGGCCTGACCAGCCCTGAGGGTTGGCAGGCTCCTGAGAGTTGGTCAGGACCACTGCTCTGGACCGTCTGGCCCTAGGGAAGGGCCCTGTGGGGCACGGCACAGCCCAGGCTGGTGGCTGCAGGTGGGGCCTGCTCATCACGGGTGCTCTGAAAACAGGTCAGGAGGATTTGCGGAAGACTTACTGCCTTTGCGCTTCCATATGAACACCTTTTAGTTCCACTCTGTGAGAGGGCATGGCTCAGAGCCAATTCCAAAGTCTGCTTTTATAAGGCATCAAACCCAATTGTGCAAAGTCAGAGCTAGAGGTCAGGGAGGGGTGGAGATGTGCTGAGTACACAGCAGTTTGATAGCAGAGCTGGAAGGAGAACCAGTGAGTGTCCTGACTTCCCATTTCCCCAGGGGCCCATCTACAAACCCCCACCCCATGAGAACAGGCCAACTGCCCCTTCCCTGGTCCAGCTGTCCTCACCTGGGCATTCGACAGTGTGACCTGGGCCTGCAGTTTCTCCACCTGCTTCTTCAGCTCTTCCTTCTCCTCATTCATACGCTCTCGATCGCTGCGCTCACGCTGGAAGTCCTCCTCAAAGATCTTCACCTGCAGAGGGGAGCAGAGGAAGGGAGGGGGTAAGGGTGAGAGACTAGGGGCAGCTCTGAGTGGAGGCCTGACCTGCTCAGGCCCAGAACCCTGGGCCCCCTGCTGTGGATCACGGCCATCAGAGCTGGCTTCACCATCTCCATGGTCGTCCAGGGGAGGGGAACAGGTGCACCTCCAGCCCCCCACCTCCAACTTCTAACAGAGTAGCTTCAACACAGGACTTTATTTAAACAAGGGATCCATGGCTTAAAAAAAAAAACACCTAAAGCGATCAAGTCGTCCAATCTTTTCAATCTGCTAAGGAAGGTCACAGAACTCACAAAACTCTCCAAAGGCTTGGGGGTGCCCTGGTGGGCCAGCAGCTAGACCATCCCTGTCTGCACCTGAGATGCTGCCCAGACGACATGAGTAAGGAGGGCCTAATGCACAGAGTCCGGCAGACCCACGGGAGACCATAACCTTTTCAGTCTCCTTTCCATCCTTCTGTGTCCCTCAAGGAGAAAGTCTCCATTTTTGCTGGTATGTTTTAACACCCTTCTAGTACTTATTAATTTCCTTTAAATGAAGGGAAAGAGGATTCAAGTTCAGAGTCTTCAGGCAAGAGTATCTGGCGAGGGTGTAATACTACTGCTTTGCTTTGACAGTATGTATTGCTTATGGCTGCTTTCTGTTTATGGCAAATAATAAAGGGGTTTTCAATTTCCACAGTTCTGTAAAACTTTCTAAATACATTTATTGAAAGTGATTTATTTAAAATTTATTTTTAAAATACTAGGCAAAAAATAGCACAGTTGGGGTATAGACACAGATAAATTATAAAGGTGGTGGAGGAATGACCTAGTTATAGATGGCTGGAAAAGATATAAATCTGTACCTAGATGGGGTCCTGGCCAATGGCCAGAAAGTGGACTACAAATTACAGCTTCCATGTGATCCCAGCCTGCCCTGGGCCCCCAGGGACGCTCCACCTCCCACTGAGCACCTCTTACCTTACCTCCACGCCTAGGCTCACCTGCTGTTTCAGCAGTTCATTCTGCGTGACCAGCTCCTGTTTCCTTAGGAGGCCCCTAGCTCCTTCGGGGCTTCCAAATGCTGTAGGTGGAGATGATGGGGAGGCCTGGATGCTCAGTGCTTCTTCCAGGGCCTGGCATCAGGAAGGAAGGAGACAGGCCCTTCAGCAGAAACCCTGGCCCCACTGGAGTACTATTTAATAAATGCTACTCTGTTTATTAGCACTCTGCACACATCATTTCTTTGAATCCTCTGCACGGTCCTATGAAGAAAAGACTATGATCATCATCCCCATTTTACGATATCAGAACTGAGGTTCAGAGACCTGAAGTGATTTGTCCAAAGTCACAGAGCCAGTAAGTGGCAAAGGAGGGATTCAAACACAGTGTGTGCCCTTAACCAGCAGGCTAAACTGGGGTCCTCACGCGGGATAGGAATCTCCCTTTCCCTGAGCAGGGGCAGGGAATTCCTAGCACTGAGACCCACAAAGGCTATTAAGCCCTTTGGGGGACACTTTAGTCTGACAACTGCCCTATCCTGAGTTCTTCAGCTCCCAAAATACACTCCCACCAAGCCAACCCTTCCTTTCCCAACTCTGTGTTTAGATTAGACTGGACTTTTAATTTCTACTTATTTAATATTTTACCTTTTTAACCCTGAAAATACATCACCAAATAGCACTTTGAAAATAAAAAAGAGATGCACCCTTATTCTACCATGCTCACAACATACTTTCCTTTATGTCAACAGTATGCTCACATCTTAAAAGGTTTCTAGTAACTGGTTTTCTCCTTTAGCCCCGTTCCTTGACAACTCTGGAAACCCTCTCAAGACTTGGCCACCCTCATGGGCCACCTGGTCTTTAACCCCCTGGACAGCACGGCTCCTTGCCATGCGTCAGCACTGCCCACAGTGCCTCCCCGGGACGTGAGCAGGTAAAGAAAACATTCCCTAACTGGACTTGGGCCTCCCTTGGTCTCCTCAACGGTCCCAGAGACGTGAGGCAACTGCTGAGCTGACTACATTCAGGGTGCTGCCTGGGGAAGGCACGGCTCCGTTCACCTCCTCCTGCACCTGCCCCACTTTGCAGGTCAGAGGCCTGTGGTCCAGGGACAGGAAGAGATTTGCTCAAAGTCACAAGCAAAGCAGGCCACCTGCCTTGCATCCGTGAGTCACACTTGTGTCTCTGTCACCAGCTATGCCATGGAAACCTGGAGGGCAGGGCTGCCCCTTCGATCACCTCTGTGATCAGCAGCACCATGTACAACCCTGTGCCTGGATTCAGACCCACAGGTCCCCCAGCTCAGGACAGATCATTCTTTTCTCTGAGAACAGGTCCCAAAGGCCCCAGACTCAGCACAATCACACTTTATCAAACACTAAAACCAAACAGAAAAGGTTACCCCAGCAGGGCTGGGCCCAGTGAATGCCAAACTGATGCCAGAGCCTACTGTGAGTAAGACCAAGAGGCAGAAGGGAAAAGAAGACACACAAGAGGAGAGGCTAAGCCATAGACAAGTCCTCCAGAACTTCAAAGAACATTTCCTTTCAAAGCTCCCTCCTGTCGGCTCACCCCCTTTCACCCCAGCACTGGAAGGCGGTTGGGGCCAGAATGATTCCAACCAGGGTTCACAGATGGCAAAACAGGCCAAGAGAGGCCAGAGCGGCTAAGCTGGGACTGGTACCAGCCCCCTGCCGCTCACCCTGGCTTGGAGAAGCAGGTTTCTGCTTTATCCAGCCTCCACCCTGGGCTTCCTCTCTCCTGGGATCCCAGTTCTCAGTGGCAGGAGCCCTGGGCCTTTGCTCACCCACTGCCTCCAGCAAGTATTTCCTGAACATGTGCTTGGTGCCAGGCCCTGTGCCAGGTGCCAGGGGTATATACGCCAGTGAACAGGCTCTCCTCCCCCACTGGATGGGGAGACAGAATCACTGAGTGAGCAGCCCCAAGGACACGAGAGAAGGGGTATTAAAGAAGTTGCTGGGGCTTTAGGAGCACAGTACAGGGTGGCCTGAATGAGACTCAGAAGGCCTTGCCGAGGAAGTGGTGTTAAAAGCTGAACCCAGACGATGAGCACGGTATGTGAAGAAACAGCACCTCCAAGGGCCTAGAGGGTGAAGCGAGCACAAGCCCACCCCAGGGCAGGCTGCTTAGTGTGCTAGGAGGGATAGGCAAGGGGGCAGGACCTGCAAGGCTGTACGGAAGCTTCAGCGCCAGCTCCCTGACCCAGGAGTCACCCCTCCTGAGCTGAGTCCGGAGGAGCAGCAATGAAGTGGGTACTACAGATGGGCTCAGGAAGCCCTGTCGCCCCAGGGACCAGGGCCAAGGTGCCCACCTTGTTGAGCCGCTGGATCTCCTTTTCCTGGTAGTCCCGCTGCCGGGTGAGTGGGCTCAGCTGGTCCTGCAGGTACCTGACCTTCTGGCGCAGCTCCCTGGCCTCTGCTGTCAGCTGCTCCTTGTCTGTCTGCAAGAAGCACAGGGTTAGCAGGGGGCTTCTCCAGGGGGCCTGGACTCCCTGCTCTGCCTGCCCATCCCTCAGTCACCAGGCCTCCTCTCTCCCTCCTTCAGCAGTCCCCACAATGCTCCCACACAAGGCACCACACAAGGCGCCTGAGGTCAGAGCAGTAAGGCCACTAGCCTGGTAAGGTCCTGTCCTCAAGGAGGAGGCTCGGTGGAGTGCTGGGCTGGGTTCTGACACCAGCTCCTCCAACATGAGTCACAGATGACCTTCAGGAGGTCTGTGAGCCCCAGAACTGAATGCAAAATTTTGTCTGTGCAATCTTCCAAAGAGAAAAGCCATAGTTTCTACCAGATTTGCATAGGGGAAATCTCTAAAGGACCTTTCAGCTCTTAGAGTGTCTGAGCCTAGAGAGAAGCCACTCAAAGAAACAGATGTAGCATCAAGCAAAAAGTGCTCCTCCACAGAAAAACAAAGTGCTGTGAGGTTAAAGGACAGAGCACTACAGCCGAGAAGCAACGAGGGAAGGCTTCAAGGTGGAAGCACTGCTCTCACACCCACTATGGATTAGTTAGGGCTTGTTCATCGCAAAGGGCCACAGCTGGATTTGGCCTTCAGAGAGCAAGAAATCCTAGCCCATTCATCAATGGGAAATGCATGTCAGAGACAGGAGGTGACTTACTCAAGGCCACACAGGGAGCTGGGGCTAGAACCTAATTTCAACGCTCCTAATTTGCAAGTCAAAGGAAGCATTTAAAATAGGGAGGGGTGGCCAGAGACTGCTGAGGGCGGCCTTGGTCAGAACTTGGGGGAGTTGTTCTGGATTCCTGCTTAAAGATGTTCCAGGATTGGCGTGGCCTCTAACAAAATGTGTCCTTATCCACAGGGCCACATTTTGTCCTGAAACATCCCCCCTTCCCACAGCCGACAGAAGGAGCTGTCAGATTTCAGCGACTTGTTTCACCTACTGCTGTGAGCTGGGAGAAGGGGGCAAAGTGCCCAGGGTCTGGCTGAGGGTCACAGGATGTAACTGCACCCAAAGGAGAAATAGGCAGCCTCCTTCCTAACACGAATCTTCAAGGTAAGGGGCAGTCACCGAGGCAGGCAGAGCGCCCAGACAGGGCCCCTGGGTGTCACATGCTGATGGGAGGGGACACTGAAATGCAGTCTGTGTGGAAAATGTCCAGTTTTAAGCCAGGCAAAAGTAGCCTATGCCCAGTTCTCATGAAGGGGAGGACACTGACATAAATACAATCTTCCAAGAGTCTGGGGATCAAATGGCCTTTCCCGTTTAAGCTGCTCCAGGATCCTGAAGGGCACTGGCTGGCACCAGTCACACATGGCAAATCAGACGCTACTTCCTCAGGGGAACAGTTCCTGGTCCCCCTCTGCACCTTCTCCTGCGCTGCTCGACACACTGCTACTTATTGCTTCTGTGACTAGTTGTCTGGTGTCTCTTCCCCGCCAAGGGCAGGATTAGACTGTTCACTGCGGAGTGTCTGTGCCCGGCGCTTCCAGGAACATACGCTGTTGAACGAGGCCTAGATGCACGAGTAAAGGGAGCTCGGTCGCCCCCACAAAGAGCCGTCCCCACTCTGAGCACCAAGCAGCACCCGCCCCAGCTCTGCGCTCCAGTGAGCCTGCTCATATGTCTTTCATGTTCTGTGCTTCCCTGTATGTTTCCCTCATCCACAGGATTTCAAACAGACAAAAAGCCCTTGTGTACAAAAACAAGAAAATATGAAAATGAAGCTAATCCAATCCCCTCAATTTTCAGATGGGAAACTGAGAAGGGATGGAAAGTGCTCTTGCCTGTGGCCATACAGCTCCTTAGCATGAGAGCCAGCGCTGGAACCCCCAGGTCTCCAGACCTCCACACCCAGCTTATTTACTCCACTCAGCTCCCGACCAGCAGGCCTCCCGGAGCCGAACCTGCCAGTCACACTTGCCTCCTCCGTTTCAATCTTGGACTTGGCAAGGAGGAGCTTGCGGTCAAAGTCACGCTGCTTCTGTTCCCGCTCAGCCTCCAGGTCAGTCACCTGCTTCTGCAGGTCCGTCAGCTTCTGACGCAGCTCAGTAATCTGGGTTCAAAGGCAGAGCGAGGGAGCATGTGACGAGTGAACCTTCAAGGTTCAAAGCTGCTGAGAAGGAAGCAGCATGCAGGAGACTGGGATGCCAAGAACCTGGGGTTCAGCCTGGAGTCCCATAACCCCCACACTACCTTCTGTTCATATTGCTGCTTCATAGACCGGAAGTGCTGGTCCCACTGCTTGTTCACCTCGAGCAGCTGTGGGAGAGATGGGGGTTAGCAGGAGATAAACAGAGAAGGAACAAAGAGAGAGAACTCCACACAGACCAGCTTCCCAAGGAGCGTGCAGTGGGCACAAATGAATGGTGGCTACAGACACTGCCTGAAACCCCACTTCCAAAAAATTCCATGTTCCCCAAAGAGATTCACCTTTATCACTCACTACATATTATCCCTGCCAGGAAAGCGAGACTAAACCAAGACACACAGAAACAGTATGTAACTTTGGTGTGCAATTATGGAACCCAGAGCCCTTGCGAGGGCAGTGGGGGACTATGTATTACAATATCAAGTTCTCATTCTCTTTAATTCAGTAACTCCACTTTGAAAATGTGATCGAAGGGAGCACTTGCACAAGTGTGCAAATATATGTACAAGGTAACCATCTCAGCAGTGTTCACATCCCAAAAAAGGCTAGAGGAAACAGAAGTCTAGGAGGCCAGGTAAGGAAAGGACAGTGTAAACAGAAATGGAGCACCGTGCAGCTAGTAAGAAAATCAGGCATCTTAACACATTGCCTTATTTCTAAGATGACCCTAATTATTTGCTGTACGCTTGCTTGGTATAACAATCCCTAAGGGAAGAAAAACAATCCTACATCATTAAATAAAGGAAACAATAGGAAAGGGGTATCCCAGTTTCAGAGACATTAATATATGACAGAGTACTCAGAATTGAAGGACTATAGTACATATTTTATATATAAATAAATATCCTCAAAGATATAATTTTAAAGAAAAACAGCAATACATATGTGATACAATTTTTATACTTTACACTTATAAACAGATATGTCTATACATAAGTACACAGAAAAAATGAGGAATATGCAATGAACTGTTATCAACTGTGGTCATCTCTAAGCTGAGATTCTCAATCTTTTTATAATGAGCATTATAATACTTTTGTAATCAGAAAAGATACCTTAGATCAATACAAAAAGAAAACTAAAATTAATATGTAAGTATACAAAAGACTAATGGAGGCCCAAGACAAAAGAGGACAGAAAGGCCTGGGGGTCTGGAGAAGGACCTGCATGGTGCAGAGAAGATGGCTGAGAGAACAGACAGGAAGTGGCCTCCCCACACTGGTCTGGAAACACTGGCCTGGGGGTGGGAGATGAGGAGGACTATGTGTGAGACACAAGTGCAGAGCTTCAACTTCTGGAGACTTTCACCTGGTTAGCAGCAGAGCCACAGGGTGCTGGGTCCTCTCCGTCTGTGACGTCCCTGCCTGAACTAACCATGTGGTGACAGATGAACCCCAGACTCCTCGTTTCTGATGCTGAAACTTGCCTACCTTATCACAACTCTTTCCACCATCCAGGGTTTACCCTGGAGCCTTCTTAAATACCAACAATTTTAGGCTGTGTCCCAAATGCCACTTCCTCAGAGTGACCCCTGTGGGATCAAGAAACAAGAGCCCTGGACAAGGCAGCAGGTCTCTCCCATGGGCAGATGGTTCAGTGGTCACCATGGCAACTCACCATGGTGATCTGGGACAAGCCAGAGGGCCCAGGAGGGCCTTTGTCCTGCCAGTTCCAGGAGAAAGAAGGGTCTTCCTTGACCACGACCTCCTCTAGGCACCTACCTCAGTGCGCTGCTGCTCCAGCATTTTCACCTTCTTCTCAGCTGCACCCAAGGCTCCCACCTCTGGGACCTTGGCTGCTGTGACACTAGCCTGGGAAGAAATGCAGAGGGGCCTTCAGCAAAGCCTCAAATAACAGTCTCTCACCCATCAAGCCCCATCTCCCACCTCTCTACCCTCCCACCCACCAGGACACTGCTACACTTCCCAGCCATGACAAATCCCCCTGGAAAAGGCCACTGAGATCATCGCTGACCCATGGTGGCTCCTAGGCTCCCTTCCTCTACACCTCCCACAGCCACTTCTTTCCCTGCTCGGGTTCATCTCCAAGGCACTGCCAACCACCCTCCCCACCCAACACACATCAGCCAGAAATCCTCCAACTTGGAAGGCAAGAATTATCTATTTTTTAATGTTTTATAAAATTTTTACTTAAAGAAAGATGCAGAAACAAATGAAGACATGTGTATGCACAGTCAGTACACATTCATGTATTTCTTAGCTCTGTTGTCTGAGAGAGGCTAAGGCAGTGACACTCCATTAGCAATGGGCACACCTACTGCCCGGATCTTGGTTTCTAAATGCCATTCTCCAACAAAAAGAAAGGCCCCTTGAGAAGTGGTTAATTCCAGGCTGAAGCAGGGAAAATGTAAGATGAGTTTGGAGTGTCTTATGGAAAGGAAGGAGTACTAAAAAAAAGAAGACCATTTCAAATGGTCAAAGAAGACAACTTGAGTTTCCTCTGGCCAAAGATGGAACAAACTGAACAAGAAAATGAACAGCAGTAGTACTGGATTATAACCCAAAGGATAAAATAGTATATCCTTGGGTCCATACTGGTAGGAAGAAATAGTTGAATAAATAAATAAACTGGGTAGAAGGGACAACTCTTCTTTGTAGAAGGATTTCAATTAGTGAATATAGAAGAAATGGAGGAAATACAAGATTGCTGTTAGAATACTACAGTAATATCACTGCTACAGGTGAGATTGCCAATGGATGCTAAAGTAAGTGAGCAAAAGTGTAAGGAGACCTAGGAATTTACCCTAAGAATGCAGCAGCCCAATTTGAAAAGGACAGATGCACCCCTATGTTTATTGCAGCACTATTTACAATAGCCAAGAAATGGAAGCAACCTAAGTGTCCATCAGTAGATGAATGGATAAAGAAGATGTGGTACATATACACAATGGAATATTATTCAGCCATAAGAAGAAAACAAATCCTACCATTTGCAACAACATGGATGGAGCTAGAGGTATTATGCTCAGTGAAATAAGCCAAGCCGAAAAAGACAAGTATCAAATGATTTCACTCATATGTGGAGTATAAGAACAAAGAAAAAATACTGAAGGAACAAAACAGCAGCAGACTCACAGAACCCAAGAACGGACTAATAGTTACCAAAGGGAAAGGGACTGGGGAAAATGGGCAGGAAGGGAGGGATAAGAGGGAAAAAGGGGCATTACGATTAGCAGATGTAATGTTGGGGCGGTACGGGGAGGGCAGTACAACTCAGAGAAGACAAGTAGTGATTCTATAGCATCTCACTACGCTGATGGACAGTGACTGTAATGGAGTTGGTGGGGGGGACCTGATGAAGGGGTAGTTTAATAATCGTAATATTGCACATGTAATTGTAAATTAATGATAATAAAATAAATTATATTTAAAATAAAATAAAATAGTATCTAAAAAAAAAGTGTAAGGAGAAACAGAACATGTGCACACCTCAACGTTTCTCCTAAAAAAATAAGCTTTTAGTTACAAAGGGAAAATTAGTCCCTTTATTATGGAAAAACCTGACAGATGCCCCCATAGCCGAGTGATCAAGGTTGACATGACACTGACACCATGTACCCTTGACGTGACACACTAAGAAGGGCATGGTGTCACTCCTGTGGAGTTCTTGCCCAAATCCATAACCTCAGTCTAATCATGAGAACACATCAGATGAACCCAAACTGAGGGACACTCTACAAATAACTGGCCAATATAACTCAAAAGTTGAGGTTCACGAAAGTCAAGGAACAATAAGGAAGGGTACGTCTGGAAGAGACATGAGAACTGAACGTAATGTGGGATCCTGGACGGGATCCTGGTACAGCAGAAGGAGGTGCTTGAAAAACTGGTGAAATCTGGACAAAGTCTGTAGTTTATAGTATTGTGCCAATGTTAATTTCCTAGTTTTGATCATTGAACCATGGTTATGTAAGATGTTAAGGGGATACGGGATATGGGAACTCTAAGGACTTTTTTGTAGCTCGTCTGTTAAGTCTAAAATTATCTCAAATAAAAAGTGAAAAAAATGTATTTTTAATAAGAAGTGTTGAGTTGATGCAGTAGAAAAGCGAGAGGTCCAGAAATGGAGCACTGTCTCTACCCCCAAGGCCCTGCATGATGGAGGCCAAGACCCATACCCTCTCTGGGCCTTGGTCCAAGGAGATCAAATAGGATGGGCTCCAAAGGCCCCTACCTCTGACATCCTGTGGGCTTCTCAGCATTTGTCTTGGGGTCACTGCCCACATCCTCTCTTTTCCTTGCCTTCCCTGCCCTTCCATACTCCCCTGTGGTTTGGGATGGGCCCAGAGGGCAGAAGTTGAGGCTCTAGTGCCCCCTGCACACTAAGGTCTGTAAGCACACAACAGAACTAGGGAGTCAGAGGAGTGGGCTGGGGGCGGGGCCCTTCAGGGACCATCACCTAGAAGCCTGCTGCCCCCTGGAGGGCAGCTGTGCTTAGCATTATTGTGGAATGAAGAAGAGCTTTCCCTGTGGGCTACTAGAGGGCGCACCCTTAATCTCCACAAAGAGAGGAGTCAGCTGACTTGGCTGCAGGTGCCAAATCCGCCATCAAAAGCAGTGTTGCTGTTTCCCAGGTGCCAGGCACAAAACCAACTTCACAGGCATCATTTTGCTGAACCCTCCAACCACCCTTGGAGGTAGGTGTCACCTCCATTTTACAGAGGATGAAACTAAATCCAGAGAGCTTATGTGACTTGTTCATGGTGGCAGTGCTGGTAAGAGGTGGAGGCAGCATTCAACCCACATGTGACTCCAGGGCATAGGCTTCAACACTGCCGTAGGGTGGCAAGAACACTTGGCCTTTCAGGGAGTCGGATGCAATGGGTTGGTATTAAAGGGCTTTGGAATCAAAACAGAAATCAAAGAATATATGGAGACTAATGACAACAACAACACAAAGCCACAACTTCTGTGGGACGCAGCAAAGGCAGTTCTAAGAGGAAAGTATATTGCAATCCAGGCCTATTTAAAGAAGGAAGAACATTCCTAAATGAATAGTCTAAAGACACAATTACTGAAATTGGAAAAAGAAGAACAAATGAGGCCCAAAGTCACCAGAAGGAGGGACATAATAAAGATTAGAGAAGAAATAAATAAAATTGAGAAGAATAAAACAATAGAAAAAATCAATAAAACCAAGAGCTGGTTCTTTGAAAAAATAAACAAAATGGATAAACCCCTAGCCAGACTCATTAAGAGAAAAAGAGAATCTACACACATAAACACAATCAGAAATGAGAAAGGAAAAATCACGACGGACCCCACAGAAATACAAAGAATCATAAGAGAATATTATGAGAATCTATACGCTAACAAGCTGGAAAACATAGAAGAAATGGACAACTTCTTAGAAAAATACAACCTTCCAAGACTGACCAAGCAAGAAACAGAAAAACTAAACAGACCAATCACCAGCGACGAAATCGAATTGGTAATCAAAAAACTACCCAAGAACAAAACCCCCAGGCCTGATGGATTCACCTCTGAATTCTACCAGACATATAGAGAAGAAATAACACCGATTCTCCTTAAAGTTTTCCAAAAAATAGAAGAGGAGGGAATACTTCCAAACTCATTCTATGAAGCCAGCATCAATCTAATACCAAAACCGGGCAAAGACCTCACCAAAAAAGAAAATTACAGACCAATATCCCTGATGAACGTAGATGCAAAAATACTCAACAAAATATTAGCAAACCGAATTCAAAAATACATCAAGAGGATCATACACCATGATCAAGTGGGATTCATCCCAGGGATGCAAGGATGGTACAACATTCGAAAATCCATCAACATCATCCACCACATCAACAAAAAGAAGAACAAAAACCACATGATCATCTCCATAGATGCTGAAAAAGCATTTGACAAAATTCAGCATCCATTCCTGATTAAAACTCTCAACAAAATGGGTATAGACGGCAAGTACCTCAACATCATAAAGACTATATATGACAAACCCACAGCTAACATCATACTTAACTGCAAGAAGCTAAAATCTTTTCATCTAAGATCAGGAGCAAGACAGGGATGCCCACTCTCTCCACTGTTATTCAACATAGTACTGGAGGTTCTAGCCACAGCAATCAGACAAAACAAAGACATACAAAGCATCCAGATTGGTAAAGAAGAAGTCAAATTGTCACTATTTGCAGATGACATGATACTGTACATAAAAAAACCCTAAAGACTCCATTCCAAAACTACTAGAACTAATATCTGAATTCAGCAAAGTTGCAGGATACAAAATTAACACACAGAAATCTGTTGCTTTCCTATACACTAATGATGAACTAACAGAAAGAGAAATCAGAAAAACAATTCCATTCACAATTGCATCAAAAAGAATAAAATACCTAGGAATAAACCTAACGAAGGAAGTGAAAGACCTGTACTCTGAAAACTACAAGACACTCCTAAGAGAAATTAAAGAGGATACTAACAAATGGAAATTCATCCCATGCTCTTGACTAGGAAGAATAAATATTGTCAAAATGGCTATACTACCTAAAGCAATCTACAGATTCAATGCAATCCCTATCAAACTACCAACAGCTTGCTTCAATGAACTGGAACAAATAATTCTAAAATTCATATGGAACCACAAAAGACCCCGAATAGCCAAATCAATCTTGAGAAGGAGGAATAAAACAGGGGGAATTACACTCCCTGACTTCAAGCTCTACTACAAAGCCACAGTAATCAAGACAATTTGGTATTGGCACAAAACAGACCCACAGACCAGTGGAACAGAATAGAAAATCCAAACATTAACCCAAACATATACAGTCAATTAATATTTGATAAAAGTGCCTTGGATATACAATGGGGAGATGACAGCCTCTTCAGCAGCTGGTGTTGGAAAAACTGGACAGCTACATGTAAGAGAATGAAACTGGACTACTGTCTAACCCCATACACAAAGGTAAACTCAAGGTGGATCAAAGACTTGAATGTAAGTCATGAAACCATAAACTCTTAGAAAAAACATAGGCAAAAATCTCTTGGACATAAACATGAGCAACTTCTTCATGAACATATCTCCCCGGGCAAGGGAAACAAAAGCAAAAATGAACAAGTGGGACTATATCAAGCTGAAAAGCTTCTGTACAGCAAAGGACACCATCAGTAGAACAAAAGACATCCTACAGTATGGGAGAATATATTCATAAAAAACGTATCTGATAAAGGGTTGACATCCAAAATATATAAAGAACTCATGCACCTTAACAAACAGAAAGCAAATAATCCAATTAAGAAATGGGCAGAGGACATGAATAGACACTTCTCCAAAGAAGAAATTCAGATGGCCAACAGGCACATGAAAAGATGCTCCACATCGCTAATCATCAGAGAAATGCAGATTAAAACCACAATGAGATATCACCTCACACCAGTGAGGATGGCCAACATTCAAAACACAAACAACAACAAATGTTGGCGAGGATGTGGAGAAAAGGGAACCCTCCTACACTGCTGGTGGGACTGCAAATTAGTTCAACCATTGTGGAAAGCAGTATGGAGGTTCCTCAAAAACTCAAAATAGAAATACCATTTGACCCAGGAATTCCACTCCTAGGAATTTACCCTAAGAATGCAGCAGCCCAATTTGAAAAGGACAGATGCACCCCTATGTTTATTGCAGCACTATTTACAATAGCCAAGAAATGGAAGCAACCTAAGTGTCCATCAGTAGATGAATGGATAAAGAAGATGTGGTACATATACACAATGGAATATTATTCAGCCATAAGAAGAAAACAAATCCTACCATTTGCAACAACATGGATGGAGCTAGAGGGTATTATGCTCAGTGAAATAAGCCAAGCCGAAAAAGACAAGTATCAAATGATTTCACTCATATGTGGAGTATAAGAACAAAGAAAAAATACTGAAGGAACAAAACAGCAGCAGACTCACAGAACCCAAGAACGGACTAATAGTTACCAAAGGGAAAGGGACTGGGGAAAATGGGCGGGAAGGGAGGGATAAGAGGGAAAAAGGGGCATTACGATTAGCAGATATAATGTTGCAGGAGCACGGGGAGGGCAGTACAACTCAGAGAAGACAAGTAGTGATTCTATAGCATCTCACTACGCTGATGGACAGTGACTGTAATGGGGTTGGTGGGGGGGGACCTGATGAAGGGGTAGTTTAATAACTGTAATATTGCACATGTAATTGTATATTAATGATAATAAAATAAATTATATTAAAAAAATAAATAAATAAAGGGCTTTGGGAAAGTGAAGAGGCCTTTCCAAAGAAGTCTATACCCAGGGCAGCTCAGAGGGCCCAGGGGAGATGAGAAGAGTCCACAAGTCACCCCGCAGGAGGACAAGGCAGGCTCCAACTTGAGGGACGAATGGCAGAGAAAAAGGGCTCCATGGGCTGCCATTCAGGCCATTCATCAGCATGCCTGCTGCCCCCCATGTCTGCCTGACAACAGGTGATGCAGGCGTTTTGACTACATTACATCACATGATGTCTCCAAAGCTGCCATAGCTGTCTCACGGAGCCATGGTCCTGGTCCTGTCTACCTTGCAGTGAGGAAGTCCAGATAAGATGATGGGTTTCCAAGCCCTGGATAAACTCTACATTGCCACATAAGCGTAAGGAATTAAGTTATTAGCATAATTACAACTATTATGCAGGTATGGGGTTTATTAAAGACAATGAGTCCTGCTATGAGCCATTACACCCCACTGCAGGGGGAAAATGTGTCAGCAAAAAGTTGGGACTCAGCTTTACATCAAGGAGAAAGGCATGGACCGGGCAAGGGTGGAGAGCCAGCCACTGCTTGGGAACTGTGAGACACAGCTGGGAGCAGTGGTGGGAAGGGGGCAAGTGGGCCAGCCTGGTGGCATGACCAGGCTATGTCAGTGTTGCTGATGCCCTCCCCTCTCCATGTCAGAATCTCCAGGGCACAGTCACAGAAGCTTAACAGAGCCCCCAACAGCACTTCTCAACCCACCGCCCTAACTCTGCCAGGAATATCTGAGAAGTTGAATTGACTTTTGGGAGCCAACACATAAGAGCGGCCTTGACAAACACTACATTGTGTTTAGAGAACCTTCACAGAATGAGGAGACTCAACACCACATTCTAGGAGCCGTGGCTGAAGACACTGGAGCAATTCAGCCTGGAGAAGAGAAGGCTTGGAGGGCCGCAGAGCCACAGTCACAGCTGGCAGCCTGAGCGTGTGTCCCAGGGAACGGGATGCACCATGTGGCTGAAGGCAGAATGAGGACTGAGGAGCGGAAGCTCCAGGGAGGTGACTCAGGCCAAGCTAAGGAAAAGCCACCTAACAACGAGGACATTCTAGCAATGGAACTACTACAGCAGGAAGCAGGAAGCAGCTCACCACCACCACAGGTGGCAGCAGAGGCTGGGTAGTCGAGGAGGCCGTGGAAGCAGTTTCTGACCACACACCTGCTGTCCGGCTGCTCCCTTCTTGCCTGCACCTTCCGTCTTTGGGGAGCCTGGCTGCCCAGAGGCACCCTCTTTGGCACTCCTCATCAACAACTTCTTGAGCTCCGTGTTTTCCTCCCTGGGTTGGAGGCAAACAGAGAGGTCACCTTGCCGGCCCTGGGATAAGGAGGCTGGGAGCCTCAGATCTACTACTCATCTAGTTGCTGCTGAGTCCTGGGGAGTACCTGTGAACCCTGCCCTAGAGTGGAACTAAAAGGGCATCCATAAGCCACTTTGCTGGCAATCTGGGCAATCTGTGGGCTTCCCAAGAAGTCTCCAATCATCAACAGCAGGGTTTCCCCAACTGTGGGATGTATGTATACATGAGGTCCTCAGGAGGCAGCCACACTGCAGTAAATAAGCCTGGATCACACTCTAGTGAGAAAGTAACACCTTTTCCAATTATCTTCAAACTTCCTGTGTAGAGCATAGGAAGAGTGTCACTTTGGTGCTAATAGATGTTGAACGCCTCTCAGGTACTTAGGAGTCTCCCCGGCTGACAGAGAAAGGGTGGGCTCCGGGCTCACAGCCTTCAGTGGGCAATGGTATTTCACCTGAATTTACGAACATCCTTCCATTTTCATTGTATTTATTGTTGGGGTTATCATCTATTTATTACAAGTAATGCTTCCATTTACTCCAGTGGAAGTTTTCCTTATAATTATTTTAAGTAAAAACATTCAAATGACAGTAGATTTCTCAAATAATAAGGTAGGTGATACAGGATATAATAGAAGTGGCGATGTAGATTCAGGTATCACTGAAATAGAGAAAATATTTCTTTATGTTCTGGTTTCCATATAATAATGGAAAAACAAGAGAAGTGAAGTGGCTTTCCCAAGGTCACACAGCAGGGACTTGTACTCTTGCCTTCTAGTCATGAGTCTTTCCTCCAGTCTGGGTTTTTGGGGTCATCCCCATGGGTAGGGTCATTATGGCCATTAAACTCTAACTGCTTGGCCATCCAGAACAAATATATTCTGATTCAAAGTAGCACAGTGATTCAGTAGTTACACATTACTCCCTCTGGCCCTCACATGCCTTTCTGTGGGCCTCAGTCTCCCTTTGCACAATCAGAGGTTTGGCCCACATGATCTCAAAGGGCCCTTCAAGCTCTAACAGTCAAGATCGGTGTCTTTTAAGTGTGATCGTGGGCTCACCCACATCATGATCACAGAGGCCCTTGGGAGAACTGAGATGCCTAGGTCTTGCCTCAGACCCACTGAATCAGAATCCTGGCAGAGGAGGGAGAGTTGGAGTATAAACTTGTAGCGCCTTCCTTGCCTGTTAGGGATCCTGATGCACAATTAAGTCTGAAATCCACTAGCCCAAATGAAGAACCTCTGATTGTTCTCAGGAAAACAGAGCTTGATAGGATGGTGAACAGCAGGGGGCAGCAGAGCCCATGTCCCCAACAGCCCTCCAGCCACCCTTAACAGTCCGAGGGTGTGTCCAAGGAAGGAGTGTGACTTGCACAGTGGAAGCTCTCAAATACTTATACACAGACACTCCCTGAGGTATTAAAAGGGCCAGAGAGGAAACACCAAGGTACCTAGGGAAAAGAACCAGGAGAGCTGACATCCAACGCAGGGCTCTGGGCACAGGCCTCAGAGCCCTCAGTCCTCAGCCCAGAAATCAGGGCCATCCCCCCATGCCCCCCACCCTTTGTCTGAGGCGCCCACACCTACCGCAGCCTCTCGGCGGCCTGATCCCGCTGTTCCAGGCCCTCGTCCAGCTTGGCCTTCAGGGCCTCATTCTCCTTCCGAAGCTGCTCACACAGGGTCTGCAGGGCAGAGGCAGGTGGGGTAAGGGTGGCATGCGGTGCACCCCAAATGCAGGCTGATGATGGAGAGCAGAGGTGGGGCTACAGCCACGCCAGGCCAAGCCCTTTGCGTGGCCTCACCAACTGCTCTCAGGGCAGCCGGGCACCAAGCCACTAGGCCCATCTAGGCTCCTCTGGGTATCCTTTCCCTCAGGAGGCAGCCTGAGGGTGCCTGACCACGCATCGGCCACAGGGCCTTCTGGTTTTCCACGGCAGAGAGCTCCATCCCTCGCCTCCTTCACTGCTGCTCCCGCAGCCTAGAATGCTCTCCCTCACCAGCCTCCCCCTGGCTGCCTTCTACTCCTGCTTCAAGTCTCAGACAGTCATCTCCTCAGAGCCGTCCTGCCTGACTCCCAGCTCAGCTGAGTCAGGTCGCCTCCATTATCCTCGCTCACAGCCCCCTCCTCTCACCCTTCTTGCGCTTGTCTTGATCAGAGCTCAAGCGCCCTCTTGTGTTGTTATTTTCTTCATGTCCACCTCCCCCTACTAGGCCATGAGCTCCCAGAGGGGGTGGCCCCCTCCCCACTCTTGTCCACTCCCAGATCCCGAGCCCAAGCTCAGGACCACGCATGGGTTGATGCTTAACTTCATTGAAGGAATGCAAGGCTGAATGACAGAATGGCCAAGCGAATGGGTGGACGAGACCAGGGTCCGAGGAGGCCTATGGGCTCGGTCATCGTGGAGAGCGTGCGAGGCTCCCAGAGTTGTCGGAACACAGGGCTTCCCCACCTCCTTCATGGGGCTGCCATCAGGACAGACAAAGCTGCAAGAGTGCAAGTGCCCGGTGACCTGCCAGTCCCTTGATAATATTTGAGGATTTACATGTTCAAAGCACTGTGAGGTGGGGGGCATGGAAGATGGAAGGCCGGACTCAGGGCCCCACAGCTGGGGAGCGAAGGGATGGGCTGACTAGTACTGGTGATGCACTGGGTTGGTACTGAGTCACTCACTCTTTCAACAAATATTTGATGAGCACCTAACGGTGCCCTATACATGGCTAGATACTCTCTACACACGGCCTTGTTGGAGCCTCACGGCTTCCCCAAAGGTAGGTAATTCATCTCCATTTTAAAGGTAGGCTAATGCAGGAGAGATCATTTGCATGAGGTTGCACAGCTGTGAAGAATCACCGCTGGGCTTACACCCCATCTGGAGAACCCCAAATTGGTGGCTCTTTCACCTGTGATGAAAGAGTAACGAGGAAGGAGAAGGCCTGTGAGCTGGCTGGGGGCAGAAACCATGCTGTCCACCAGACATTCCACCTGCTCCATTTCCATTTCCAAGGCTCCCTGCAATCATGTGACCAACTCTGGCTAATGAAAGATGAGCCAAAGAGACAAGTGTCACCTCCAGGCTGGCCCATGCACAGTCCTCTGGTCCTTTTCCCTGTGGCTGTGGCTGTCTCATATTCCAAAGAGCATGACATGGTGGGGCCTGTCAGCCGGGGTCTAAGCAACTGTGGAGCAGAAACAAGCCACTGCCACTCAGAATATGAGGAAACTTGTATGTTACTCAGTTAGATTTCTTTCCACAGCAAAACCTCGCCCCTTCTGACACAAGAGACTTGTGCGACTGCTGAACGGTAGGACATCCTGGAAGTGGAGGGTGGTTGGATACGAGGGATCTGAGGCTGAGACAACACAGGTCCCAGTGCCCAGCAGAGGCCTTGTGCCATCCCTGGCCTGGACAATGTCTCCTGAGTAAACCAAGACATCAATGAACAAATGAGGAGGAACCAGATTGATCTGCCTCCGCCCACAGGCTGGGCAAGCACCCAGGACGCCATAGCCCTCGGCAGGGTCTCCTGGAAACAGAATGTCCTGCTCCTGGTCACTAAAGAAAGGGCAGGACAAGGCCTCACTGTGCACGCTTCCAGTCTAGAGGGCGGTTTCCTCCAAGTCTCTGGGCCAATGCCTGAGCCACACAGCAGCTGATGGGCAGAGGCATCACAAAGACCGCCTTCCATCACAGGGGCTAACAGAGCGCAGCATCGATGAGTCCATTTGTTCATTCATTCATTCAGTCACCGAAGGCACAGTAGGTGCCAGGCCCTGGGATACAGTGGTGGGTATGACAGACAAGATACCTGCCCCTCATGAGGCTTATGTTCTAGCAGGGAACGCAAGGCAACAACAAACACAAAGTAAATAAACCACCTAATAAAATTATTACAGACTGTGATACAACCTACGAAAGAAACAAACAGGGGTTTGATACAAAAAATAACAGGTTGATAGATGCCCTTTTATTGATCTCCATTTCAAAGCAGGAAAGCTGATGCTCAAAGTCACCTCAGCTCATGCAGGCCACCCGGTTCCCCTCCCCAGAGCTCAGCTCTGACACCCCTAAGCCCAGCTGACATGAGATGGCTCTCTCAGCAGGCCCTCCCCTGAGGTGGACTGGAGTCCTGCGCTCTCCCTGGGCTCCTCTGCTCCCCACATCTCTCCTCACACTTTGTCTCCAGCCTGGAAGCCCCTCTGCTCTTGTCAACCCAGGCCCTTCCCAATGTCACACACAGTGATCTTGCCCCCATCCAACCAGGCACATGAATGTATGTTGACGTGAGTGAGACTGGCACAGAGGATGGCCTAGGAGGGAGGAAAGAGACTTCAAATTATAGCCCCGTCACTAAGGTAACAGGCACTCGAGTCCTCTGGGAGCTGCAGTTCTGCCACCTGTGAATGCTTTCTCACCCCCGAGCCCTCATCATGAAACCCTAACAGTGGCCACTCCCTCAAGCACCATGCTGTGGTCCTAGACTGTATGAGGTGCATCATTCATTGCACACAGCAGTCCCAGGAGGGAGGCATTCCTGCTCATGCTGACAGGACAGAGAAGATAAGTGACTTGTCCAAGGTCATACAGCAATGAAGAGTCACTACTGGAACCCAGAACTATAGGACTTCAAGGCCTGGCACGGCCGAGGAAGGAAAGCTGACCCCATACCCACAGCACAGAGACGGTTATGAAGGAAGCCTCCTCCACTGGAAAGGCAGGTTGGGACGGTGGGTAAGATCATGGGCTTTTGACATATGACAGAGGTTCAAATCCTAACTGTACCGTCTACCAGCTGGGTGACCTTAGACAAAAAAAAAAAAAAAAATCGCCTCTTGAGGACTGTGTCCCTACCTGTGAAATGAGGATGATGATGGTCCCGCCTCAGGGGGCAGGGGCAGCACCAGGTAGGGGCCCAGCCTTTGCTCCCTCCCCTCCCCAACCTGAATGCCAAGAACCAAGGTAGGGCTGCTGCCCACCTGCCCACATCCACGCTAAGGGTATCCCCAATCATGAAATATGCATTGCCCACCCCATATTTTCCACTTCCTCTCCTCTTCCCTCCTCACAACCTCCCTACCCTGGTCACTACCCTGAACAGGAAGCCTAGAGTTGGTCCCCGGCATCACCCTTGGAAGTTCCTGTGGTACTCCCTAGATTCCCACGAGGAGCTAAAGCAGGCAGAGGCGGTGCGCACCTGCAGATCCCAGGACACCCTCCCGGCCCAGCCTCACCTGCAGGATGGAGGTGCGCTGCTCATTCTTGTGTACCTTGGAGGCAAGCCGGTTGAACTCGAGGGCCATGCGGCCCAGGTGGGTGAAGAGCTGGCTGTGGTCCGGCTCCTCCGCGCACACGCTCAGGGTGGTCTCCAGGCACTGCAGGTGCAGGAGCAGATTGCTGTCCTCATGGGGCAGCGGGCCCAGTTCCTGGCAGGAGGGGACGGAACCACTCTTCACCAGGATCTGAGTAGGTGCCCCAGTCATTTGCCCTCTGCTTCCCCATTCCTCATGACTCAGTTTCCCCTTGTGATCCCAGCTCAGCCCAGGGAAATTCTCCAGTTTCACAGGTTCCCTGTCAGGGGCTGACTCATGGGGCAGGACCCGGCAGTACAGCCACCTTCCTCCCACACTCTGGGCTTTGCTGAGTGCCTGTGGGTAAGTCACTTGTCCACCACTTCAGAATCTTCACTTACTAAATGTACACACACCCCTTCCCCGCTGCTGCTTCACAGGGTTCTTAGGAAGGCAAACTGACACAGGAGAGCGGCAAGCCCAGGAAAGGGCTATCACTCCGTACACACACTGTTCAGTGCTCACAGAGTCTTGACCAGGGAGCCATACAAAAACAGTCCAACTTTTATGCCTACATGTGTGTCTTCTGGAGATTGTCTGAGCATTCATCAATTTCTCAGAGGACCCAAGATTCAAAACAGGTAAGAAATCAGAGCTCTCAATAGCTCAAAGAGCATGTAAGAAATGAAGCCAACCATGGGCAAGACAGTCCAATCTCAATAACCAATCAATCTTCCTCTCTTGCACCATCTCTCCTCCATCTAGAACACTCTTACTAAAGACAGCGCCTTAGTTATGCCAACACCGTGGCCAAGCATCCACAGGGGCACCAGACAGCTAACTGCATCAAGCCCGGCTCCCCCGCCAGGCATGTGAGTCCCCACTTTCCCCTGCCTGAGCCCCCCCACACCATGCCCCATGCCACCCCAGGCTTCATTCCCACATTGTGCCCTCTGCCTATCCTTCCTATAGCCCTCCCATGTTTCAGCATCTCTAGCAGGCCTCCCCTAAACATTTATGGGAGTCACAGACATCAGAGCTATGGGGAGCCTCAGAGTTCAGGTTGGGAAACCAAGGCACAGGGATGAGGGACTTGCCCCAAGTAACCCCGTGAGTCAGGGGCAGAGCCAGGACCATGACTTAGCCTTCCTGGTTCTTGATCCAGTGCTCTGCCACACTGGCCTCCCGCGGGTCTGAACTCGGCAGCAGCGGGACTCCCTGCAGCCAGCACCTGGCATTCGGTGAATGCCTATGTGATACTGCTAGCGCCTTATCCTCACAGGAGATGATGCTCCGTCTTCAAGTCTGCCTTCAGTCCCCCACGGCCCCATCCCACAAAGGATTTCAAGCGGCAAGTGCCGCTCTATTTAAGGCTCACGGATCGCTTCATCCCTCTGAGCTCCCCACTAGCCTTCGAGTTCCCAGAGGGCACAGAGGCTGTCTTGTCTTCGCTTAACACAGACAGCATGTGGTGGGGCTGAGGAGGAAGTTAGATGAAGTTACTGGTCTGGTCCAAGGTCATAGGGTGAATTCTCTCTGAGAAAGGGGGTCTTTCCTCCTCAGCCAGATTCTCAGAGCCCTCAGGGACAGATTTTCACATAAGACAAAACAGAAGCCCCTTCTAATTCCCAGAGCTGCCTAAATCCGGTGATGACCCACTCGTCACCGAAGGCATGGCAGCATAAGCTCGATGACCACCTGGTGAGGACGGGCACTGGGAGCCAGCAGGTCTGAGACATGCAACCAGTATAAACTAAAGAACAACATTTGCCCCCCAAGTCCTTGGTGGGATGAGGCAATAGAGAAGAACAAGTTATCAGTGAAGGTTAGACCATTTACTCCCTGTATAACAATAATCAAAAAATCTCACAGTGGGGGCACTTTAAGAATTTAAAGAATGTTCCAGCTTTCTGCAATGGTTCTCCACTAAGTCAGCCATTTTAAGAGACAGCAGGAGGACATAGTTGGACTAAGCACAGCAAGTAGG
This sequence comes from Smutsia gigantea, assembly GCA_032199065.1. Lineage (NCBI taxonomy): Eukaryota > Metazoa > Chordata > Mammalia > Pholidota > Manidae > Smutsia > Smutsia gigantea. The sequence continues at coordinate 30,762 of JAVSCE010010618.1, read as the reverse complement.
GTAAGATACAGAATGAGGGTGCTGGTGGGCACCCCAGAGCTGAGAGAAAGAGAGAGAGAGAGTGTGTGTGTGTATGTGTGTGTGTGTGTATAAGTGGAAGGTTTAACCTCCCCTATACACCCTGAAGAGGAGGAACCGAGAGCCTGCACAAAAAGGTAGATTACCTGCCTTAAGCTGCTCTGGGTCTATCTGACTATCTCTACTCCACCCAGACTAGGAGCCCAAAGGTCCAAAGGCTGAGTCATAGTGCGTGGAGGTGCCAGCACTTGGCAGAGACCAGCAGAGCTGGCAATGTGCCCAGGCTTTCACAATGGTCGGGTGCCCAAGTAGGGGAAGTCACCAGCCAAATTTGCATATGTGAGCGAGAAGTACCCCCTGGTCCAGCCCCTTGTGTATCCCCAAGTGACTCTAGGGTGCCCAAAAGATCTGAGCAGGTCCCGTGTCTCTCACCCAAGGCCAAGTGACTGAAACAGAGAGGAGTCGTGGGACGTGCCCAGGGACCTGCTGTCCACTCACCATCATGTTTCTGGTGTGGCCATGGCTCCCTGGGGGAGAATTCTGCTCCTCAGTGGTGACCACTTCAAATTCAGAGGTACCCTGTGCAGAAAGGGAGTTAGGGGATGCCAAAGAGAAAAACACCTTGCCTCTCCTCTGGGGCCCCACAACTGAGAGCAGCAAGGGGCCAATGGACGAAATGGAAGGACAAAATCCCTTCCCACAGCCAATTTATCCGGGCAGCCCCTCCATGCAGAGACTGGGCCCACAGGACAGTTACACATCACTTCATGTGAGACACAAAGTAGGATTCCTAACAAGTCTGCTCACAATCCACTGTGTGATTTGAGGTCACATACCTTCCATGGCCAGTTTCCTCATCTGTAAAACAGGGATGTTGGACTGGCTGACCTTGAATCATTAGCACTTTAGGACTGTATTTTCTTTTTTAAAGGCCTTGCATTTTTACAATGTCTTCAAAAATTTCATTATTCCCTTTGGACACTTGAGGAAACCGAGGGCATATAAGTAGGGACTGACCCCAAGGACTGCAAGTCCCATTGGAGATACGGTCACCTAGAGAACACAGCAGCTAGTATGGCCACTGCCAAGGTGGTCCTGTGCCAGCTTGGCCAACCCAGTCCCAGAGGTCCCAGAGGAGTGGACTGATTGGGATAAGTCCCAAAGATCCTTCAACAAATGTGGTGAGACATTTTCAGGATTCACCCAAATCCAGGGCGGCCAAGGACTTCCAAACTTTCTCACATCTCTTATGTAGAACGTACTGGTTGTGCAACTGGCTCTGGGACTGCTAGACAAAGACTATTTCAGCCTTCCTTTGTCCCAGGAAAGGGCAGACAGACAGGAGGCCCTCCGTGCGCAACTTCTGCTGAGCCTCACTGCCACCAAGAGCCCCGCTGTGGACACTGGCCTTGCCTCAGAAAGTCTCCCTTTCACCTCTACATTTCCCTAGTTGTCTGCATGACCTTGGAAAATGCTCTTCTCTCAATGGATATTATCTATAGGATGAAGATGCTAAATGATTCACTTAGGTCTCTTCCAGTACTAAGATACCAAGAAAAACTTCTCAAGGCAAATGTGTAGAAGACAGTTCTAAGCACCCTTTGTGGATGTTGAGTTCCATGTCACATCCATCTTTTTTTGCTAGCACTGTGCAGTCAATACATGCTAACATCACGCAACTTGGCAAATGGGAGGAATTCCTTGTACATGCCAGGGTCTTCCTGGTAAGTTTTAACCATGATCATCATTTGAAAATGAAGAAACCAAGGCCTCCAAGAGATTGAGATTGACTTGCCCAGGATCACCCAGCAAATCAGAACTGGGTTTCTTGATCCCAACCTCTCTCTTCATGTTCTTGTACCTCTCAACCCAACCTCGAAGTTCAGGCAACTTCCAGCCATGACTGCAAATGCAACTTACACTGGATGGAGGTTTGGGGGCTGGCTCTGGTTGGCTGCTGGGGTGTGCAAGGTCAGAGGGGGCTGCTGGGACATCTGCATCCTTTCCTGGAGAGTTAAGAAAACATGGATGAGCAGCAGGAAAAGAAGAAATGCCTAGATACTGCCCCCCTTGAGGGTAGCCCTGGCTAGAAGAGTCCTCAGACAGAGTTCCCTACTTGAGTCTGGGGAAATGGGAGGTGGTCCCACTAGGCCCAGGTAACCTGAGAAAATGACCAGCCCTGGAAAGATGGGGACAGAACCTGGGCGGAGAGACCATGCTCCCTGGATTTGCTGGGAAAATCCCAAGGTGGCCACTGCTCCTTGTTACCCTGTATCTGCCTCAATGGTGACAAGGATGACAATTTTCAATTAACAAAGTGTTTTTATATTTATTCTCAGCCAATTCTCACAACAGCTCTCTATTCTCATTTTAAAGGTAAGGAAACTGAAGCACAGAAAGGTCACCAACTGGCCCAGGGTCACACCACCACCAACTGCAAACCAGGACTCAGGATTGGCTCTCCCTCCCCAACCTCCTGGGGACCCTGCTGCACGTCTCACTCTGGGGGGTGGGCCCAGCACCAATCTGGGACTCAGAAAACATTGCTGAATGAACAACTGGAGGCTGGAAATGCCCAGTGACGGCAGCCCAGAGGGTCTGAGGTCATCGCTTCCCTCCATTTGTCCATTCAGCACACATAACCACCAGCCAGACGGAAGGCTGGCTGGCACACTGGCCTGGACCAACACAGTAGGCAAGGCTGCAACAGAAAACATCTGAGCCCCATGTGTGGGGACCTTTTCCTTCCGAGTCCCAGATTTGGAGACATGCCAGAAGAAAGCACGGCGACCACACACAGGCCTTAGCCCTTGGTCTTAGTCAATGCTTCCTGTTCATAGGTAGCATATGTGACCTTACATCTGAAATACACTAGAGCAGGCTAAAAGGCAAGTCCAGATTCTTCCATGGGCCTCAGCCTCCCTAACTGTAAAAAGGAAGAAGAGGGGCCAGACCAAAGAGCTCTGGACTCACATGCGGGAGAGCTCTGAGCGACCGAAGTAGCGGCCTGGAGCACTCTGCCTGGCATGTAGTAGGTGCTCATTAAATATCTGCTGAGTAAGTACACTGATAAAAGATCCAGAGGCCACATCTTGGGTGCAGTGGATTGTTGTAATCCATTAATAATGTCTGCCAGGGTCTCAGAAGTCACCAGCCATTTTTCGACAAGACTGTCTTCAAGTACCTTCCAAATCTGAGCTTCTGGGGAAATACTATAGCCAATACATGGCTGCCAGGATGGTCTGTGGCCTAAGGATAAATGAAGGAGGTGTGGATTTCTGAATGAGAAGAGAGTCTCCACTGCTAAGGGTTTAGAGAGTGAGGAGTACGGGAAGGGCAGAGGACTCCAGGTTCCCCTTGTACCTGCGAGCTCAGCCAGGTGGTTGAAGGAGGCCAAAGAGGGAGACGGCGGTGGGAGAAGCTCACTGTCCCTGACCAAGTCCTCTGCCTTCTGCCGCAGCCTGGATGCTTCCATCTGGGACTCTTCCAAAAGCTCCCCTAGAGACAGTGGGAAAGGAGGAGCAAAAGGAATTACTAGGCTCAGTGTGCTGGTTCTCCTGGCCCCATGCCCCTCAGCATGCTTCTGTTGGTTTTTTACACACCAGACCCTGGGCTTTAATCCCACCACCACCTTGCGGGCTAAGCAGGACACATACCATCCTAGCCCACAAGCAGGAACAGGCTAGATAAGAGGGCCCCACAACCAGGGAAAAAGGCATGGATAGAGGAGGACCTAGATCAAACTCCTGGACCCCAGCACCCTCTCCCTGTCCCACTACTACCATACCTGGCCAGGGACTTCACAGCAAGCCAGGGACTGTCTTAGGCCTACTATCAAGCACCCAGGGCCCCCCCACAACCTATGCCCCCCAGTCAGAGGCTGCCTGAAGGAGGAAACTATTAGTAACATCAACAACCCCTCTCGGCCTCCGTTTTCCTTCTCCTCCAAGTGGAGAAGGGGAAATTCCACTCTTCTTTCCCCAGTCTGTGCCCCCAAGCAGAGATGTGTCGGCCAGGAGAAGGCATTTGGAAAACCAGGGAGCTTTGGGGGAAGCCTAAGACCAGAGAAGAAGGCAGCAAGGCAAAGGAACAGTTTTAGGAGTCTGGAGGACAGGGAGACCCCTCTGGACAGGGAGATTAATAAATGACTTGCATGGAGGAGGAGCTGTCATCTGAGCTGGGCGCTGATGGGAACCATTCAATTATGTGGAGATTGAGTGGGCTTATGCTAGACAGTGGGGACAGCTTGAACAAAAGCCAGGAAAGAGAAATCAAGGCACCTACTCCCGCCTTGCTTCAGCCAAGCTCACTCTCTGCTGCAACACTTGAGGACCATACCCTGGTTGCCCTGGTGATGCCAGCCAGCTCTCCCCATTTCTGGTGCTTCTGGAAGATGAGGCCATTCTGCTTCCATGTCCACAACTCGGGTTTCCAACTCCTTCTCCCCTATCCCATATTTCCTTCTCTGTCCCTCAAGGTATTCTGAATCCTGTCATCGCAGTTCTGGGGTGCTGGGGGTTCAGAGCTGGGAGTGCTGCCATAATGCCACAGAAGTATTCAAAGACACAGCCGTGGGGCAGGTACCAATGCTGGGCCAAAAGGGACAGAGGGATGACCTGGGCAGAGGCATATGCCAACTGGCACTGCAGGGAGGCATGCAGGGAGAGAGCAGGGTCTGCTTTACCTAACATCTTTATCCCTTGCATTTTTTCCTTCAGTCGGGAATTCTCCTCCACTAGACGCTCAAAAGCTGCGGAGGCCTCTCCCGGAGGCATGCTGCCCCCAGGGTCGTAGATCCGGTATGGTCCTCTCCCTTCCATGAGGGTCGCTCAGCCCCCGCTGTGGGACCCGCCTGGCTGTAAGGACAACAGCAGTGTATCAGGGGGCTGGCCAGGCCATTGAGGCGTCCTGGTCAATCAATGTCCCAGAAGGCAGTCCTTGTAACCCAGAAGAGAACACCATACTTCAAGCTGGGCTGGCCACAGTATAGAGCAGGACAGTCCCCTCCTTTGACCTGGACACTCTGCTTGTATTAATGCAACCTAAGAATGGCATCAGTTTCTTTTGGCAACCTCACTGCACTACTGGTTCATTTGGAACAGTAATCAACTGTGAGATGCAATGTGGAGTACAAGAAAGAGCACCGGACTGGGAGTAAAAAAACGTGAGTTCATGTCCTGCCAGTGGGGTGAAGGACAGGGACCCTGCATCACTGCATCCACAGGCCCCGGCACCGTATTAACTATGAAGTAAATGCCCAATGAACACTTACCAAATGAATAAACGGTCTAGCCATTAACTCAGTGTGGGACCATGGGCTGTCCCTTGCCCTCTCTGAGGAGAGGAAATGAAAGTATTACACTAAATCAGTGATCTTAAAGTGAAATGCTGCGCCCTAAGGGATAAGCAAGTCAATCCAATCCCAAGTTCCATTGATATGTATGTTATTTTTTATAAAAGAAAGAAGAAAAAACCCTGACTCATATTTAATATGCTAACTGACACGGTCACCCTCCTTCTTCAGTCTTGTATCGTGTATGGTTTGTCCCTTCCAGTTCTAAAGAACAGATAAATTTTCCATCAAACCACTGTCTATTTGTGCAACAAGTGTTTTGCATTAATCTGTTCAAGTTCCTCTGATACCACGTGAAACCACTCGGCAAAATGATTTCAGAGTCCTAGTTTTGTGACTTAGCAGACAAACTTCTTTCTTGCATTCACTCACTCATTCATTCAACAATTATTTTTTGAGCCTCTAGTCTGTGCTGCATACTCGTCTGGTTGCTGGGAAATTATCAGCAAACAAAACAGACAAAAACCCCTCATACAGTTTGCATTCTAGCGGTGGAGACAGATCAACATAGCATTAGGGGTGATGAAAACATCTATGGATAAAAATTAAGCAGGGAAGTATGAGGCAGGGACTTTAGTTTTAAATGCAGCTGTCCAGAAAGGCTTAACAGAGGAGTTACTTTAGCAGACCTGAAGGAGCTGAGGAACTAGCCCTGCAGATACCCAGGGAAGGCAGAGAGAAGAGAAGCACAAAGACCCTGAGCTGAAAAACTGATCAGCCCCTAACCTTACAAAGAGCTCCCAAGGCCTCTATCAAGGACTTCAAAGGGGCCTGGGGAATCAGAAAAATCTCCTTCCCAAGATTATCATCCCCAGGACAAAACCTGTTTCAGTCAGAATCCTCAGAGGCCCTTTAAGCACCCACACTGGGCTGCAGAGAGAAAGGGAAAAGGACTAGTAACAGTCCCCATTCATTGATCATCTGCTTGCCAGGTATCGCCACTGATGCCTCATTGGTGTATTCTTTCAGTTAAACTGCTCAACCCTGAAATACACGCTACGTTACGGCCATTGTCTAAGGGAGGCTGAGTGGCGCAGCCAGGACTACACAGGCAGCAAGTGAAAGTCTAGATGCAAATCCAGCTCCCACCTTGGAAAGCGAGTTAACCCCCTGCTACCCCCGCACCTGTTCCCCCAACAGGACTCAGGCCAGAAAGGCAGACGGCAAGTTCTAGCCTATTTGTAGGTACCACTGGGCTATCAGGTACCCTCTGGGCTGTTCCTCGGCCATATCTGGCAAGAAATAACAAGCATTTTGCCAGAGGATCCACATTACCACGGAATGACAATGGGCCAGAAAGAAAAACAAAGTTCTGGTGAGTGGGCCCCCTCCTGCCAAAGACTGACAAACAGAAGGGAACACGCACTTCGAGAGGCACCCACGCCCTACTGGGCCCCATAGAGGCAATGGACAGCTGCCCACACACGCCCAGCACAAAAGTCATCACTCACCTTTAGGGGTACCTGTTCTTAATTTGAAAGGTCAAGGTTACAAAGACAGGCAATAAAGCACTTAATGTTCATGAATTAAGAGACGGTGCATGTAAAGTAACAGCACAATGACTGGCATATGACAAGGTCTTCAAAAATGTTGGTAGACATGGAAGGGGGCCTGGCAGTGGGGGGGGTCCTTCCTTAATGCTCCCCTTTTTCCTCATGGGCCTCTCCGGCAAAGCTCTTACCACCCAGTATGGAATTCATCTGACTGGCATAAGCATTTGCACATTCAGTGGCTCTTGGAAGGCGAGCCATGACTGAGAGCTCAATGGAGTTTACAGATGCAGAGACCGAGAGCTGGAAGGGGCTGCGTCCCAGTTCCTGCTCACCGCTGTACACTCACCCTACACAGAATTCATGATTGACATTATGTGACTTAGGCAAGCATTTTACTCCACATCTGGCTTGCCCAGTAGATTCGAAGCTCCATGAGGGCAGGGGCCACAAGGGTATCTTCAGAACGGCCCAGAATAGAGCCTCAATAAATCTCTAATCAGAGCACAAAGGAGCCCCTGACCCTGGCCCTGCCTCCTAAGAGGTCATGTACAAACATGCGCAGGAGCCTGACTGTGACCCATTGACCAGAGGCACTCCGGACAACCAGATACTCCTAGAATCCAGGCTGGCCCAGAGATGCCCGGATGTAAGACCAAGTGACAGCAGGATGCAGGACACAGAAACTGCAACCCTATCTTCACACCCTCCAGAGGACCTTGCAGTGTTCAGGCTCTCCCCCAGCACTGGGGAGCCAACAGGGAAGGAGGCTCAGGGGATGCAAACGACGGCGCAGGCAGGGCCTCTCCCTGGCTCCAGCCTCGGCAGGCAGAGCTTGGGGGCAGGGGGAAAGAACAGGCTGCCAGGCCATGGGTGGAGGAAACCCAGAAGAAACAGCCTGTGAGAAGCCCTCTCTGGAGACCAGAGGCGCCACCCACGGGACAGCCTGGACTTCTGGAGGAAAGAACACAGAGAGAGAAACGGGGAATTTCCGCGTCCTGCTGACCTCACGCCCAGATGGTCAGCGGCAGTTCCAGAACGACTGCCGGGCAGACGGGAACTCTCCTCCTGGTCAGTGTGGTTTTATAACCTTTCCTGGAGGAAGGAATCATTCTCAGGATGACAGAACTGGACAGGAATCTCCAAGGGCACCAAAGCCAATCCCCATGAATAACCAGGAACCCAGAGGCTTTCTGAATGAGGGGCTGCATCACTGTCGTGCCTCGCAGGCTGACTGCATGCTTCCTGTCCGTCACAGAGCACAGGAGTACGTGTGGAGAGGGGAAAGGAGGCGCTGACCCCCGCCCCCGCCACCAATGGGGCGGCACCAGGACTCAGTGCCTAGGCATCCTGGGACGTGAGCTCGTCCGGCTCTCCCGTGTGTGAGGGCACGTAAGGGCCCAGAGCACGAAGACCAAAGACCCACAAAGAGCCAGGAAGGGGCTGGAACCTGAAGGTCCTGCTCTCTCCCCTGTGCCTGCTGCCCTGCCCTCCATTTCTGCTCCTGCACTGCGGCCCTGCTGCAAAGCAGAGACCCCACCCCATGTTCTTGTGGGGTCAGGCCTAGACTCCATGTCCATCTGGGCCTGGTTGCAGCAGCTACAGATCAACAGGTGACACACCTGCAGTGAGACACCAACCCACATTCCAAAACCAGAAAGAGCCAGTGGTGAAGAGGCAGCCAGCTCAGACCTTCATCCCAAACAAGACCTCAGTGAGGTCTCCCAAAGCCTATCCCAAGGGGCCTGGGGGTGACCGCTAGAACCAGAAAGGCTTGGTTTGGGGCAGAAAGGGGCCCAGACTGACTGTAGGCCAGGCAGCGACCACAGAATGTGAGGATGGAGGTGATGCCATTGAAACTGAAGGAGCCCCCAGCCCAAAAGAGAAGGTACAGTGGCGTGACAGGGTGACAGGTGAGCAGCTAAGGGGTGAGGGCGTGGGAGTGTGGGCCCAAATCACAGCCTCCACCCAAGTAGAAGGTGGTTGAAAAAGCCTAGATTCAGAATTAAATTTGCATTCCAGTTCTGCACTGAAATGCTTCAGCCCATTTCTGCTTATGATCTGCCTGCCATGCCCTGGCGCCAGGAGGGGAGCTCCCGGGCCCCTCAAACAACATAAATTTGCATAGTCAGTAACATTTGCAAAATACCTAGTGGTTTCCCAAGCACTGGTTTTCCATCTGTTGTCAGACAGCCTTGGGAAAAAGGAGAGGCTACGTCTGTTTGACAGATGAGGAAACTGAGGCCCACCTGGGAACTTAATCAGCCAGATCTAATGCCGCTGGGCACAGGCTGCACGGGGCAAGTAAAGTTCTCTCAGCCTCCGAGGGAAAACCCCCAGCGGATCTATCACAGCAGCCAGTGGCTACCTCCTCAGGCAGAGGCAGGGGCTGCCAGGGATAGTGATAGGTGGGGAGGAAGTGAAGGGAAGAGGTTCCAGAAAGGGAGGCACAGGGCAGAAGGTCAGCAGGTCCTAGTGTCTACTCTGCTGCCTGCTCTCATAGCCACAGGCCTGCCAGGAGCCTGGACTAGAGGGAAACTGAGTGATGTAAAGCTGGCCTGAGGATCCAGAGGCCCAGAAGCAGTCAAGGAAACAAAGGTCATGCAGCTTGGAATAAGAAGGGAGGAGCAAAGACAGGGCGGCCTCCAGAAGCAGGTGAGGTGTGCAGGTGCGACACTAAAGGAGGCTCAGGTGCACGCACCGAGCCTGAGCCCTCCTCGCACACTGCACCTGGTGGCCTCAGCTGCACCTGCCTCACCCTCGTCTCAGCCCCGCCCCTCCCTGCAGGCCTTGTCAGCCGGTCACTCACTTTTCAGTTGCCTCATGTGAAAAATAGAAATAATAATAGAATCTACCTGGTGTCAAATCAAAGAAATTAAATGAAACAATATGTGTACATTTGGCAGGGAGTTCTCATTTTTCTACTTTATACTTGCTGATTATTTATTTAACAAGAAAACACATTCATTTTATAATGGAATTTCCAAAATAATACTGTTATCATACCTAGGTAGTATCTGGCACAAAGAAGGTTCTTACTAAAAGGTTGAGGCAGCCCCATAACTGTGCCCAGTGAGTTAAGGACCAAGTCTCTCCCTGCCCAAATACTCCCACTTTTTCCAATTTTATTGAAAAAATAACCAACATACATCACTGTATAAGTTTAAGGCATACAGCTTGATGGTTTATGTATATTGTTAAATGATTATCACAACAGGTTCAACTAACGTCCATCTTCTTATATAGACAAAATGAAGAGAAGAAAAAAGAAATGAAATGTTTTTGGATGAGAACCTTTGGCATTCACTCTTTTAACAACTCTCCTGTATATCCTACAGCAGTGTGAGCTCTAGTCCTCATGCTGTACCTGACGTCCCCAGTACTTACTTATTTCATAACTCGTTGTTTGTTCCTTTCGACCACCTTCCTCCAATTCCCCCATCCTTTGGCTCTAGCAACCACATATTTGGTCTCTTTTTCTATTTTTTTTTAAGGTTCCACTATATATGAGATCATATGGTATGTCTTTGTCTAACTCCCATATGCACCCCCATATTCACTGCAGCATTATTTACAGTAGCCAAGACATGGAAACAACTTAAGTTCCACTAATGGGTGAATGGATAAAGAGTTGTGGTGTGTGTGTGTGTGGAATATTATTCAGCCATATAAAATGAGGAAATCCTAGCATGTGTGACAACATGAGAGAACTTGAAGGCATTATTCCCTCTTCTAACAGAATTTTTAGGCTCCTCTGTTGGTGCAGAAAACTAGGCCATGGCGTCCACTTAATTCTTGCCTACTGCAAATAACTATCCAGGAGGGACACTGGCACAACACCACAGCCAGCGGAGACATAGCTACAAGAAGCCCACGGACCATGTTACCATGCTCACGAAAGACTGCAAATCATCTGAGACTCATTTTCTACCATTGTAAGTGGGAATATCCTGCAATTCCCCTCAGAGGTGAGAGGAAGTGAGGCATCATGAAAGTGCCCTGCAAACCAAAGCAAAAATCTGTCCACAGTTCTAGTTTATGGTGAAACTCCAGTCGTCTCCACCCATCTCACCGTCAGGGAAACTGTGGCCCCAGGTCCCTCTGTCAAAGAGCAGGCTGTGCCCTCTTGGTGACTGTTAGCAAAGACACAGCTCCTATTTTGGATAATGTGCGCAGGGAGCCCACCCAGGCATCCTCGCCAGTGAGGAGCCAAGGACTTAATCAGTCTTTGCAACCAATCTGCAAGCGTAGTGCATAATAATCTGGGGCTCAGAAATCGTGGGATCTAGTCAAGGTACACCAGGGCAAACATCGTCCCCTCACTCTGCCTCAGTTTTCTAAAAAGGGGATTGGAGGGGTTGCAACAATAGCAATAATATAACATAGTGGGGTAGACAATGTTTAAGGCTCCTAGTTCTAACATCCCAGAACTTGGAATTTATTAGCACTCCTTTCTACAATCTTCTGATCTTTCAAAGGCTACTACTCTCCTCAGCTCCAATCCCCCCAATGCCCAGGTGGATTTCTCTGACCCACTGTACTCCTGCAGGTGCTATCAGGGGTGCTGTTGCCTTCCCAAGAACAGTCAGAAACCTGAAGAATGTCTGTAGTCCTTTGCCAGATCCTCCCCTCCTCCCTGGCATGCCCCCAGGCTCCAGCACAGCCTAAGAACCGGGTCCCTCAAACACAGCACACATCTCTCCTATGTCCTTCTCCCACCCCTCCCTCCACTGACTCGCCTACAGAGGGAGACCCACTGCCTCTGCTAGCCAAGAAACAGGCTCCACACCACCAGCCTGGGGACTTGGGGTTGGCCTAGGGCCATCAGCTGGCTGGAACCACTGCAAAAGACGATGAAAGCTCATTTAAGTAAAGTGGGGAGAAGGCCTGACAGCTGTTAAGTGCTACCACGTGCCAGGCACTGGGCTGCATTATTATGCACTTTAAATTTATTTCTCACCACACAGAGATGAAAATTATTATCCCTGTTTACCAGCAAGGAGACCAATCCTCTCAGCTAGATAGCATTATCTCTGTTTTTCAGATGAGGAAGCAGATTCCAAGAGGTTAAGCTACTTGCCTAAGTACACACAGCTGGTTAGTGACAGAACAAAGACTTCAGCCTCAATCTGTCAGACTCCAACACCCATGCGCTTTCTACTGGACTGCACTGCCTGAGAGGCAATGGACTGAAGCTCAGAGAAAGAAACCAGTCCTGCTGTTGGGCTATCTGAAACAGGAGCCCAAGTTCCCAGCCTCTGCCTTTACATGTCTCTTAACTTTGTATGCAATCAGGTCCCAGTATGCCCTCGATCTATCTCCTACAGTCATCAGGACTTAGAATCTCAGGCTGGAAGGAAGCTCACGGAAAATTCAGTCCTGTATTTATCCAGCCCCCAGGGAGCCAGTGCACTCCAGTTGATGATCTGTACTGACCCAGACCTCAGTGACTCCTTCCCGGAGCCTCCACTATGCAGCCAGGACTGGCTGTAGTTAGGCTATTCCCAGTCCTGCTTTCATCAACCCTTGCTCTGCCCTCTGGGGTCCCCTGGAACAAGGAACAAAAATGCCCCTCTTCTCCATTTCAGCCCTGAAGAGATTCAGAACCTGCAGCTTTCTCTTGAAGCTGATTAGCTTTTATCCCATGCACCGTTCTGCAGAGATGGGCTCCCAGATCCCTCCCCATCTACCCGCCACAAGCCTCCACACCTACCCTATCTGCAGCTGGTCCTGAAATTGGACACAACACTCCTTAATATCTTATGAGTGTTTTGCAGTGTCATTGCAAAGCAGCCTGCCCCATTCTTTTTGATAGCTGAACAGTATTCCATGGAATGAATGCACCGTAGTTTATTAAGCCAACCCCTGTGGTCTGCCTGACCAAACGCAAGAACTTTCACCTCCACTCTTTTAAGTATTATGTTTCTATTGATGTAGCCTTATGTACATTGGCTCTTCTTATAGCTGGACCACCTACAATAAAGAATGTCCTTTCTCCATGATGTCAACAGCCTACTTGTATGCCTGATTGGCTGAGAACAAGTTTTCTTATAGAAAAGTATGCTTGAGGAGGTTTCAATTACCTAAGGGGCCAGAGATAACTGACTGATTCAATAATTACCTATCTAAGAATCTAGGAATGTTTGCATCACTGTACACAGGCTGGACAAAGATGTGCACTGCCATGTGCTTTGTAATAGCAAAACTGTCCTGGATGTCCATCAACAGGGGTTGGCTTAATAAACTACGGTGCATTCATTCCATGGAATACTGTTCAGCCATCAAAAAGAATGGGGCAGGCTGCTTTGCAATGACACTGCAAAACACTCATAAAATATTAAGGAAGAAAAGGAAAGTATAGATTTATATGTGTAATAGGATACTATTTTAAAAACACACATACACACAACTGTGTGTGTGTATATGTATATGTACACGTGTAAAATCATAAATGTGCACAGAAAAAAATCTAGAAAGATGTGTATTAAGCTGTTACTAGTAGACAGCTTTAGAGAAGGACTTGGGATGGGGGAATTGGAATCAAAAAGACACTTGTATTTTACCTACAATTTTTTTTAACTCTTTACAAAGGAAATCTAGTCTTCTATTTAAAAATTAAAAATACAATGGAGACAGGGCAGGGGAGAGGAAGAAGAAAGTAGACAACTTTTCCTTTTTACTCAATACTTTTTTGTATTGCTTGAGTTTTTCTTTTTTTTCCTCCAATGAGCACATGTTATTTTGTAACTTATTAAAGGGGAGATATTACATTTTTTTTGCTATTATTAATATACAATTACATGAGCAACATTATTGTTACTAGACTCCCCATTATCAAGTCCCCACCACATACCCCATTGCAGTCACTGTCCATCAGTGTAGAAGGATGTTATACAATCACTACTTGTCTTTTCTGTGTTATACTGCCTTCCCCATATCCCCCCACCCATCCCCACACCCGCTACACTATGTGTGCTAATTGTAATGGCCCTTTTTCCCCCTTATCCCTCCCTTCCCATCCATCTTTCCCCGTCCCTTTCCCTTTGGTAACTGTTAATCCATTCTTGGGTTCTGTGAGTCTGCTGCTGTTTTGTTCCTTCAGGTTTTTCTTTGTTCTTATACTCCACAGATGAATGAAATCATTTGGTACTTGTTTTTCTCCGCCTGGCTTATTTCACTGAGCATAATACCCTCTAGCTCCATCCATGTAGTTGCAAATGGTAGGAATTGTTTTCTTCTTGTGGCTGAAAAATATTCCATTGTTTATATATACCACATCTTCTTTATCCATTCATCTACTGATGGACACTTAGGTTGCTTCCATTTCTTGGCTATTGTAAATAGTGCTGCGATAAACATAGGGGTGCATATGTCTTTTTCAAACGGGGCTGCTGCATTCTTAGGGTAAATTCCTAGGAGTGGAATTCCTGGGTCAAACGGTATTTCTATTTTGAGTTTTTTGAGGAACCTCCATACTGCTTTCCACAATAATTTCCTAATAATTTACATTCCCACCAGCAGTGTAGAAGGGTTCCCCTTTCTCCACATCCTCGCCAACATTTGTTGTTGTTTGTCTTCTGGATGGTGGCCATCCTAACTGGTGTGAGGTGATATCTCATTGTGGTTTTAATTTGCATTTCTCTGAGACTAGTTATGTGGAGCATCTTTTCATGTGCCTGTTGGGTCATCTGAATTTCTTCTTTGGAGAAGTGTCTGTTCAGCTCCTCTGCCCATTTTTTAATTGGCTTATTTGCTTTTTGTTTGTTGAGGTGCATGAGCTCTTTATATATTTTGGATGTCAACCCCTTATCGGATATGACATTTATCAATATATTCTCCCATACTGTAGGATGTCTTTTTGTTCTACTGATGGTATCCCTTGCTGTACAGAAGCTTTTTAGTTTGATATAGTCCCATTTGTTCATTTTTGCTTTTGTTTCCCTTGTCCGGGGAGACATGTTAATGAAGAAGTTGCTCATGTTTATGTCCAAGAGATTTTTGCCTATATTTTTTTCTAAGAGTTTTATGGTTTCATGACTTACGTTCAGGTCTTTGATCCATTTTGAGTTTACTTTTGTGTATGGGGTTAGATAGTGATCCAGTTTCATTCTCTTACATGTAGCTGTCCAGTTTTGCCAACAACAGTTGTTGAAGAGGCTGTCATTTCCCCATTGTACATCCATGGCTCCTTTATCATATATTAATTGACCATATATGCTTGGGTTTATATCTGGGCTCTCTATTCTGTTCCACTGGTCTATGGGTCTGTTCTTGTGCCAGTACCAAACTGTCTTGATTACTGTAGCTTTGTAGTAGAGCTTGAAGTCAGGGAGTGTAATCCCCCCTGCTTTATTCTTCCTTCTCAGGATTGCTTTGGCTATTCAGGGTCTTTTGTGGTTCCATATGAATTTTAGAACTATTTGCTCTAGTTCATTGAAGAATGCTGTGGATAATTTGCTAGGGATTGCATTGAATCTGTAGATTGCTTTATGCAGGATGGCCATTTTGACAATATTAATTCTTCCTAGCCAAGAGTATGGGATGAATTTCCATTTATTAGTGTCCTCTTTAATTTCTCTTAAGAGTGTTTTGTAGTTTTCAGGGTATAGGTCGTTCACATCCTTGGTTAGGTTTATTCCTAGGTATTTTATTCTTTTTGATGCAATTGTGAATGGAATTGTTTTCCTGATTTCTCTTTCTGCTAGTTCATCGTTAGTGTATAGGAATGCAATAGATTTCTGTGTATTAATTTGTATCCCACAACTTTGCTGAATTCAGATATTAGATCTAATAATTTTGGAGTGGATTCTTTAGGGTTTTTTATGTACAACATCATGTCATCGGCAAACAAAGACAGTTTGAGTTCTTCCTTGCCGATCTGGATACCTTTTATTTCTTTGTGTTGTCTGATTGCAGTGGCTAGGACCTCCAGTACTATGTTGAATAAAAGTAGGGAGAGTGGGTATCCTTGTCTTGTTCCCGATCTTAAAGGAAAAGCTTTCAGCTTTCCGCTGTTAAGTATAATGTTGACTGTGGGTTTGTCATATGTGGCCTTTATTATGTTGAGGTACTTTCCCTCTATACCCATTTTGTTGAGAGTTTTTATCATGAATGCATGTTGAATTTTGTTGAATGCTTTTTCAGCATCTATGGAGATGATCATGTGGTTTTGTCCTTCTTTTTATTGATGAAGTGGATGATGTTGATGGATTTTCGAATGTTGTACCATCCTTGCATCCCTGGGATGAATCCCACTTTATCATGAAGGATGATCTTTTTGATGTATTTTTTAATTCGGTTTGCTGATATTTTGTTGAGTATTTTTGCATCTATGTTCATCAGGGATATTGGTCTGTAATTTTCTTTTTTTTGTGGTGTCTTTGCCTGGTTCTGGTATTAGAGTGATGTTGGCCTCGTAGAATGAGTTTGCAAGTATTCCCTCCTCCTCTACTTTTTGGAAAACTTTAATGAGGATGGGTATTAGGTCTTGACTAAATGTTTGACAAAATTCAGCAGTGAAACCATCTGGTCCAGGCATTTTGTTCTTAGGTAGTTTTTTGATTACCAATTCAATTTCTTTGCTGGTAATTGGTCTATTCAGATTTTCTGTTTCTTCCTGGGTCAGCCTTGGAAGGTTATATTTTTCTAGAAAGTTGTCCATTTACTCTAGGTTATCCAGTTTATTAGCATATAATTTTTCATAGTATTCTCTCATAATTCTTTGTATTTCTGTGGTATCCATAGTGATTTTTCCTTTCTCATTTCTGATTCTGCTTATGTGTGTTGACTCTCTTTTTTTCTTGATAAGTCTGGCTAGGGGTTTATCTATTTTGTTTATTTTCTCAAAGAACCAGCTCCTGCTTTCATTGATTCTTTCTATTGTTTTATTCTTCTCAATTTTATCTATTTCTGCTTTAATCTTTATTATGTCCCTCCTTCTACTGACTTTGGGCCTCATTTGCTCTTCCTTTTCTAGTTTCATTAATTGTGAGTTTAGACTGCTCATTTGGGATTGTTCTTCTTTCCTGAGGTAGGCCTGTACTGCAATATATTTCTCTCTTAGCACAGCTTTTGCTGCATCCCACAGATTTTGTGGTGTTGAATTGTTGTTGTCATTTGTCTCCATATATTGCTTGATCTCTGTTTTGGAGATATTAAATTTTTTAAAAAATTTAAATGACTTGACAAAGAAAGGCCTATTGTTCTGGCACCAAGTGAGCATGGAGGGCTACGAGTTGTGGTGAGAGCCTCCTTATTTTATACCTGCTTCATGGGGACACACAAGGCTATAGGGATTTGATCATAAACAAGGAGGGGAAGTCCAGGGACAAGTTTTCTATTCAAGGAATTCAGTGGATGGAGAGTTGGCCACTGCAGAGGAGAGTTTCAACCTGGAACCTGCCAGAAAGGATTGGTTAATTTAGGAAGGTCAAGGTTCTGGGTAATACCCGCCTTCACCTGAGACCAAGTACAGAGCTTCTCACCACTGCCCATGGGTCCTCACACCAGGCTTCACACCACCTCTGCTGGACAAGATGCCAAGTCCAGACAGTGCAGAGCTTGGTTCAAGCCACACAGTTCCCAATGGACGAAATGGAACTCATACCTGACCCTGTACTCCCCACTGCCAAAAGCCCCCTAAAAAAGGCTGGGAAGGCAGCCTGAGCCACCTCAGCCCACTTTCCTTTTCTCCCCCTGCATGCCTCCTCACAGCTCCTGGATACCCCAGGTGGGGTCCCAGGACAGTCCATGTCAACAAGCCCAGCTTCCCTCCCAGCAGCTCGGACCTCATGTAACCCAGAAGGAGCCTCAACTATCAGCTACAGGGTCAAAGAGCACTAGGCCCGACCTTGGGACAAAAGTGATGGTGACTCAATTGTCCTTCTGTTTCCCATTCCCCAATATGCCCAACGCTGGTTTAGTCAACAAAGGATCTCTCCAACCCTGTAACTCTCCCCTCTAAGTGGGGAGAGGACAACTTTTGAGAATTCCACCTTATACCAAATATGGTGGAAAGATGGCTTAATAGGTTCAAATCCTGCCTCTGCTCACTTTCCTTGTTTCTCTCTAGGGAAATGCTGCAGAGACCAACTAGGAGCCATGGAGCTCCCTGTACACATGAAAGAACTAGACCAGCCAGAGCCATGACAGCTGGGAAGGGATGCTGCACAGGGGGCGGAACTACTCATGTAAAAGCCAAAGGTGTTTTAATAGCAAAGCTGGAAACAGAAGCTGGTAGTTGAAAACTACCTATTGAAGAAGAAAATGACTAAATGCATTGAGGCAATTTCATACTTTGGAATACTATACAGCCAGCCATGAAAAATGAATGAACCAGGCCTAGAGATCAAACATGGGTGAATCTCACAAATATATTAAGCAAGACAAGCAAGTTGGAAAAGCAGACAGTATGACAGCATTTAAATAACTTTTAAAAACATACAAAACAATACTACATATTGATGTATATACTTGTAATAAAACTATAGAGGAATTTACCCTAAGAACACAACAGCCCAGTTTGAAAAAGACATATGCACCCCTATGTTTATCGCAGCACTATTTACAATAGCCAAGAAATGGAAGCTACCTAAGTGTGCATCAGAAGATGAATGGGTAAAGAAGATGTGGTACATATACACAATGGAATATTATTCAGCCATAAGAAGAAAACAAATCCTACCATTTGCAACAACATGGATGGAGCTAGAGGGTATTATGCTCAGTGAAATAAGCCAGGTGGAGAAAGACAAGTATCAAATGATTTCATTCATCTGTGGAGTATAAGAACAAAGAAAAAACTGAAGGAACAAAACAGCAGCAGACTCACAGAACCCAAGAATGGACTAATAGTTACCAAAGGGAAAGGGACTGGGGAAAATGGGTGGGAAAGGAGGGATAAGAGGGAAAAAGGGGCATTACGATTAGCAGATGTAATGTTGGGGGGGCACGGGGAGGGCTGTACAACTCAGAGAAGACAAGTAGTGATTCTATAGCATCTCACTACGCTGATGGACAGTGACTGTAATGGGGTAAGTGGGGGGGACCTGATGAAGTGGGGAGTTTAGTAACCATAATGTTGCACATGTAACTGTAGACTAATGATACCAAAATAAATAAATAAATAAAATGTTCTAAGAAAAAAAAAACTATAGAGGAATTTACCCTAAGAACGCAACAGCCCAGTTTGAAAAGGACAGATGCACCCCTATGTTTATCGCAGCACTATTTACAATAGCCAAGAAATGGAAGCAACCTAAGTGTCCATCAGAAGATGAATGGATAAAGAAGATGTGGTACATATACACAATGGAATATTATTCAGCCATAAGAAGAAAACAAATCCTACCATTTGCAACAACATGGATGGAGCTAGAGGGTATTATGCTCAGTGAAATAAGCCAGGCGGAGAAAGACAAGTGCCAAATGATTTCACTCATATGTGGAGTATAAGAACAAAGAAAAAAACTGAAGGAACAAAACAGCAGCAGACTCACAGAACCCAAGAATGGATTAACAGTTATCAAAGGGAAAGGGATCGGGAAGATGGGTGGGAAGGGAGGGATAAGGGAGAAAAAGGGCTATTACAATTAGCACACATAATGTAGTGGGGGTGGGGGTAGGGTGGGGGGTTACGGGGAAGGCAGTATAACACAGAGAAGACAAGTAGTGATCCTATAACATCCTCTACACTGATGGACAATGACTGCAATGAGGATATGTGGTAGGGACTTGATAATAGGGGAAGTCTAGTAACCATAATGTTGCTCATGTAATTGTATATTAATAATAGCAAAATTTTAAAAAGGGAGAAAATAAAGTTTAGACTGCTGTGAAATAAAATATATATACACACCTTTAATTTTACTAAATATTGCCAAATTACTCCAAATAGGTGCAACCAGTTCACCTTTCTTTCAGGGGCATATAAAAATGAAACATTGCTTCACAGCCTCAGCAATGTTTGATATTATTAGATTTTTTTAGTTTGTTCAATATGATTAAAAAAAACTATAGAGGAATGCAAAAGAATAAAGTCTAAATTCAGAACTTTTTATTTCTGGAGGGGAGGAGTAAGGGGTGATCAGGGAGAAATTTCAAGTGTACAGAAACATGTTATTCCTTAAGTGGGATGAGTGGGGGCCTAGGTGTCTGCATATTGCCCTTTAATGTCTGAAAGATTTTCATACTTCCTAAAAGTCAGTGTTGCTGTCCTCAGATCCCTGTTCCTCTTCCCAGGCAATGGGATGGCTGGGGGTGGGGGGAGTTTGTAGAGGCAGAAGTGGGTGTGCAGAGGAACCAGGGTTCCTGGGACCACTGCAGAAGCTGGCGTGATGAAGACAGAGGGTGATGGTGTGTTGGCTGGTGGGGAGTGGAGAGAGCACTCTCCAGCGTGGGTGGAGACCAAACCATAAGTCCCCATGCTCACCCTGACTCAGGGGACATCCCCCACGCTCACCCTAAAAATACCAGCTCTGGCCTCTGTTTATGACTCCTGGTGACACAATCCCACAGCCCCCCGCCCTTTCCCCACAGACACACATCTGCCTGGGCCACCCGGTTTGTCTACCCTACAGGTGCTCAAGGACACAGACAGCAGCCTCGGGGAGAGGTCCTTGGGAGAGAAGAGTTCAGCCCTGCCTGGGGACAGCACTCAGACAGAGCCAGCTGCTCCTCAGGCCAGTCATCTGTTCCTATCGGAAGAGTGGCTATCCTGGGCCAGTCATGGAGAAAAACATGAAGAACTTCCTGCCACCAGCCTGGTGACTGCCAAGGTCTGTCCCTGGGGACTGGGAAACTCTGCTCTCCAGAGAACAAGGGGGGCTTCTTCTCACTTCCCTGTGCCTTCCTTCTGGCAACTCTCCAGAGGGCTCCAGACATTCTCCCTTCAAAGAGAGACGGGGAAAGGTGGGACAGATAGGATGCAGAAGTGAGAAGCTGGCAGAGTGGGCAGAGAAAGGCCTGGCCCAGCGGGAAGAGCTCAGAAACACTGGAGCAGAGACAGCAGAGCCCAGTCCCTGGGGGCTACAGGCAACTGGAAGACAACACTTTGCAACACCAGCCCGGGCAATGCCTCATTCTGCACCTGGGTCACTGGAGCCAGCAAAGGGAAGAGAGCTGCCCAAGGCAGCACAGGACTGAAGCAACCCAGAGGGGCAGCCAGCCTGGGTATTCTGGCACCCAGGTATGCATTCTCTTTGACCCCACCATGCATGACTGCCCTCCCTTTTTCCTTCCTTCCCTCCCTCAAAGTGGTCAGGTGAGCAGTGAGGGGAAAAAACAGGAGGGGAGAGGAAGAATCTGCAGTGAGGCAGAACTACAAAAGCAAACCATCCTAACAAGGGAAGGGGCTGCCTGCAAGGTGACCACTCCCTGACTATGGGTGGGGGTCAAGCCGAGGCTTAGAAGATCACCTGCTGGGGCTCTGGGTGTTGTGGAGGGAATTGCCAGATGTCCTCTGTGTTCTTCCACATATAAGCTCCCACTATTCCAAACAAGGAGGGAAAGACGTCTGAGACAAAGCAAAAGAACTATCCAATGAGGACATAGGATGGTCCACAGATGACAGAAGGTTAAAGGCAAGTTATCCTGAAGTGTGGAAAATCGAGCCATCCTCATCATCTCCGAGGGATATCCCTTCATTGTCCTCAGGATTATCATCATTAACAAGATCAGCGGGTAGCATTTACTGATCAGTACCCCTCCAGCCCTGTACTGAGTGCCTGACATATACTGTCTCATTAATTCACAGCACTCTAGAAGGTAACACTGACAGATGGCACAGACTCTCACAGATGAGGAAGCAGGGGCCACACCCAGTCAGGTGTGCTGAACACTAATGCAGGTGCCCACACCAGGGTTCTCAAAAAGCAGCCCAAACCAGCAACAGAAGCGTCACCACCACCCACTGGAGCGGATGCTCTTGGGGTACAGCCCAGCAATGTTTAGCAAGTCACCCAGGTGATTCCAACCCAAGCTTAAGTTTGCCAACCCACTGCTCTATTCACTTTGCAATGCTGCAGACGCACACACAACGGCACTTCTCTGCCTGGTAGTCAAGACTTTGAGGGTTTCTCCTAACCCAGCTAGTTAGCTCTCCCACCCCAGCAGAGCCTTACCTCAAATCCTCTACACAGTCTACTGAGTTCCAGAAGGGATCAGAGCCTGCTCTGCACCTGATCATCTTTCTTGGGCCTGGCCTTGAAGTCACCTCCCTCCAGAAGCCCCCAAATTGCTCCGCACTCCAGTCAGACTCACTGCCAGGTGCCTGCTGGCACACAATGCATTCTGGATAGTGCTCGCATTTCTCCCCATTCCACTGCAAGTTCCTGGAGGCAGTGCCAGCTCCTTACACACCCAAGCATCACGCCGTTCTGCACAGCACCAGCACCAGAGCCTCCAACAAATCTTTGCTGATGATCAGAAGGAAAAAAACATGCCTTGGGCCACAAGTTCTGGTTCTGCCACTACCTTTCTGGGACAAGTGCCTTCCCATTTCTAGGCCTCAGGTTCCTCACCTGTGAGATGTATCATTCTAGTTTATTCTATTCTACTTACCCACTGAAGAAACCCAGCAGAGCCTCACCCTGGACACTCTTACCCAGTATCACGGATGCACACCTGGAGACTCAAGAGGCCCCTGCTCTCATCCTTCTAGGAAAAGAGAAAACCAACCAGCAAGTAAACACCCACAATTAGTGTCAGGCACTAAGTTGTATGTACACTTTCTCATTCACAAATAAACAAGATTATTGCAAAGCTTGATGAATGTGTGGAAAAAATACAATAGTAATATGACAGAAAGTGAAAAAGGAGCTACTTTGCATAGAAAGGTCAGGGAAGGCCCCTCTCAGGAGGTGACATTTGAGCTGAGACTTGACAGATAAGGCAGAACGAGAGATGGAGAGGGCTGGGGAAAGGTGTTCTGGGCAGAAAGAACAGCATATACAAAAGCTTCAAGGCAAGAACAAACCTTGGCATGGTGGAGGGGAAGCAAGCAGGCTTCTGTGGCTAAATCGCAGTGAGTGCATAAGGGACTCAGTACCAGAGAGGGAGACAGACAAACGACCTCATACAAATCTGCAGTGCTCAAATCAGGTCGGCTGACCCAAACCAGGACATCCGGGCCCCAGGTACAGGCACCACTGGGGGTGAGGGTATGAGTCACACCCATGGCTTCCTGGAGCCTCAAAAATGTGGGCATAGGGACAGACACCAACCCTCAGCAAGAGTGCTACACCATACCCACAGGACACGCATGGATGGGAACACAGATCATGTTAAGTACGTAGAACACACGACACTCAGGGGAAGCTGCAGCTTCCAGAAGGACATGATCAAGTGCTTCCACGAAGTGCCGGTTCCTGATTACATTACTTTCCCAGGACACAGGTCAGAAGCCTGGGTCAGCGGAATGGAAACAGAGCGCAGGGTTCAAGGCTTACTAATCTTGGGTGAATCTGAACCTTGGGCCTCTGTTTCCCCAACTGAAAATTTCGGCTGCTAATAGTGACCATCTCCTACAGTTGTTGAAAACATTAAATGAGATACTGAATGTGAAGCACTATGCCTGGCATATGGCAGGTGTTCATAAACATAAGCTGTTATTATTACCATTATTGGTTTTCTACTGCCTCAATTCTCTGCTGTAAAATAGGGATAATAATACAACACCACAGGATTGCTGAATTTGTATTGAGTTTAATATCCACTGTCAGGAATTTAAAAAAAAATTTAAGAGTCCCCTCCTCTGACCTCTTATTAGATGCTAAATCCCCTCTACCATATCCCACTGCTAGGAAAACAAGATGCTGCTTAAATTCCATTCTGACAATACTGTGAAATAAAAACTGTCAGGAGGGGCTCTCTCATCCCCTCCTGGCTTGAGCCAGGAGCTCTGCCCTCTCACTTTATCTCTAAATAAAAGCCTCTCCCTGGCTCTCCTACCTTGAAAAAATAATTGTGTCAGGAATCCGCGAATTTCCCTGTACTGGCAATCTGCAGGGGCATGGGTACGGATGATGCTGATTTTTCGCCATCGTCCACAAAAGTCCCTCCCCAACCAAAACATGATCTCTTACCCAGCGGCACAAAATTCCCACTCACTCGCATACCTACAATTAATGAATGTATAATGCAATAATTTCCATACAAACCACCACACATGCATATGCACACCAATGTTCTATGATGGAAAACATCCGTATGTAAAAACTTCACACCCAAAATCACTCCCCAGAACTCACATCTACCCGGTACATGCACACAAAAGTTGTCTCCAGCAGTGTGCAAAATATGTTCAACAGAAACAGTACGTATAGCAGGGACTCTGCAGCCAAACGCCAGGGTTCAAATCCTGACTCTGCAACTCCCTAGCTGTGTGACCCCAATCTCCAAGCGCCTCGGTTTCCTAAACTGCAAAATGGGGATGATAATAATAATAATATTCACTTTAAGGTAGATGTGACAATTAAATGAGTTAATACATGTAAAGCGTTTTGATGAGCACTCAGGAGGCGCCCAATAAGAAGTAATTGTTTTCCTCTTCGGTACACGTGCACACTGTTTCCAGAACTAGCCTCCCCCGCTGTAAACAGACCCACCCACGCCAGCACATTCCCCCGCGCCCGCGTATTCTGCGCGCAGTTCCCAGACGCGCGAGCCCACCATCCTCTGCGCCGGGGAGGGATTTCCCCAACAGCCTGGTCCCAGCTCGCCTTCGGAGCCCAGGTGGCCAGGCCCGGCATGATTTCTCACCCGACGCCCGGTCACTCCGAATGGCCCGGTTCCCAACTCCCTTCCTCCCGCTCCATCCCAGCTCCGGTTAGGCCGGCTCACCAGAGGATGGGGGCTCTGGGGGACGGCGCCCCACTCTCCGCGTCCAGGTCAGATCGGCTCCGCAGCACTCCGCCAGCCCCCGGGCCAGGGTAGGGGGACGAGACAGGAGACTAGGAAGTGCCGGGGGCCTGGCCGCCCCACCTCTGGGAAAGTCCCCGGCGATTGACAGGTGGCTCGCCCAATCGCGCTGCGTCCTCTGGGCAGGCCCGCGGCCGCCGGGGTGGTTCGGGGCCAAGTAAACAGCGGCCGACCTTCTAGGCCCGGGGCCTAGAGAGGCGGACTAGTGGCCGCGGTTATCCCGTCCCGCAGGTCGGACTCTCGGCGGCCCTGGCCTCGGACAGCCGACCATTCCGGGTACGGGCAGCGCCTCGCGGCACTCCCCTCGGAGCGCTCTCCGCGCCGGAAGCCCCTGGTTCCGGAAAGAGCCCGAGACCACCCTGAAAGCCGGAATTTCAGAGCTGAGACTTTCCGCCGAGACCACCCCCCGCTCCCCTTTGTGCCGTGGGGCGCGCAGGCCAGAGCCGGGATAGGACTTGCCAAAATGCACCTACGCATTTGGAGCTGAGCCAGAGCTAGAGCTCAGGGCCCCCGAGTTCGGTCTAGGGCGCTCCCGGACTGAGCAGCGCTCATAGAAATTCCGGGCTGTTACTTAAAACATTTTTGCGCAGTTCCTGCACCAGACATTATAAGCACTTTGCATGCATTACTTTTAATTCCCACAGCCACCCTAGTGAGATGGGTTTCAAACCCCTTTTACCATAAATAAACCGAGAGATTAGACGACCTCAGTATGTGCTGAACCAAGATTCATACCCAGGTGGGCAAATCCAGAGCGCGCCTCCAACCTTGCTTATCAGTGTGCGGGCCAGATCACCCAAACAGGCCGTGGGATTTCCCAGACCGGTACGGAGCAGTAAGTTGGTTTAAGGTGGAGGACACCTTTTTTTTCTTTTTAAGATCATTTTATTTAAAAGAGGATAAGTTTTAATTTCAAAAAGTGGAAGAGCCTAAGCGTGGACTAAAAGCTCTTTAAATTGGGTAAACATAGCTTTATGAAAAACCTGTTGCAAAAAACTCATTTCACCGGAACTGTTGAAAACTTAAGTCATTGACAGGCCCTCATCCTCCAAGAGGACTTGGGGAGCTATTTCATACAGGCCTTCATCTTACAGAAGGAAAGATCTGTCAATCAATCATATGTGTGAGGACACCCCCCACCCCACAAGTACATGCCTAATCCAAGGATTCTCCTTGGAGGCTTTGTGACATCCTGGGATCCCTTTAGTTCCTTCAAAGGTGTTATCAAAGTCTCAAAACAGTATTAACTCTAGTTCATTTTAATTATGAAAATAGTGCCCTGATTTTGAAGAGAGGGAAGGAGAGAGGGATGCAAACATTAAACAAAGCACCACTGAGTGTCACCAGTGGGGGAGGGTACAGGAAGATTAGTGTCTTGGACCAGTACTTAGGCAGCTCTGAGGCATCACCTCTACCCCCAAACCGGTTTTCTTTGTCTATCTTTCTCAATTTGCTTCTTGCTGGAATGTTCTCTTCCTAATCCCAACCCAAGTCTTCTAATGTACACAAATTTATTTTAAAAAATGAAAGGTCTCCAACCATTTGCATTTTGTTTCCAAACTATTTCAGCTGTTTTTGTAAAATGTCTGAATCTTAGAGAGTTCGGCAGATAGTTTCATTTCCCAAAGTGACAGATGACCCCTAGGTGGGCTTGTAGAACAATGCTCTAGAATGACATAAAAAGGTCACACAGTCATTTTTTTGCCCAATTTCTTATTTTTTAGATAGATTTTCTTAAACCCATCTCTTCAAAGCCATGACCCAGCCCACCCCTTCCATCTTTTTAAGTCTTAGTTTGATTTCAGAACATTCTACTGTGTTAGGGACCATAAAGATCATTGATCACAATCCCCTATTTGACATATGGGTAAACTGAGGCTTCAGGGTAGTAACAACTTGCTCAGGAGCACACACACTGAGTGACCCAGCAGGGTTGGAACCCACAACTTTGGCTTCCAGTCATGTATGCTCTTTCCACTGCATCATGTTACCACACAATGTCATGACTTTTCTTACTTTCTTATAGAAACTCATCACGCATTATGAGCATAGGCTATGGATCTAACTAATGGGGTTCTACCTCTACTTAACCACTTGCTCCCTGGGCAGCTTCTCTGAGCCTTAGTTCCTCTCTGAAAAACAGAGATAATAATTGTGCCACCCTTCAGGGGTTCATGAGGATAAACTGTATAATGTAAGTAAAGCCCAAAGCTTGGCATACAATAGGCATTCAAGAAATGATGCTATGTAGACATGGATTGCATGCATTGGGCAGAACCCAGGAATGCAACCTCCCAGAGTTCCATCCCACAATCCACATCCCCTGTGGGACCCTAGACTCTGGGGGCCTGGCAGAGTCAAGACAAGCCTGCTAGCCTGGCACCCCCTACCATCCCCAGATCTGGAAGGAGATCGCCAAGCCAGGAAGCTGGGCCTGACACTGGGAGCCAAGTGACTGAGGCTGCTGGGAACCTTTTGCTCCTCCAAAATGACAACAAGCACATGGAAGGAGAATCAAAAGGCCAGTGTTTTGTTTTGTTTTCAAGCAGGCAACTTTCAATCTCCTTTATGCCACTCCCTCCTCCTCCACCACCTCTACCAAGGCTGCTCCAAAGTCAGACCTTAATTCACATTAAGGAAAATACCAAATGTGGGGGAAAAAAATACCAGAAAACCCTCCTACAACTGATGGAGCCCTAAATCAAGTGCCTAAAGAGGAGTGGAGGCTGCATATTAAAAACATTAAAAGGTAACATTTATTGAGTATTTGTGTGTGCTAGGACACCACTTCTATAAAATATATCTCTCAAACACTCTCTGAGGTCAGTACCGTTATCATCCCCATTTCACAGAGGACACTGGGGCTTTGAAGTGTTAGATGACTTGTGCAGGGTCTTAAACAGCAACAGGTAACTGGAGCATGAAGATCCAAGCCCTTAAACTCTTAACGCTCTTAAATACTGTGCTATGCAGTCTTGCCAGCTAGCAAGACACAGAATTCAAAGTGCCAGTCCTGAACGGGTCATTAAAAAGGATCAGACTCAGCCTTTTTCTCGTAGGGATGAAGCTGCTGTGAGCCAGAGCAGGGCAGGGACTTGCCAGAGGTCTCACAGTGAGTTTGTGACTAGTATTCCAGACTAGAAAGCAAGCCTCCTACTCCCAGAGCAGTGCCATTTCCACACATCCCACCAATAAAGAATGGAGATGACCAAGCAAACAAGCATGCGCCTCACTGCATTAGGTGAATAGTAAGTTGGGGCCTTGGCCAGGGGTGAATGAAACTCAGGGTGAGCAGCTAAGGAGCGAGGGAGAGAGAAATCCTGGATGTGGGTCCCTTCCTTAGATCCAGGTTTAGGTCTCCATGGCCTGAGGCAATCTCAAGAAGGTAAAACCGTATGATGGATTCTAGGTGCTTTTTGGTGTTGGGTGTGTGCAGATTTGAGAGATTTAGGTGATAGTTAAATGAGAAGTGTGTGTCAAGCACATGATGTCTGAAATTGTACTAGGTAATCATATTTTTTGGTAAGAAGTAAATAAGTAAGCAGTATGTGGTCCCTGCTTTCTACCTGCAGCCCAAGAAGCCATTTCTAAATCTCTCTACCTGCCTCCCAAATAACTGCATGAAGGGGTGGATACAACAGTGGCAAGACATCCATAACTTTTCACATTCATTTGTCACCTTAAAATGAATTAAACCATATCATTCCCACAGTTTGCCCCTCCTCAAGAGGCATGTCATACCAGACTCTGGAGTCAGGCTGGGCCTACTTCACAGTCTTGCCCCTTAACCTCATAATTGCTCTTTGCCTGTTTCCTCATCAATAACCTGAAGGTTCACACAGCACCCATTGCACAAGGTAGAGAGAATGAAATGCCACAGGGCCCAGCACCTGTGAAAGGCAGAATGGTAATTATGATCATCAGCCTTTAGGGTGGGCAGGGGTGTTTATCTCCTTTCTCCAGCAAGGATCCAAGGGCCCTGAGCTGTGACGGACTTGCCAAACCTCACAGTGTTATCAGAACGCCAGGGCTGGAAGGCATTTCTCTTGACCTTTTCTCCAGGTCTTTCCTGTTTTCTTCTTTCTCTATCCCAACTGTTTCCCCTGCGTCCATCGCCCTGCCTGCTACTCTCGGGTTTCTAAGGCACCACTGGAGGGAAGGAAAGGGCCAAGTGACACTGGGGGAAATTCCTGGTGGCCTCGTAGCATATGTGGCCTAGCCAGGCCCCTCCCACAGTTCCTAGGAAGCCCAGACCTCCCTCCCTTGCTCCAGGCCCTCTCCCTCTGGCCACCCTATCTCTGGGTCAGAGGGTCAAGCTGGATCTGGCTTTGGATCCAGGCTTGCCCTGTGTCCAAGTGGGAAGAGGTCAGAGGGAGGCAGACCCATGGGAACCAGAGCATTTCCTAATCCTGGGAAACCCTGGCAGGGCCCAAGAGCATTCCTCCTTCAACCTCACCCCAAGTCCTCTCTCATGCTCCCGCCTTAGGGCCCTTCCTGCCTCTCCCTCCATTCCCTCCAGCTCAGAGGCCACCGTGACAGTGACTTGGCCTCCACTCTTGGCCCCTCCTTGCCAGGGACTTCCCTGGAGTTGGCCTCTGACCAGCTTTGGAAAATCTGGACTGTCAGTGATCAAAAAGGAGGCTGCATCACCACTGTCTGCCAGCCCTTCACTCACTCCCACGGCCTCAGGTCTGGGCCCTCTGTTAAAGGTTCCACCAAAGAAAGTCCAGCCCCCCAAGGGTGAAGCAGTGGGACAGCACTCCAGAGATCTGCATTTGCTCCTGGGCTGGGGAGGGTCCCAACCTCCCCGGCATTCCCAGTGGAGACAAGGGCACACTCCCTCCTGGTCTAGCTTTGGCCGCGAAAGTGCCCAATGCACCCACACACCCATCCTCAAAGCTCACCCTCACACGTGCATATGATGACCCCGGCACTCGCAGACCCGCTCACAGACACATAAACATGCTGGCAAACTTTCATCGTCACAAACACATACACACCTCAGTGGCTCTGACACACTCTCACATAGACACCCGTTCTCACACACACAAACACACATCTGCGTTAACACTTTCCAACGCACTCCCTTTTCTTAGGGAAAGGATAAGACAAAAATAGAGCTTGCTTTTCCTTCTCTTTGGAAAGACTAGCTGTGACTAAAGAGAAAAAGACTGGCCGACAAGGGGGCAAGAAAAGGAGGGCAGGAGGAGGAAATAAGGAACCAGGGGAGACAAGCGAGGGGAGAGTGAGGCCAGGCAAGGAGGTGGAGAGGCCTAGAGCCCAAGCCCTGGTGGGGGTGAGGGGGCAGTCGACCCCAGCTGGCAGGAAAGCCAGAGGCCAGGTGGCTTTTGGCCCAGAGCTGGGAGGGTCTGGTGGCCCCCGGCACGCTTGTGCAGTGAGCCCTTTCCCCTGTTCTGGCTAACAGCCCCTGGGTGGGTCACTCACCTGGGAAGGACAGCAGACGAGAGTGTGTGCGGTGGGGGCTGCCGGCCCTGTGAAGTCGCCTCTGCTTGTTGTGCTTCTGCAGGAAGGAGGGCTGGGCTGGGCTGACTTTTAGGCAGGAGGGGAATTCCCCGAGATGGAGGAGCCAGCCGCCAGGCAGCCCCGCAAGGCCAGCTGAGGCCCCATCCTGCCCCCTATCAGAGCACAGGGCCCTTCCTTGTCTGTTTCCCACCTGTCACTTCCCAAACTGGCTCTCATTTGCTGTGTATTCCAGAGAGGGCGGGAGTTGGGGGAAGAGCTGGAAGACTGATGATTCCGTGGCCAGACTGGGCAGGGGCACCCTGGTCTGCCCACCCTACACCACCCTGGGTTCTCCCAAGGACCTCTATTTCCTCTTTGCCTAAGGTGGGGGATTCCAGGACCCCGGGCCCTGAGGAAATCACCAGACACCCAGCCCACATTCTCCTGTCCCCCGTTCCTGTCCCATCTGTTAACACTTAGCCTCTGTGGATCTCTGCAGGGAAGGAAAACTCCACTCCCCTT
>JAVSCE010010617.1:0-20494 GCA_032199065.1 Smutsia gigantea | reverse complement strand
CTTGCACTGCCCTGCCAAATGTCTGAACATTTCTTAGGACAGATTTTGTCCACATAATTTCGTTTGTATTTTGGTAAAGTGATGTTAAGCAATTTGTCTTTGAATAAATTTTTTTCTGAATTGGTATAGGTCTCAAAGGTTTATATATCTATATATAAATATAGATATATATATAGATATGGATATATAGCAAGAGAGAGAGAGAATGAATGATAATCTCCATACTAACTTGATAAAACATTTCTGTAAAAATTCCTAACAATGACTCCTTAGAGTAAACTTTGTTTCCTTTTCCTAGTGATTCCTACATCACTCTTTTCTGAACTTTCTTACATGGCAGTGAGCCTGGTATAGGCATTTTCCAAGATTGATGGATGACTAGTTAAAAGGTTTCATAGCCCAAGGCAAGGGAGAGGTCCATTAACTTCACATGGTCAATAATTTCCCTGGGTAATGCCCTCTTCTGAGATTTTATTGCTAATAAAACCCATGTTTTAATGTTCAGAAAAATTAAACATCATTGTAAGTTGTTCATTCTTAAAATTATACCTGTCCTTGCCTTTTTGCTGTGTCTTCATTCCTCAAATATGTTGGTATATTCTTTTTATATATTTCTTTAAAACTGAAATTTTGTTTGCTTTTTATATATTGAGTCCCACACTTAGAAACTGATATTCATTTTCAGGGGACACATTTACATAATTTCCTTAACTAAAGATTAAACCTGGTATTCTGAAATAGAGTATCTGTAACTGATAGCTTTAGTCAAACTATGTATTTATATCTGGTGGGTCTGCTAGGATTACTAGGTTGCCAAACCTCCAGCTGAAAAAGAAAAAAAAAACACCATCAATTGGGGAAAAAGTAACATAACTTTGCTTTGTTGTTATGTTGTTTAATGAATTGACTGACTCAGAATGAATGTGAGACAATCTTTCCTACAGACCTCCCTTTTTCACCCAAAGAAACCTTCTGTGGACTATTACTGGCCTTTTAGTTGCATTTGTCAACCCATCTGAAATCATTAACTCTTTTGATGGCTTTTAATTTTTAAATCTCTTCAGACCACAGAACTTAAAAGGGCCCTTTGCATTTTCTGAAATATGTCCAAATGTGCCTTCATTTTTATCTAAGACAGTTAAAGGTATTAAATGGTCAAATAAAAGGGAGAATTTTTACTTAAATTGTTCTCACTCACTAGGGTAAACTACCAGTAATCTAGTCTTCGATGCATACAACCTCATTTAGATTGTATCGAAACACAGTGTAGGGTTTCCACTCCCAGTTTTCTTTCTTGCAATGGTGAAATTAAGAAGCACAGAGGGAATGGGTTAGGAATCAAGAGAAACCTTATTTTGAGCCCACCTTGCTAGCCAAGTGACCTCTGAGAAATCACTTAACCTGCTAGTACATTAGTTATACATCACCTCTTCAAAACAATATTTAGCTGCCATGACATCTGCCCTGCCTACCTTAAGGGGTGTAGGTGAGAAGTGGTGGGGGCCATCTGAGTAAAAATGCTCTCGAAAAGCTAAAGCCCCAAACAAATAAAAGGTGCTGTTTAGATCAGAGCCCCAAATGGGAATATATTTAAGCTGCATTTCAGCCTTGCTACCTCCCTTGGCATGAAATGTCTCTCTATAAATTACTTTATCTGCCATTGACAACTCGTGAAAGAAAAAAAAATCAAGGTCAAGAAATATGCTCATCAGTTATTCTTCTGCATGTTAATAAGTGAAAATGGTGCCCATTATGGCCCTATAAGTTGTAAAACTTGAGGGAGATGTGTTGGTTAATTATGTTAATGGTTAGATGCTAGAGGATGTTGAAGATTAATCCCTATATAGAATTTGTCTAGTCATCCATTCCTTACCTATAAGTCCGGTCCAACTGCTAATCATTCAGGCAGAAAGCACAGAACTCCAGCCATTAGAAAACAAATGGCCACACATGTTTAACTACCAGTGTACCTGAATCATTCAACTTGTGATGAAAAACATAATGCCTGTGATGGAATCATATTATAAATATTTGCTTGACTTTTTCAAACAGAATGGATTTACCTTTCTGTATAGAGCTATGTATGTATACACTAAACTGGCTATTCAATGAGATCAAACAAATACTTCCAATAATATCCCTGTAATCTGGTCTAGAAAAACCACTTCCTAACTGATGAGAGAGAGGACTAAAAGAAGCCACTGATGTGAGGCAGCTTAAAATGGGCTGTGCGGAAATGATTTAAATTGTTTAAATGTTGGGCAGGAAATCTTTCTCTCTAGAAATTCATTAGGTACACAAAAAAAATCCATATTCCTTAATAAAAGAAATTTCAAATGGGTGTAATGCTTTCAAGTAGAGTACTGTTGTCATTTGAAGAAGAAAAATTCATTGTGAGAGCAGGCCCTTTAACAGCCAGGCCCTCACCCTCTAATGCCGCTACCCATAGTCATTGTGAAAGATGGCTTTTAGGAAAAGAAGTAGCCCACTACTGAGAATCACTAGAAGGAAAATTCTGCATGTTAAGGTTGGAAGGAAATCTAGACTTTTGTCAAAGAGTGGCACCTAAAAACCTATGGAAAGAATATTTTTTAAATGGCAGGCAAATGGAATCTGGAAGATTATTTTAATTAGCAGTAGTGAAGAAAGCAATTTTAACACTACTTACATTTATAGATGAATAGCTTCTGTTGAAACCAACTTCTAAATAATTCTTCTTAATCACTTATCACCTTCCATTGTTTATGATAAAAGGCAGTTTATGCTTCAAATGAAACATTCATTTTATTTATTAATTGACAATTTTATATCATTGACTTTAACTTTATCAGTAAATACAGTTTGTTCACATTCCCCAAGAACTGCCGCTCTGCTGTCAGTGCCTAATACACACCACCCTGTCCTTACATGGCAGTGACTCCAGGAAGTTTCCTGTTGCATTCTTTTCCAGATATTTATAGACTGGCTAATAAATGTCATGTTCTCTCCTTAAAATATATTTTCACAAACTAATACTACAAATGCTATCATGACTTTGAAATAAAATGTTTATTATGGCCTATAGGTTCAGTGTGCTTTGGTCCCTGTCTACTCTGAGACTTCATTTCCTTCTCTTTAACTGTTCACTCTCCCTTAGCTGCCCTGGCTTCCTTTCAAATCCTGAAACTCTTGTACCTGCTCCCACTTTAGGGACCACGCACCGGTGGACCCATCTACTTGGATGTGAAACCCTTCTCTTCACATGGCCATCTCCTTTTCTTCTTTCACATGGCCACTCATCTCCTCGAGAGGTCTTCCGTGACCACCATATCTAAACATATTTCCCCACTCTCTCACTCTCTATACCCTTTAGCCTGCTTTACTTTGCTTGTAAAGCTTATTTCCACCTGCCATTTTCTCCATAGTCATTGTTCAGTAAATCCTTTATCAATAACGCAGTGAGATAGATAAGGTCAGGCTGCCTTGGTTGAGTCCCAGTACTGGGCCTTACTAACTGGGTGACCTTTGGCAGGTTTTTTAACCTCCCAGAGCCTCAGTTTCCTCAGCAGCCACTTCATAGTACTATTGTCCCATCTCCTTCCTTGGCATTAAGATATATCTGAATTAGAAAGGACCTCAGAGAATATTTACTCCAGTTTTCCATCCAAGGCAATTTCTGTCTCTTTTCCTGTCTTGTGTTCCTTTTTCCATCTTAACTGTATCTGTTTCTTATTACTTAGAATCTCAGAATAGTGAGGAGGGAAAATCTTAGCCATCTTGTATATGGCCTTTTTGTAAGACTCCTATATGGAAAATTTCAGTGGTCTTAATTTCATCTCACATCTAATTTTCAGTAAACACAGCTCTTCAACTGCACTGTTTTTCTCCCTCATACGCTATGAAAGAGATCATTGTCATTTGTTTATCTGACTTCCGTCTCAACAGATATCTACCTGAACATCTCTTATGTCCTCATATGAGGTGGTAGGTTTTTGGAGTAAAGAAGGAAACTGCTGGAAAAGTTTACAGTATAGCCCATGCAAAACTCACAATATGATTATCAGTATAAAAATTGGTGTTCATCAAACAGGCAAACTTACATTATTGAGTTTTTTTAAACATCTGAGGGCATTTTTTTTTGTTCCCAAAAGAAAAATTTGGCTGCTACATATGTTCTAATGAATATTTTGGTAGGGGTATAAAATTTAAAACCCAGATTTTCTCAAGCATTTAAGTTTAATTACAAATCTTGTTATACTGCTTACAGATGTAGGGCTTTTAATCTACAATTAAAAATAATCATTCTAATTTGACTGATGTTCAGTAGCTCACATTTAACATATTAAATTCTCCTAAACAATTTACCTCAAATTTACTTAAATTCCCTTAACAATTTTCATCTACATCAATAAATGTAATATATCTGATTCTTAAAAATTCTTCAAAAGCCTCCCAGGACAGTACTACAAACCCAACAAAAATCTTTCTGTTCACTTAAGCAACTCTGATGAATTGAATAGAGCAGAAATGGTAATATAGTAAATCAGGACCACTTACACATTTAAATATTGTTATAAACTCGGTAAGAGTCTCTTATACCTTATAAGTCAGAATCACAAGTCTCATATTAATTAACCATTTCAAAATTGATTTACATGTCAGATTCTCCAGTATATCCAATTCTTTTAAATGTGTTAAGCATCTTCAAAAAACAGATAACCACTGAACTGGCAAGAGGTAATCCTAAATTTAATACAACATATTACTATGGTTTTGGTTTCAGTTATTTTTTCTGCTTTTATAGCTGCAAAGATGCAACTAAAGGGTCTAAGACTTGGGGCTGTAATTCAGCTTGTGGTCAGGGAAGTCAAGGCCAGGAGATAGGAGCCTTGTCTTACAGTACTGGGTGTCCTTCCCTCCTGAATCAATTCAGCTAATCTCCTGAACACCTGTTTGGATGCCATATTGTTAAAATACTTTTTCCTGGCTATTTCTCATTACTGTATCATAATTTTATATAATATATAACATATAAGAGTTATCATATCTAATAATTTCACTATGCTATATACACTGAATACTCAAAAGTAAACTATTTTCATCTTACCATGAGAAATTCTAGGAGTAAATATATGCTGGTATTAAAAGATGAGATTCTGTTTCAGCTTATGTTCATGTTTCATTTCAGAAATATGCAATTGCTTATTAGCAGCTCTTAAAGCAAATAGGATGGCAAAACCCTAGTATTTTAAGTGTGATTGAGTGCCTTTTTAGAGTAAATGAAAAAAAGTTCATTAAATGGTAAGAATCTGACCAGTTGGTGTTTAGGGGGATTTCACATATAATTTTCTATGCTTTTGAAAAAGCTGATTTTAAAGTATAGTCCAAGTGTTTAAAGTATAGTGCAGCTCGTGAAAATATGAGCCGATGGCCAATTTCAATGGATAGATGCATATATTCAAATCAAATTTCATTTACACCCCTTCCTTCTTTTCTTTTAAATTGCCCCAGTTTATTGTATTAATGGCATTGTAACTAAACCCAGAACTAGAGGGCAGAACATGAGGACAGGAAAAGCAATTGAATTAACTTTAAAGTACTCTCCATAGCATCCTTTAAAATCTTTACGGCAACAAAAAGAAAAAAAAATGTCTTCGAAGTGTGACATTATTTAAAAGAAAATTTCAAGTGCAAGCATTTGCAAAGCTGGCTGAGGAAACTATAAGCAATGAAGTAACCAAAGGAAGAATGTCAGAACGAGCCTGAGGTTTCCCTGCGAAGGCCTTGCTTCCTAATTGTTATTATGCTCACAAGGACACCCTGTAAAAAGAAAGATGAACGCCTTGTTCAACACCTGCTGTAAAAAGATGCTGGGACTCTGTGGCTTTGCTTAAATCATTTTTTTTTCCTGAAACAAATTGCCGAACAAGCCCTAGGCCATTTAATTTCCAAATACCAGTAATTAAAATGAGTAACATCGTCATCGTCAGAATTTGGCAGGGCCACAGCTTTCTTTTCTCTTTTCATTTCCACATAAATTTCAGTGAAGGTCAGATTTGTTGAAGGGAGGAGAGAGGGTGAAACCTGCTGGCCGTGTGCTCATGGGAGGTTAAAATATGACTTGTTCACAGTGTCCCTCATAGTTCAGGACTTAATGGTCCTTGACGGGGATAACCTAGAAGTTAATTTTACTCTGTGTCCCAAAAGCAGTCACTGTCAATGTAATCTTTCTTGTGGGCTGAAGGGTATCGTCAACAAATGATCTGACTTTCAATAGCAATTGACCAGCAATGTCTCAGACCCAAGGAGTCATGGATGTGACTCCTTATTGATCTGTTTCCTACTTAGAGAGGGAAAAATATCTTTACAGGGTTTTTTTTTTTTGCTTTTTCTCTTATGCAGTCCATTTTTACATATTTCTCCCTAAGAATTAGTTCTTAATAATTCTCACAATTTTTCTTAAGGTTATAGTGTATCCAACTCATAAACTATAAAATGCTTCAAAATACTGTACACTTGTGTCAGGAAAAAGAACAGACTTTTAAAATCTATGGCTAGCTCTTTGTTTAGGAGAGATGGGCGGAGCAGTGCGAATGGTGTGTGCTTCAGGCTCACTCTTTGTTTCTCCTTTGAGCTCTGCTACTTCCTGGATGGGCAATCTAGGCTGAGTTGTTTCACCTCTCGGTCTCACTTTTCTAATCTGTAAAATGAAAAGATTGAAACATGCCTTGGTGAAAATTCAATGCAACAAAGCATGTGAGCAGAACAACTTTCTGAGGTATTTCTACCAAGGACTCATTGTGGATAAACAAACATAGTTTTTCCTTTTCCAATCTACTCTCACCCTAAAGAGGGCAGTTGAGTCTGATCTCCTTGAGGTTTGCATTTACCTTACCCTGATGAGGATAACAAGCATTGGTTTTCAAAATGCTAGTCTCAGTGGCCCAGACAGAGAGGCTGGCAATGAGAATCTATGGAAGCCACACATTAAAATGCCAAGGACATGAGCATCAGCAACGGCCTTGAATAGCAAAGCCTGCTGGGAGGGACAAAGCAGTAGAAGGGCTGTGTTGTGTGACTGAAAGCCTCTAATGGTGGAAAATGAAATAGAGGACAAAGGATCAGTCTGAAAAAAAAAGTTTTCAGAGACGGGAGTAAGAAGACCTGGAGAGTACACACTTGAAGTAGCATGGAGTACAACCTAATATACTACTGCAGATACGTGAACAGTAAGACTGAGATCTCCCTGGTTCTCTCCAGTTGAGCCACATGATAGGAAAATTCAAAGCAAACAAAAAATATAGAGTGATTAAACCTACTACTTTGTGTTGTTCACTTCTTGACACTACTTTGTGGGCACCTGGCTGGTTTCTTTTCTATTTGATGGCTCCTGACCACAGATTTCATAATGCAGTTTAAGAGTTGGTTCATGTCAAATTATTCTCAATCCAATCCACAGCAAATGGAAGATTATAAACAGCACAATGGACATAGGAGAGAACTGGATGAGTAGTGAGATTACTGTGAATGTTCCATTACTTAGGTCATTTTTCCAGGCCTCCCTAGTCTGTAGAAATGTGGTTGCCTTGACAATGGTAATGAATTTTCTATCCCTGACCCACTTTTGCAGGATGTTTAGGAAACCTCCAGATAGGGATATGCTCAAGCACAAGTTCACTCCCAGATTATCAAAAGATTCAACCAGGAACATGCTGTTCTGGGTGGAGAACAGAAAGGATATCTGTCCCCTCTGTTCCATTGGGTTCTGAAGCAGGGTTACTCCTGGTCCATATGTTACTGAGGTTTAATGAAAAGCTCTGTCAGTTTTTATTTAAAGTGTTCTTTCATTTCAGCACTTATATAAGTATACAAGTGGCTGGAAAAACAGATTCAAGAAAAAGGCAGAATGTTTCTCTTGCTTTTGAGGACATAAGACTAGATTAAGCCTGTAACAGATATTGTCAGTGTCCTATGCCCCTGCAAGTTTATATATATTGCTGCAGACTTCCAACTACCCAAATCTATTACCCTATGTCTGAGGATCATCCAGTGCAAGGAGAGACTGAGGAATTAATACCCCCAACCACTGATTCTTAGGCTAGGTATATAAACTTCCCAGTTCGCTGACCTCTCAACTCTGACTATGTGTTATGCACTGTTTCCCAGAGAAATTCTGCTTCAGGAGCCCACCATGGTCATTACCTTAATGTATTGGCTACTCTCCCTGCTCCATATCATGACCCCATGCCTCTACCAATATTACCGGTACTTCCCAATTAAACTACTTGAATTTGAATCCCTACCTCAGGACTTGAATTTGGAAAACACAGACCAAGACAGCACCTTCAAATGAGTTTTTTTCCAAGAAGTTTCTAGCAACTTCTACAAATAGACTCTTCTTTTGTCAATGCCACATGCTCATCAGAAATATTCAGACGTGTGTGCTACAGCGGTGCACCCAGGTTGAGTTCTTTCCCAGGATGTTTCCTCATGCCCTCATCTGGCAGGACAGCCCCACCAGTTCACCAGTTATGATTGAATTCTTCCTTGACTCAAGCTGTAACTCATCCTCTTGTAGTATATATCACAGCCCAAATTGCTCTTTTTTTAATTGCAGCTTTATTGAGGTATAATTGACAAGTAAAATTGTAAGGCCTTTAAAGTGTACATCATGGTGATTTGATACACATATATATTGTGAAAAGATGCCCCCAATCTAGTTAATTAATATGTCCATCAACTCACAAGTTTATCTTTTTTTTCTTTTTTGTAAGAACATTCAATTTCTACTCTCTTAGCTTTCAATCAAACTGCTTTAAGCAAGAAATAGCCAAGGGGTTTTTATTTTGCCATGAAGATTCAATTATCCAAAGTGTCTATAATTGTTTAAAGCCACAGAGCATTGTGAAATAAAAAATAATATACTACATAAAACGGCAGTAATAGAATATTATGCATTATCCATAATTATTATGTCCACTAATATTTGTTCTTTTAATTATATACTGAGCCCATTCAAATCAACTGTTCTATTCTTTGCTTGCTTAGTGGGTGTGAGAAAGGAAGGAGTGGGAGAACTTTGATTTTAATGTAAATATTTTAAAAATTAAGGTATTTTACCTTCAAGATACATTTTCAAATAAAAACATTTCATGAGAACACTACTGTTTCAATACACTTAGCCCTGGTAATATTCATATGGTATAATTATTTGAGACATAGTCTATTTGAAAAATCTTTCATTTATCTGTTCACTCAACCTTTTGTTTTCTCACAAATGAAAAATCAGGTGAGTAGAACAGTTCAGGCACAAAAACTCCATGTTATATTTCAACCTCTAAATAAAAGTGAAAGTCACAAGTGAAATAACTAAAATGCTTCCCATATAAATCACTCCATATCAAAATAGAGTAGAAAAGTTACCTTTTCAAGATGTGGTAGGCAGAATCCTAAAATAGCCCACAAGAATCCCACCCCTGGTGTGCACACCTTTACAATCCTCGGATGTAGGTGGAATCTGTGAATATAATGGGCTGTAACTCCCATGGATAGGTTGCTAATCAGTTGACTTTGAATTAATCAAAAGGGAGATGATCCTGGGTGGGCCTGACCTAATTAGGTAAGTCATTAAAAAAGAGATTTGGCCATTCCTGAAGTCAGATAGATTCAAAATGTAAAAGAGATTTTTCTTCTGGCCTTGAAGGACAAATGATCATGTGAAATGGCTTATGGGGGGTGGCGGGGGGGGCACATGGTAAGGACCTGAGAGTTGTAGCCTCTAGCAGCTGAGGGCCATCCCTGGCTGGCAGAAATCAAGAAAACAGGAATCTCAGTCATTTAGCCTTGAGGAAATGAACTTTTTCAACAGCCTGAAGAAGATTGAAAGGGTATATTTCCCTAGGCAAGCTTCCACACAGGGACACAGCTGGCCAACATCTTGATTTTAGTCTTTTGAGACCCTGAATACGGGACCCCAGCTAAAATGTACCAAATTCCTGACCCATGGAAACTATGAGATAATAAACTTGTGTGTACTTTAAGCTGCTATGCTTGTGGTCCTATGTTAGGCAGCAATATATAGCTAATATACAGAATTTCCCTGAAGACTGAATACCATGGTCAGCCTATTAGATTAAAAGTCTATAATCCCCAGCATGAAATTTTTGCACCTCAAAAGACACCATCAAAAAAGTGAAACAACAACCTACAAACTGGGAGAAAAAATTTCAAATCATATGTCTAATAAGGGACTTGTATCCAGAATATTTAAAGAACTCTTAAAACTTAGTAATAGAAGGGCAAATAACCCATTAGAAAATGTGCAAAGGATCTAAATAGACTTTTCTCCAAAGAAGATATACAGATGGCCAGTATGTACATGAAAAGATACTCAACATTATTAATCATCAGGGAGATGCAAATCAAAACCACAATGAAATTCACTTTACATTCCCTGGGATGGTTATAATAAAAAGAGGATGTGGAAAAATCTAAACTCTCATGCATTGCTCATGAAAATGTAAAATGGTATAACCACTTGGGAAAAACAGTGGCAGATCATCAAGTGATTTAATATAGGGCTACCATAATAGCAATTTCACTCATAGGTATCTATATAAGAGATATTAAAACATATGTCCACACAAAAATTTGTACATGAATGTTAATAGCAGCATTATTCATGATAGCAAAAAGTGGAAACAACCCAAATCTCCATCAACTGATGAACAGCTAAATTGTGGCATATCCATCCAATAAAATATTATTCAGCAAAAAAAGGAATGAAATACTGATACATGCTACAACATGCCAAGTAGACAAAAGCCTATCACAAAAGACTGCATATTTGCATAAGTCCAGAATAGCCAAATCTATATAAACAGAAACTAGTGTTTACCTGCGGTGGTGAATAGGAAATGGGCATGACTGCTAATAGGGTACAAATTCTTTTGGGGAAATAGAAATATTCTAAAATTACGTGGCTGTGATGGTTGCATGACCCTGTAATTAAACCAAAAAGGGTTGGATTGTACATGTAAAACAAGTGAATTTTATGGTATGCAAGTTAAATTTCACTTAAGTTGTTTCTTTAAAAAGCCTCGCTTCTCTTCTATGTTGTTGGGGTCATACTAGGAAAGTAGTAATGAGACCAAAAAAAAAACCCCCCCCCCCCCGCTGATTGACATAATTCAGTACCCGGATTTGACCCAGTTTATGATGATGCTGGAAAGGTAGAATGGTAGAGGCAGAAGCAGCCATTGTCAAATAGGAACTTTTCTTATCCTTGTTCACTCCCTACCTAGCTTGGTAACCTTTCTGACCCTTAGTATTGCCTGGGAAAAGGAGGGATTGAACTGGAGAGATTCCCAGCCACTAAAAGTTCTAAGTATTCTATTCAGCCTGATGATTTATACAAAGAAAATCACTAAAATGATACTTTGAGTATCCAGTTATACAAAGATATCACTGAAAAATGTTATTTTGACCATTTAAACCAAAAAATGTATCTAAATTCATAAATGTAACCAACAATGATCTCAAGCATTTCATGTCATCCCTTCTGCATTACTTATTCTCTGTTTTAATACTAATTTAAGGTCAGGATTTTATACAAACTCCCATTTAGGTCTGAAGCACATTTGCCTTGCTGGGGTTTCTTGATACTAATTTTGTTCTTACGTTTTAGTCTTGCTGGG
Source organism: Smutsia gigantea (assembly GCA_032199065.1). Lineage (NCBI taxonomy): Eukaryota > Metazoa > Chordata > Mammalia > Pholidota > Manidae > Smutsia > Smutsia gigantea. The sequence continues at coordinate 8,819 of JAVSCE010010617.1, read as the reverse complement.
GTTTCCTGATACTCATTTTGTTCTTACGTTTTAGCTAAATTATTTCCCAAACCTTTTTAATGTAACTGTTCCAAAAGCTCACAAATAAGGAAAGGAAAGAATACACATAGGTTTAATGCAGTGGAAAAAAAATTTTTGTTTCCAGTTAGAACATCTAAATGGCTTTCTGCTTTCCTTGGTCACTAAACACTCACAAGGCCTGATTCTACTAGTTACTAAGGTAACCCAAAGCTGGCAGCGTGTTGACATACCTTTCAAGGCCAAGAGATTTTTCAGTATTTCATAGAAAATGTCACATTAACCTCAAACTTGTCCTTTTCACATAAGCCCAATAATTGTTTGAATGACTCTGTTGTAATTTATTCTTTGGGTTTTTAAAAGCTGCACTTTCCTCCAGCTCAGGTACTACTTATTCCATTTTTAAATAATGTAGAAGTTAGATATCTTTGATTCCTACATTAAACCACTCATTTGCTCCTTATGCAGGTTCCTCACAGCCTGCTTCAGAATCCATGCATTCATGCAAATGGTCCTTAAAAGAGAGGACAGCCTTTGATTTATCCTTATAGCCCATAAAGATATACCTACTGAAACTCAACGCAAAGAGGATGCAATGGGGATAAAGGATAAAAATGGACTGTCTTTTTGCCTTCTTATCATTAATTGCAGCACGTAAACTCAGATGAGAGAAGCCAGACTTTCTGTCCACACATTAATGAACAGCTGTAGTCAGGAATCAAGTGTATTTCTCCCATAGCCCGTCATTACAATGTGAAGGCCGGTCGGCTACTTATCATGCCTAAGAATCAGCTACTTTCCAAAGTCAAGCACAGTGCTGAGAGTTTGTTAGGCTTTTCCAAATAACACAAAGTAATAGTAAATTTAGATAAATGTACATATGAATGGATATATTAAATATTAACAAAATCAAATATACCCATGGCAAGACCTATTTCTCTTTAACAACTATACACTTAAGAAAAATTTGAGATAATTCACATATACTAAATCTGATCCAAGAAAATGCCTGAATCTGAAATAATGGTGGTGGTAAACTATTTGCAAACCCTTCCTCCAAAATCAAGCAATAGTATTTTTAGGTGGCAAATCCCTCCCTCTTCTGAAGTTTTTCTGATTCTTATATAAGATCACATTTCTTGGGATCCCTTAAATTTATTTACTTTCAGTTTAGTGAATCTTCAGACATCCTTAAACCTGACCTTATTCACTTAGATTCTAGTGAAAAAAATTGTTTCTGAGCATTGCCAGTTTTAGCAAGGTCATATTGACTCAGAATAAAATATTTTCTCTAAAATGATAGCTCTCTATTCAATGTAGCAAATACTTAACTACATCCCTGTAATAGTGAAGATGCTAAATTAAGCACTGCAGTTAATTTAGTGATTTATTTTATTGTATAACTGCCCAAAGTTTATTTTATTAAAGCTAATTTTATTCCTTCCCTGTGGCAATCTAACCTTTGAAGAGTGGGGAAATGATCCACCATATGTATATCTTGTACTAGATTATTAGCATCCAATTATGTACTAGTTAACTTGGAAGTGTTAGAAAACAAATGATATGTTTTGCTTACTGCAGAAAACCTTGTCATTGAAAATTCCAAATTAGCAAATACCCATTTCTTTTTTAGAAGAATACCAATTTGCATGGCATTTTATGATAACTAATGAACAGGGTGAGATTAGAAGTTATAAGTAACATATGTTTGTCAAAGTAACATAATAATTAAAGTAACAAAGTCATTTTGTCATAATAATTCTCAAGAAATATTTTGTAGCTAATTACCCTGTATTATATACTTGAAAGTTCCTAAGAGAGTAAATCTTACATGTTCTAACCACAAAAAAGAAATGATAATTATTTGATGGGATGGAAACATTAGCCAATGCTGTGGTGTTAATCATTTTGCAACCTATAAATATCAAATCAACATATTGAAAACCTTAAACTTTTACAATGGCATATGTCAATTGTATCTCAGTAGGCTTTGTTCATTGAAATTCACTGTGGAGAATACACAGTTTGAAAACTGAATAAAAAGCTATAAGAAAGAATTGAGGGCATTTTGCAATTACATATTCAAATTTGTCTGGGTAAAAATAACTTCCTTGGTCTTTCCCCCTGTTTTAATTGTTTTCTTTGCTTATTTATAGTTTGCTTTGTCTCACTATGTTAATGAAATCCTAAAAGGGCACAGTAAGCTGACGTGGAGCTTTATTTCATCAACTAACCCTTTGCTTTTTAAAACTAGGTTCAAAATTCAATTAAGATCACATAGACTTTTCACAAATAAGCTGCCTTAAATAGAATAAAACATTGACCATAACACAGGAAAAATTTAAAAGCATTTGTAAAGGAGTGATTGCTTGGAAGACTTCTAAAACTTAAAAGATAAAATTTTATAATAGAATTGAAACTGTGTTTTCAGACACTAAGAATATCCAATGATCTCCTTGTTGGGTTTTGTTGAAGAGATGAAACACTGAGTTTTGTTTTCTCTATTTTTGAGTTGCATGTGAGCAACTTCTGTTTCTTTTCTTAATTGGCTATATTTGACATATAACAGTGTAAATTTAAGGTGTACAGTATGTTACTTTGATATATTTATATAAGGTAACATGATTGCTGTTGTAACATAATTGCAGTACAATGTTGTTGTCTATATTCATTATACTGTGCATTAGATTTCTTATTTTCTACTCATTGCAAATTTGTACCCTTAACTTCAGTCATATCCCCCAACTGTCCATTCTGTGGTAACCACTATTTTCCTCTCTCTCTTTTTGTTTCTTTTACAAGTTTGACTCTTTTAGATTCTACATGTAAGTGATGTGTGGAATAAACTTTTATCACTTATTCAATAAGTGATGTCATATAATACTTGTCTTTCTCCATCTGACTTATCTTGCTGTGCATAATGTGGTCAAGGTCCATCCATGTGTTGCAAATGGCAGATTTCTTCCTTTCTCCTGGCTGAATAGTATTCCTGTCTGAGTGTATGTGTGTGGAATATTTTATCCATTCATCCACTGATAGGGGTTTAGGTTGTTTCCATATCTTGGCCTGATTTTTTTTTAATTAAGAAACTTCCCCTTAAGTGTTTAACTGCCTTTGCTTTACTCAAGAAGAAACACTCTAATACATTAGAAGTTACAGGATAAACCTTTCAACTGATATCAGATAAATAGATCATAACTGAATCACAAACTTTTTATCACATATTCAATACCTGGCACTGTCTCAGAAGTTAATGAATGCAAGTTATTAGACATTTAACAGAAATGTAACCTTATTGTGTAACTAAGCTAGTGTAAGCAGATTATATTGATGACATAATCATGCCTTACCTTTCCTTCTAAACTGTAAAGAACTTAGAATCGGGGACTGGTTCTTATTCACTTCTTTATTCTCCATGATTCATATCACTGAATCCCAAGTTCAGAATGTGAACAGATGGAGGAAGCAAAGCCAGACTTTTTCTTCTTGACAGTGTGGTCTCAATCCTGGTTAGAAAGGCCCTCATGATCATGATTTATCTAACTGTCCCACTTGTCCCTGCTAGCCCACATGATCGGCTAAGTTGCTCTACATATAACAAACAAAAGAATAGACTGACCCTCAGCTGTTTTAACTCTAAAGTATTTTACTCATGCAGTGACCTCTTATGATTTTTTAGCCCATTGTAGCTTTTGTGTGCATTCATGAAAGCCTATACATAAATATCGTTTCCTTTAAGACCATTATCATGAAAATATTCTAAATGTACAAAAGCACTTTCTACTTAGTCTACACCTTGGAGTTCAACCAATTTATTTTTATTTTTTTTTCTTACTATTATTAATGTACAATTACATGAGCAATATTATGGTTACTAGACTCCCCATATCATCAAGTCCCCCCCATATAGCCCATTACAATCACTGTCCATCAGTGTAGTGAGATGCTATAGAATCACTGCGTGTCTTCTCTGAGTTGTACAGCCCTCCCCATGCCCCCCCCTCACATTATGTCTGCTAATCGTAATGCCCCTTTTTTCCCCTCATCCCTCCCTTCCCACCCATCCTCCCCAGTCCCTTTCCCTTTGGTAACTGTTAGTCCATTCTTGGGTTCAGTGAGTGTGCTGCTGTTTTGTTCCTTCAGGTTTTTCTTTGTTCTTATACTCCACACATGAGTGAAATCATTTGATACTTGTCTTTTTCCACCTGGCTTATTGCACTGAGCATAATACCCTCTAGCTCCATCCATGTTGTTGCAAATGGTAGGATTTGTTTTCTTCTTACGGCTGAATAATATTCCATTATGTATATGTACCACATCTTCTTTATCCATTCATCTACTGATGGACACTTAGGTTGCTTCCATTTCTTGGCTATTGTAAATAGTGCTGCGATAAACATAGGGGTCCATATGTCTTTTTCAAACAGGGCTGCTGCAGTCTAAGGGTAAATTCCTAGGAGTGGAATTCCTGGGTCAAATGGTATTTCTATTTTTAGTTTTTTGAGGAACCTCCATATTGCTTTCCACAACAGTTGAACCAATTTACATTCCCACCAACAGCATAGTAGGGTTCCCCTTTCTCTGCATCCTCGCCAGAATTTGTTGTACCTATTCTTTTCTATGTTGGCCATCCTAAATGGTGTGAGGTGATATCTCATTGTGGTTTTAATTTGCATTTCTCTGATGACTAGCGATGTGGAGCATCTTTTCATGTGCCTGTTGGCCATATGAATTTATTTCTTCTTTGAAGAAGTGTCTGTTCAGATCATCTGCCCATTTTTTAATTGGATTATTTGCTTTTTGTTTGTTGAGGTGCGTGAGCTCTTTATATAATTTTGTTGTCAACCCCTTATCAGATATGTCATTTCTGAATATATTCTCCCATACTGTAGGATGTCTTACTACTGATGGTGTCCTTTGCTGTACAGAAGCCTTTCCGCTTGATATAGTCCCACTTGTTCATTTTTGCTTTTGTTTCCCTTGCCTGGGGAGATATGTTCATGAAGGAGTCGGTCATATTTATGTCCAAGAGGTTTTTGCCTATGTTTTTTTCTAAGAGTTTTGTGGTTTCATGACTTACATTCAGGTCTTTGATCCATTTTGAGTTCACTTTTGTGTATGGACTTAGACAATAATCCAGTTTCATTCTCTTACATGTAGCTGTCCAGTTTTGCCAAAACCAGCTGTTGAAGAGGCTGTCATTTCCCCATTGTATATCCATGGATCCTTTATTGTATATTAATTGACCATATATGCTTGGGTTTATATCTAGGCTCTCTAGTCTGTTCCATTTGTCTATGGGTCTGTTCTTGTGCCAGTACCAAATTGTCTTGAGTACAGTGGCTTTGTAGTAGAGCTTGAAGTCAGGGAGCATAATTCCTCCCACTTTATTCTTCATTCTCAGGATTGCTTTAGGTATTTGGGGTCTTTTGTGGTTCCATATGAATTTTAGAACTATTTTCTCTAGTTGATTGAAGAATGCTGTTGGTGTTTTGATAGGGATTGCATTGAATCTGTAGATTGCTTTTGGCAGGATTGGACATTTTGACAATATTAACTCTTCCTATCCATGAGCATTTGGTGTGTTTCCATTTATTGGTATCTTCTTTAATTTCTCTCATGAGTGTCTTGTAGTTTTCAGAGTATAAGTCTTTCACTTCCTTGGTTAGGTGTTTTCCTAGGTATTTTATTCTTTTGGATACAATTGTGAATGGAATTGTTTTCCTGATTTCTCTTTCTGCTAGGTCACCGTTAGTGTATAGAAATGCAACAGATTTCTGTGAATTAATTTTGTATCGCGCAACTTTACTAAATTCAGATATTGGGTTTAGTAGTTTTGGAGTGGTTTCTTTAGGGTTTTTTATGTACAATATCATGTCATCGGCAAACAGGGACACTTTGAATTCTTCCTTACCAATCTGGATGCCTTTTATTTCTTTGTGTTGTCTGATTGCCGTGGTTAGGACCTCCAGTACTATGTTGAATAGAAGTGGGGAGAGTGGGCATCCTTGTCTTGTTCCCAATCTTATAGGAAAAGCTTTCAACTTCTCACTGTTAAGTATAATGTTGGCTGTGGGTTTGTCATATATGGCCTTTATTATGTTGAGGTATTTGCCCTCTATACCGATTTTGTTGAGAGTTTTTATCATGAATTGGTGTTGAATTTTGTCAAATGCTTTTTCAGCATCTATGGAGATGATCATGTGGTTTTTGTCCTTTTTGTTGATGTGGTGGATGATGTTGATGGATTTTCGAATGTTGAACCATCCTTGCATCCCTGGAAAAAATCCTACTTGATCATGATGGATGATCTTTTTTGTGTATTTTTCAATTCATTTTGCTAATATTTGGTTGAGTATTTTTGCATCTATGTTCATCAGGGATATTGGTCTGTAATTTTCTTTTTTTGTGGTGTCTTGGCCTGGTTTTGGTATTAGAGTGATGTTGGCCTCGTAGAATGAGTTTGGGAGTATTCCCTCCTCTTCTACTTTTTGGAAAACTTTAATGAAGATGGGTTTTAGGTCTTCACTAAATGTTTGATAAAATTCTGCAGTGAAACCATCCGGTACAGGTATTTTGTTCTTAGGTAGTTTTTTGATTACCAATTCAATTTCTTTGCTGGTAATTGGTCTATTCAGATTTTCTGTTTGTTCCTGGGTCAGCCTTGGAAGGTTGTATTTTTCTAGAAAGTTGTCAATTTCTTCTAGGTTATCCAGTTTGTTGACATATAATTTTTCATAGTATTGTCTCATAATTCTTTGTATTTCTGTGGTGTCCATAGTGATTTTTCATTTCTCATTTCTGATTTTGTTTATGTGTGTAGACTCTCTTTTGCTCTTGATAAATCTGGCTAGGGGTTTATCTATTTTGTTTATTTTCTCGAAGAACCAGCTCCAGCTTTCATTGATTCTTTCTATTGTTTATTCTTCTCAATTTTATTTATTTCTGCTTTAATCTTTATTATGTCCCTCCTTCTACTGACTTTGGGCCTCATTTGTTCTTCCTTTTCTAGTTTCATTAATAGTGAGCTTAGACTGTTCATTTGGGATTGCTGTTCTTTCCTGAGGTAGGCCTGTAGTGCAATATATTTCTCTATTAGCATGACGGCCTTAGCTGCATCCCACAGATTTTGTGGTGTTGAATTATTGTTGTCATTTGTCTCCATATATTGCTTGATCTAGGTTTTTATTTGGTCATTGATCCATTGATTATTTAGGAGTATGTTATTAAGCCTCTATGTGTTTGTGGGCTTTTTCATTTTCTTTGAGTAATTTATTTATAGTTTCATACCTTTGTGATCTGAGAAGCTGGTTGGTACAATTTCAATTACTGAGGCTCTTTTTGTGGCCTAGTATATGATCTATTCCTGAAAATGTTCTCTGTGCACTTGAGAAGAATGTGTATCCTGGTGCTTTTGGATGGAGTGTTCTGTAGATGTCCGTTAGATCCATCTGTTCTAATATGTTGTACAATGCCTCTGTCTCTTTATTTATTTTCTTTCTGGTTGATCTGTCCTTTGGAGTGAATGGTGTATTGAAGTCTCCCAAAATGAATGCATTGCACTCTATTTCCCCCTTTTATTCTGTTAGTATTTGTTTCACATATGTATGTGATCCTGTGTGGTGTACATAGATATTTATAATAGTTATATTCTCTTGTTGGACTGACCGCTTTATCATTATGTAATGGCCTTTGTCTCTTGTTACTTTCTTTGTTTTGAAGTCTATTTTGTCTGAGACAAGTACTGCAACTCGTGATTTTTTCTATTAGTTGCATGAACTATCTTTTTCCATCCCTTTACTTTCAGTCTGTGTATGTCTTTGGACTTGAAGTGAGTCCCTTATTGGCAGCATATAGATGGGTCTTTTATTTTAATCCATTCAGTGACTCTATGTCTTTTGATTGGTGCATTCAGACCTTTTACATTTACGGTGATTATCGATAGGTATGTACTTATTGCCATTGCAGGCTTTAGATTCGTGGTTACCAATGGTTCCAGGGTAATTCCCTTACTATCTAACTCTCTAATTTAACTCACTTCCTATGCTATTACAAACACAACCTAAAGATTCTTGTTTTCTTCCTACTTTTTCTTCCTTCTCCATTCTTTGTATGTTATGAATCATATTCTGTGCTCTTTGTCTATCCCTTGGTTGACATCTATTTAGTCTGAGGAATACTTCCATATATAGGAGTCCCTCCAAAATGCACTGTAGAGGTGGGCTGTGGGAGGTAAATTCTCTCAGCTTTTGCTTATCTGAAAATTGTTTAATCCCTCCTTCAAATTTAAATGATAACCTTGCTGGGTAGAGTATTCTTGGTTCGAGGCCCTTCTGCTTCATTGCATTAAATATATCACGCCACTCCCTTCTGGCCTGTAAGGTTTCTGTTGAGAAATCTGATGATAGCCTGATGGGTTTTCCTTTGTATGTGATGTTTTTTCTCTCTCTAGCTGCTTTTAAAAGTCTTTTATCCTTGATCTTTGCCATTTTAATTATTATATGTCTTGATGTTGTCTTCCTTGGGTCCCTTGAGTTGGGATATCTGTGCATCTCGATGGTTTGAGAGACTATCTCCTTCCCCAGATTGGGAAAGTTTTCAGCCCTTACCTCCTCAATGACACTTTCTATCCCCTTTTCCCTCTCTTCTTCTTCTGGTATCCCTATAATGCGAATATTGTTCCAGTTGGATTGGTCACACAGTTCTCTCAATATTCTTTCATTCATAGAGATTATTTTTTCTCTGTGCCTCAGCTTCTTTGTATTCCTCTTCTCTAATTTATATTCCATTTACTATCTCTT
>JAVSCE010010615.1:0-18089 GCA_032199065.1 Smutsia gigantea | reverse complement strand
GTCGGGACTATGGGGTACTGGGAACCTGGACAGAGGATTCTGTACTCACCTTCCGGGCAGGTGGCCAGGTCCCCCCTGGAGGTGACCGTCAGGCAGTCCAGGCGAGTGTTCCTTATTGCCCCAAGTACTGCGGGTGGTGGGGGTTGAGAAGGGGGTTGTGCTGTGAGCCCAAGCTGCCCCTCCGCCCATTCTCCTGCAGCCCAGGCCCTGGTGACTTGGAGATAGTCAGGGGGTCAAGAAAATTGCCCTGAGGAAGGCAGAGATGGTCCAGGCCCAGGTGCGGAGTCCAGGTGGTGAGGAGCTCCCTGTCTCCCAGGATTCTGTCTTGAGGCAGGCTTTTGGGAGGAAGGAGGGTTTGGAGCTGCGGCTAAGGGTGCAGCTGGATGGGGTGGTGGTTGGGGCCAGCTTGGTGTTGGCTCCGTGGCAGGAATTGGGGGGGCCTCTGGGGCCCCCGCTGAAGTTGGATGTGAGGGTCCTTACTGAGGGATCTGGCGCCATCCAGGACCTTCTCACTGATGGCTTCATCCACGGAGCAGAGCGACTTGCCGCACACCAGCAGCCACAGGGCAGGGAAGAGGAGGAGGGAGATAGCCTTCATCCTGCAGGTGCTGCAGGGTGGAACCAAGAGGCCCACGGCCAGGTCAGCCCCTTCTCCTGAGAAGGGTCAGGCCCGCTGGAACCCTGGGTCCCTGTGGGGGACAGAGCTGGAAGCCCAGCCTTGCCCCCTGTCCCTCTGGCTAGGGCTCTGGGCAGAGGCAGGAGCAGCTGACACTTACCCTCTGGGTGCACTCAGAAGGCCAAATCTAGGATACAACTTCCTTGACCCTCTTAAGGCCTCTGGGTGTGGGGCTTCCTGTCTTGGCTAAGTTCCTTGGCCCTCTGGCATTTCCTTCCCACATCCGGGGCTAAGAGGAAGCCCCCAGGGCAGACTCCAGGGCCCAGGAGTGGGAAGTTCTGCCACCCCCCACCCCCCATCAAAACTTCCCCTCTTCAAGAGCTCTCCCCACATCTGGGCTGGAACTGGCCCAGGGGGTGGTGACTTTGGGATGATACAAGAATGTGTAGTCCAAAGGACAGGTAGAGAGACAGATGTTTGCATGCAGGGGCGAGAATGTGAAGAGGGCCAAAAGAATGTCTCTGGGTGAGAATTGCATGCCATGTTCATACCTTAATGCCTATCAATAATAGAATAGATAAAGAAAACCGTGCTTTATCCCTTCAATGGAAAATCTACAACCGAAGTTGGCAAACTACAGCCTGTGAGCCAAACCTAGCCTGCTATCTATTTTTGTATCATCCACAGGCTAAGAATGGTTTCACATTTTTGGGCTTTTTTGTGTGTGTGGTTTGGGTCTCCAATATAAGTGGATTTTTAAGATTGTGGTAAAATATACAAAACCTAAAATTTACCATTTTGACTATGTTTAAGTGCACAGTCCAGTGGCATTAAGTATTCCTACCTTGTCGTGCCTACCATCCCTGCCATCCATCTCCAGAACTTTCTCATCTTCCTAAACTAAGACTCTGCCCCCCCGAAACACTCACTCCCCCTCCCCTCCCCCAGCCCCTGACCCCCACCCTGTACTTTCTGTCTCTGTGGTTATGAGTCTTCTAGGAGTCCTAGGTGTGGGATCCGAGAGAATCTGTCCTTGCATGTTTGGCTTATTCACTGAGCATAGTGTCCTCGAGGTTCATCCACACTGTAGCAGGGGTCAGGATGTCCTTCCTTTTTAAGGCTAATATTCCATTGTGTGGACGGGCCACGTTGTGTTTGTCTATTCATCCATGGATGGACAGTTGGGTTGTTCCCACCTTTTAGCTATTATGCATGATGTTGCCATGGACATGGGTGTGCATATCTCTTTTGAGTTCCCGCTTTCCATTCTTCTGGATATAGACCCAGAAGTGGAATTGCTGATCATATGGTCATTCTATATTTAACTTCCTGAAGAACCGCCAGTTTTTACATTTTTAAACCGTTGAAGAATAACGTATTATTTAGTGACAAATGAAAACTGTATGAAATTCAAATTCCAGTGCCTGTAAATAGTTTTCTTTGGCACTCAGCCATGCCCACTTTTTTCTATATCCTCTGTGGCAGCTGCTTTCGCTTGGCAGTGGTACAGCTGCGAAGGTGTGACAGAGACCCGATGGCCTGCAAAGCCGAGAACACGTTTACTGTCTGGCCCTTCACAGAAGAAAGTTGTCTCCACCCCTGCTCAATAACAGCGAGTGTGAATGAGAGATCAGTGTATCAGCCTCGTGCAAGCATCTGGATGATTCTTGCCAAAATAATGGTGAGCAAAGAGACCCAGACACAAAAGAGAACATGCCATTTCTTAAAAACAAATCCATTTATTAAAGAGGACAAAAATACAAGCATGACTCATCTATGCTGTTGAAAATAGGATGGAAGTTTCCTGGAGAGTGGGGGATACTGATTAGGAAAGGTGAGAGGGAGGGCTTCTGGGAAGCTAGTGACAAATCTGAGTCATACACATACATCTGCACGCTTTATGCATGTGTGCTTATATTTCAGTGAACATGCTTGTGTGTGTGAAATCCCCATATAAATGCAACAGTGTACACAGGGCCAAAGTGTGGGAAATATTTATGGAGCACCTACTAAGTGCCAGAAGCTATACTAAGCATTGCACATGGTAGGGATCAAAGGGCCACTCCTGCCTTTGTGCAATTTGCTCTGCCTGTTGGAGGAAGACAGACAAGAGAATATGCCATTGGCCTTAAACTCTGCCTGTCATTTGTGCCCTGAAGAAGAGGAACCTGGGTCCTGGAGAACTTCTGATACAAGGATCTGGCCCCCACTGGAGGAATCCAGGAAGGTTTTTATGGGGGAATTGATGCTGAGCAGAAATTGGAGGAGAAGCAGAAGTCTGGGAGTGCATCTGGGTGGAGAGAACTGAATGTTCCAAGGCGGGACAGAGTGCACCAGATTTGAGGAACTGAAAGAAAACTAGTGGGGCAGGAAGGCAGACAGCCTGGTTGGGATGAACCTATGCCACCAGCTTCCTTCCTTGAAGATCCCCAGTGTGGCCATCTGGTAGCTTGGGAGCAAAAATCATTTTTTGAGAGCTCTTATTTTTCAAACCCTTTAGTCTCAGAACTTTTCAGATAGAAGCTTGTGAGGGGTGCAGAACAAGTGTGCTCTGACTACAAGTTGTGTGAAAAGCAGCAGGTAGCTAGTTGAGGAACCCCTGGGGTTCCCTGGGGGTGCCGTTTGAAAACCCTTAGTTCAGTAGCAGGGAAGAGCCATATGCCCTTTAATTCTCTTAAAAAATAATAAGATCTGGCGGCCGGGCTGAGGGAGGGTCCAGTACGGCCCGCCCGCAGCCCCCGGCCCCCCAAGCAGGTCCAGCCGTTTGGCGTTCCAGTGGTGGACGACGGCGGCCAACTTCCACCGCTCCTCGTCGCGGCCGCACGCCGACATCCCGGCCGCGCTCCTCAGCCCGCGCCGCCGCAGGGTCGTCCGGGCTTGGAGCCGCGCGCCTTAGGTCGGGGCCCGGCGCCGGCTGCGCGGCGTGCGCCTCTCCCGCTCCGGCGGCGGCCCCGGGCCCGCCGTCCGCCCCGCCCCGCCCCCCGGTGCGCGCCCACCGCCCCCATCCGGCCTCCGCGAGGTGCGGCTGCGCCGGCGGACGCGCGGATGCGCGGCCGGGCGGCCCGGGTCCTGTGCACGCGCACAGCCATTTCCCTCTGACGAGTTTATATAAGAGGAATAAAAACAGATGTTTATGCAAAAACTTATAAACAAATGCATAACAGCTTTATTTATAGTCCATCCACAGGGGAATGGATAAACCAAGCATGGTCTAGTACCCCAGGGGAATACTCTTTAGCAATGGAAAGGTATGACTTTTTCATCCATGCAACAGCAGGCTTGCACCTCAAAATGATGATGCTGAGTAAAAGAATCCAGATGAAATTGAGTGCATAGAAAACTCTAGAAAATACAAGGTCCTCTACAGGCATCTAAAGGAGACCAGGCATTGCCTGGGAATGAGGATGTGTTTGCTGATGACAGGGAAGGAGGAATTGCAGAGGGGCATGAGGACACTGTTGGGGTCATGGGCATTCCTCATCTTCACTGTGGTGCTGGTTCAGGAGGTCATGATCACGTTATCAGTCCTTCCCTTGGAATGTGGCCAGGACAGACGGGTCGCTCTCAGGTTCAGCAAGAAACCTGCCTGGACTGTTGAGTTCCCACCCAGTCTCCTCTTTCATATGGTGCCGAAACCCGGGAGCGGGAGCAGAGAGCAGACTCTTCTGTAGCCTGCGAAGCCGCTCTTCCCGGGCTGACACCTAGATCCTGAGGGCCTCCTGTGTCTCGCCCCGTTTTCCTCCCCCCCAAATACCCCTTCGCGAACCCCAGTCCAGGGACCATCTTGCCAGACCTCAATCTGCACATCCACCACCGGCCGCAATTCCCAGGAGGGGAAGATTTCAGCCTCTCATCAGCTTTCTCTTGGCACCAAGAAAAAGTTGGTCCGGTCCCCTTTCCTTTTTCTTTTCCCCTCCTCTCTGTTCTCCAGTTGAGAACACCACAAGGGGACCTCCTGCGCTCTGACCGGGGGGACGCTTCCTGTCGAGATGCCGGACAGTGGGGTTCCAGGAGTCTCTGGGTGGGAAACTGATTGCAGGGAGATGTCCCGGCGGCGTGCTTCCCAAACGCCGGCCACCCTTTCTCACCCTCCCACACGGGCAGTTCTCCCTCAGAGACATCGGAAGACACCCCCTCAGCTCTCTCCTATGTAATCTTTCCCAATTGGGATTAAAAGGAGATATTAAACCAAAAAAACTGGTCTTTTACTTCCACGTGGCCTCAATATAAACTCGACAATGGGGTCACGCTGGCCACTTGAGGGCACTTTTGATTTCCAAATTCTCAGAGATCTTAATAACTTTCTCCAGAGGACTGGCGAATGGTCAGAGATCCCCTATACCCAAGCCTTCTTCACCGTCCATGAGCAACCCTCCCCCTGTTCTTCCCTTGATGCCGGGGTTCTTGTTTGCAGAGTCGAAGAATGAACTCAGCAAACACCCAAGGTAGGAGAGTCAGGGCAGTGGCTTCTATTGATACAGTGAGAGGACCGAGCTCCTGGGTCACGCCAGGAGGGGACAAGAGAGCCCGTAGTGGTGCGTTGTCTAGGCTTTTTATAGGCAGTTGAGGATTTTTGGGAATGTTAAAAACGGCTTAGGGGTGTGGACTTGTTAAGTCGTCCCTGAATATTTAGAATTAACATAAGGAATTTCCTGCTTTGATTTCTCTCTGGGATACCGGGGTCTTGGTCTAGGACATATCAAAACGCGGCCTGCCCAGCCCCCAACGTGGGCTTAGGTATTGTCTGTTTGCTAAAGAGTAAGTTAAGAATCTTGCTTCTTAAACTTCCTGGGTGTTAAAATGTAATCTTATCTTTAAGGTGCAATCCTTCCTGCCTTTTACTATGTTGTTTACAGCTGGGTCTGCATGCTAAATTAGTTGTCCAGTTTGCAAAATCACCCCATCAGATCTGAAAGAGGAAAGACAGCACACAGACAGGCCTGGGCCTTTTAGCATGCTAAAGTGAATCTTACACATGATTACAAATGATTAGCATAATAAAAACATGTGCTACTCTTCTTTATCTGGGGAACATTAACTGATCTCACTGAAGAATGACGCTAGAGCTTAATGTTTAACACAGTTTTGGTAGGGGGTTTCCTTGCATGTAGTTACATTGCTCTGACTGCAAATATCCTGCCTTGCTTTTTCCGGAGGCCCTCCCCCTACTCTGACTACACCCAAGGTCCCTGTCTCAGGGGGAGGTGCAGAAGCCGCCGCTTCTGGACTCCCAATGGCTGGGGAGAGGGGCCGGCGGGTGGCAGCAGGCCCGACCGGAAGGCGAACCGGGGACGCGGAGCCCCAACAACCCAGGCCAGCTCCTGAGGGGAGATGGGGGCTGTTACCTGCGACGTTCCTGTAGTTCGTCTTGAGACGTATCCAATCCCACAATGCTCCGGCGCCACCAGAGACGGCCTGTTATAGTGCGCATGGCTGCATGGGAGATATAGTCCACTTCGGCTCAACACGCCCTGTCACTGTGTGGACGCCTAGGGTTCTTCCGCCAGGAAAGCAAAAATCAGCCTACTGGCAATTTCTGGTTTCAGGCCCTCAGGCCAGAGGGCGTCTTCTTTCCTTACACCTTCCCGGAGCCGAGGCCACTCCAAATACAAACTATACGTTCCAGGATGCTCTGCGCGTAAGCTCTCGCGAGAGACGGGAGGAGAGCCGGTCCCCGCCCAGTGCGCCTGCTTCCGCTTCCCTGGGGTCCCGGTTTGTTGTTATGGAGGCCAAAATGGTGGCGCAGGCTTTTGTGGCCGCCCAAGCGGCGGTGGCCCAGGCAGCGCAGGCCGAGGCAGCTGAGTCGTGGTACTGGCGCTTCTGGGCTTCGCCGAGCACTTCCGCACTTCCAGCCCGCCCAAGATCCGCCTGTGCGTGCACTGCTTGCAGGCTGTGTTCCCCTTACCGCCGCAGCGCATCGAGGCCCGCACGCACTTGCAGCTCGGCTCCATGCTTTACCACCACACCAGGAACAGCGAGCAGGCTCGCAGCCACCTGGAGAAGGCGGTGAGTGCGAATCGAGCCGCTACGGAGGTGGCGCGGGCCCCTTGCCGGGCCTGGGCTGACGGCCGCGACCCGAGAAGGCGGGGGCCGCGGGGGCCGTTCCTCGGGGACCTGGGGCGTGACTTTCGCCCGAGCAGCAGGGCCTCGAAGCCGCCGACTTCTGAGGGAACCCGCGGGCGTCTCCCCGTACCTTATGTCACGTCTCTGGTGACAGACAGGTCCCTAAGACCCCGCGCAGAGTACTCCGAGAGTTGTCTCTTCTCTGGAGCAGCAGGGCCCCCAAATTCCTTAGGTTTTCAGGAGGATGTCACATGTTGGCGCCTGTAGAGACGTCTCCGGATGGGCCAGTGGGTGGGCGCCTCAGCTCCCGCCTCTTCAGGGCTCAGCCTCGGGAGCAGGAGCCTGGACGTTCCGCTCTCCCCTGAAGTGAGTCTGAACAGGTCAGGGTCGAGGTGACAGTCCAGGCCTTCTCCGGGGAATCTGAAGTTTAGTTTCTCCGGAAACCTAGGAAGGCATTCCTCCCTGGGCATCTGGTAAGTGCAGGGAGTCATCGATGGGAGGCAGAGGCCCAGACCCTAGAGTTTTAAGTCCTGTAAAGTGGTGGAACGGACCTGGGTTCCAGAACCAGTTGCTCACTCAATAGGGGTGGAGGTGGGGTTGGGCGTGGAATATCGCAGCTCCTGCTTTCTCGGTGTCCGCCGTTGACTTCTCTTCCTCCCACCATCTACTGGCCCCTCCCCTTTAGCAAGCAGGTCCCATCCCCCCGTCTTGACTTGTGGGGCCTTGGTGATTCAGAGATCGTGGGACTGTCATCCTGTCCTCTCTGGCCATGGAGCTGTTTGTTCCCACGGGCAGTGCAGCGCACCTGTCAGACATGCCTCCATTTACCTGGCTTTATTCTGCTTAAAGGAAAAACTTGAATAGAATCAACTTCGATTTTTTTAAATGTATTGACCTGCGTGCTGTAAATCTGAACTCACCTTCAGCTAGTATGAGCTGGCTTCTGGAGGATATCAGATCTTTTTTTTTGCAGACTGTAAAGAGCTGGAAGGGGACTTTAGTCTTTGCTGGATCGACTTCCTTGTTTCAGGAGTGGGGCAGAATGGGCCCAGAGAGGTGAACTGATTTGCCCAAAGGCCACACAGCGAGTTTTTAACAAAACTGGGTGCAAACCTAGGCTTAGGATCTCCAGGTTCCATACCAAGACAATAAGTCATAATTGTTTCTGTGAAGTTTTTTCTTTTATTCATTCAGCAGATACTTACCCAGCTCATACCAGGGGCCTTGCTCTTATCTTAGGTGCTGGGGGTCAGCCATGACTAAAAGAGTCCCTGCCCCCGTAAGCTAATGTTTTAGTGAGGGAGACAAACAATGGATATTTGGTAAATGGTTGGGCAGTGATAGAAGAACCATGAAAAATACAGAGCAGGGAGAAGAGGAGCTATTTTTGGGAGAGGTAACAAGGGACCCTCTATTTGTGGGAGTGATATTTGAGCAGAGGCCTGAAGGGGGTGGCAGAGTGAGCCTGCCGAATCGCTCAGGGTGGCAGGACCATCCCAAGGAGTGCCCAAGATGGGTGAGGCTGAGCCCAGATGGAGCTCCAGGCTTCCCTGTGTGGTGGGGCCAGAGGCTGTGGCACTGGTTCTGAAGCTCTTCCATCTCTGTGGACAGCAAACCCTGCCGCCTCCTTTCCCTTGTCTCACGGATCTTTCAGCTTGTTTCTAACAGTCATTCCTCGCTGCTATATATATATTGTCACTGTCACATTTTGCCCACTCAGTGCTGTCCAGAGAATGCAGCCATGCCTCACATTGCTTCCTGGTAGCCTCTTGGCTTTTGGTCCCATAGCTTAAACCCTTATCCTTGTGAAGGGCCTTCCCTTGGTTTTACAGAACCCTGAATCTTGTGGGATCTTGCACAGAGCCACAGGGGCCCCTCCATAGCTCACACTAACATTGCACCTAGAAACCCTTCCTGCCAGTTGGATCCCCAGCTGGAAATTCATTCAGGTTTCAGTTAAAGTGCCATTTTCCGTGCTGTTCTTCTGCCATTGTTTGCGATCTCCTGTGCTGCAACACGCGAGGGCTTTCTTGAATTTTCATTCATTATTGTGTTTTTTCCCAAATCAAGTAGTTATCACCTTTTAGTCCTTGCGTTCCCAGACTCAAGAAAGAATCCTAATGTGTTCTCCTTTTAGAAGTGGTTTGCTTAGCTTCTAGTATGGAAGACCAAATGGGCAAAGAGATTCTGATTTCTTTTCAGAAAACCAAGCCAGAGTAACAAAACCTCCCATTTTTAACCTCCCTTTTTTTTTTGGTTTTAACTTAAAGTTTTTTTTTTTTTGGTATCATTAATCTACAGTTACATGTGCAACATTATGGTTACTAATCTCCCCACTTCATCAGGTCCTCCCCACCAACTGGATTACAGTCACTGTCCATCAGCGTAGTGAGATGCTATAGAATCACTACTTGTCTTCTCTGAGTTGTACTGCCCTCCTCGTGCCCCCCCAACATTACGTCTGCTTATTGTAATGCCCCTTTTTCCCCCTTGTCGCTCCCTTCCCACCCATCCTCCCCAGTCCCTTTCCCTTTGGTAACTGTTAGTCCATTCTTGGGTTCTGTGAGTCTGCTGCTGTTTTGTTCCTTCAGTTTTTTTTCTTTGCTCTTATACTCCACATATGAGTGAAATCATTTGATACTTGTCTTTTTCCTCCTGGCTTATTTCACTGAGCATAATACCCTCTAGCTCCATCCATGTTGTTGCAAATGGTAGGATTTTTTTTCTTTTTTTTTTGAAATTTTAATCCTTTATAAATAATAAGTTGAAGCCCTAGATGGAAAATTATCAGGAAATAAACATCACAGGTGGTTTGTTCACAAATTATACATAATACATAAAAGGGCACCTGACATAGTAACTTCTCAGGAGAAAAAATGTTAAATGAGTTAGTGAATAAAACAAATATCAGATACATAGTTAATCTGTCATATTTATAATCTTGCTTCACAAACTAGAGACAGATGTGCTTTAAGCATATATCTCCTACTACTCTTGGGATCAATTTTTCTGCTCATTGATGTCTTTAAAATTTTTTTCTTTTTAAATTTATTTTGGTATCATTAATCTACAATTACATGTGCAATATTATGATTATTAAACTACCCCTTCATCAGGTCCCCCCCACCAACCCCATTACAGTCACTGTCCATCAGCATAGTGAGATGCTATAGAATCACTACTTGTCTTCTCTGAGTTGTACTGCCCTCCCGTGCCCCCCCAACATTACATCTGCTAATCGTAATGCCCCTTTTTCCCTCTTATCCCTCCCTTCCCACCCATTTTCCCCAGTCCCTTTCCCTTTGGTAACTATTAGTCCGTTCTTGGGTTCTGTGAGTCTGCTGCTGTTTTGTTCCTTCAGTTTTTTTCTTTGTTTTTATACTCCACAGATGAGTGAAATCATTTGATACTTGTCTTTCTCGGCTTGGCTTATTTCACTGAGCATAATACCCTCTAGCTCCATCTATGTTGTTGCAAATGGTAGGATTTGTTTTCTTCTTATGGCTGAATAATATTCCATTGTGTATGTACCATGTATTCTTTATTCATTCATCTACTGATGGACACTTAGGTTGCTTCCATTTCTTGGCTATTGTAAATAGTGCTGCGATAAACATAGGGGTGCATATGTCTTTTTCAAACTAGGCTGCTGCATTCTTAGGGTAAATTCCTAGGAGTGGGATTCCTGAGTCAAATGGTATTTCTATTTTGAGTTTTTGAGGAACCTCCATACTGCTTTCCACAATGGTTGAACTAATTTGCATTCCCAACAGCAGTGTAGGAGGGTTCCCCTTACTCCACATTCTTGCCAACATTTGTTGTTGTTTGTGTTTTGGATGGTGGCCATCCTTACTGGTGTTAGGTGATATCTCATTGTGGTTTTAATCTGCATTTCTCTGATGATTAGCGATGTGGAGCATCTTTTCATGTGCCTGTTGGCCATCTGAGTTTCTTCTTTAGAGAAGTGTCTATTCAGCTCCTCTGCCCATTTTTTAAGTGGCCTATTTGCTTTTTGTTTGTTGAGGTGCGTGAGCTCTTTATATAATTTGGATGTCAACCCCTTATCGAATATGTCGTTTATGAATATATTCTCCCATACTGTAGGATGTCTTTTTGATCTACTGATGGTGTCGTTTGCTGTACAGAAGCTTTTCAGGTTGTTATAGCCCACTTGTTCATTTTTGCTTTTGTTTCCCGTGGCCGGGGATATATGTTCATGAAGAAGTTGCTCATGTTTATGTCCAAGAGATTTTTGCCTATGTTCTTTTCTAAGAGTTTTATGGTTTCGTAACTTACATTCAGGTCTTTGATCCATTTTAAATTTACTTTTGTGTATGGGGCTAGACAGTATTCCAGTTTCATTCTCTTACATGTAGCTGTCCAGTTTTTCCAACACCAGCTGCTGAAGAGGCCGTCATCTCCCCATTGTATATCCAAGGCTCCTTTATCAAATATTAATTGACTGTATATGTTTGGGTTAATGTTTGGATTTTCTATTCTGTTCCACTGGTCTGTGGGTCTGTTTTTGTGCCAATACCAAATTGTCTTGATTACTGTGGCTTTGTAGTAGAGCTTGAAGTCAGGGAGCGTAATTCCCCCTGTTTTATTCCTCCTTCTCAGGATTGCTTTGGCTATTCGGGGTCTTTTGTGGTTCCATATGAATTTTAGAGTTATTTGTTCCAGTTCATTGTAGAAAGCTGTTGGTAGTTTGATAGGGATTGCATTGAATCTGTAGATTGCTTTAGGTAGTATAGCCATTTTGACAATATTTATTCTTCCTAGCCAAGAGCATGGGATGAATTTCCATTTGTTAGTGTCCTCTTTAATTTCTCTTAGGAGTGTCTTGTAGTTTTCAGAGTACAGGTCTTTCACTTCCTTCGTTAGGTTTATTCCTAGGTATTTTATTCTTTTTGATGCAATTGTGAATGGAATTGTTTTTCTGATTTCTCTTTCTGTTAGTTCATCATTAGTGTATAGGAAAGCAACAGATTTCTGTGTGTTAATTTTGTATCCTGCAACTTTGCTGAATTCAGATATTAGTTCTAGTAGTTTTGGAATGGAGTCTTTAGTGTTTTTTATGTACAGTATCATGTCATCTGCAAATAGTGACAATTTGACTTCTTCTTTACCAATCTGGATGCCTTGTATGTCTTTGTTTTGTCTGATTGCTGTGGCTAGGACCTCCAGTACTATGTTGAATAACAGTGGAGAGAGTGGGCATCCCTGTCTTGTTCCCGATCTTAGATGAAAAGCTTTCAGCTTCTCGCCGTTAAGTATGATGTTAGCTGTGGGTTTGTCATATATGGCCTTTATGATGTTGAGGTACTTGCCATCTATACCCATTTTGTTGAGAGTTTTAATCATGAATGGATGCTGAATTTTGTCAAATGCTTTTTCAGCATCTATGGAGATGATCATGTGGTTTTTGTTCTTCTTTTTGTTGATGTGGTGGATGATGTTGATGGATTTTCGAATGTTGTACCATCCTTGCATCCCTGGGATGAATCCCACTTGATCATGGTGTATGATCCTCTTGATGTATTTTTGAATTCGGTTTCCTAATATTTTGTGAGTATTTTTGCATCTACGTTCATCAGGGATATTGGTCTGTAATTTTCTTTTTTGGTGAGGTCTTTGCCCCGTTTTGGTATTAGAGTGATGCTGGCTTCATAGAATGAGTTTGGGAGTATTCCCTCCTCTTCTATTTTTTGGAAAAATTTGAGAAAAATGGGTGTTTTTTCTTCTCTTTATGTCTGGTAGAATTCAGAGGTGAATCCATCAGGTCTGGGGGTTTTGTTCTTGGGTAGTTTTTTGATTACCGATTCAATTTCGTTGCTGGTGATTGGTCTGTTTAGTTTTTCTGTTTCTTGTTTGGTCAGTCTTGGGAGGTTGTATTTTTCTAAGAAGTTGTCCATTTCTTCTATGTTTTCCAGCTTGTTACCATATAGATTCTCATAATATTCTCTTATAATTCTTTGTATTTCTGTGGGGTCCGTCGTGATTTTTCCTTTCTCATTTCTGATTCTGTTTATGTGTGTAGATTCTCTTTTTCTCTTAATGAGTCTGGCTAGGGGTTTACCTATTTTGTTTATTTTTTCAAAGAACCAGCTCTTGGTTTCATTGATTTTTTTCTATTGTTTTATTCTTCTCAATTTTATTTCTTCTCTGATCTTTATTATGTCCCTCCTT
This sequence comes from Smutsia gigantea, assembly GCA_032199065.1. NCBI lineage: Eukaryota > Metazoa > Chordata > Mammalia > Pholidota > Manidae > Smutsia > Smutsia gigantea. Next base: position 5,221 of record JAVSCE010010615.1, on the reverse strand, counting down.
TTGTCATTTGATTTTTATACTTGAATTATAAGTGAATCCCACATAGGAGGGTCAAGCCTGGGAAGAAGTGACAAAGTAAAGTTGGGATGGTGAGATCTAGAGGCAAGGACTGTGGGAAGCCTCTAGAAGCTGGAGAAGGCAAGGGTCGGATTCTCTCCCAGAACCCTAGAGTGCAGTCCTGTTGACACTTTGATTTTAGCCCCTTAAAGACCAATTCTGGACTTCTGACTTCCAGAACTGTAACACAATGAATGTGTGTAGTTTTAAGCCACTAAATTTGTGGTCATTTGTTACAGAAGCCATAAGGAAATGAGTGCAGTTCAAATTCAACACAGAGATGGGGCTGTTAATTTTCTCTGACTTCAGGACTCCATCCATGTGTCCAATGGCTTAGCTATCAGCCATATAGAGGCCATGTCACACATGTGAGCAGTTATCAAGCAGACCTGTTGGAATTTGTAAAACAGACGAGATCGTCCAGAATGAGAACACCTGCCGCAGGAACCTGGCCTACTCCTGGGGAGGGCATATCATGCTTGTGCGTGCTGTTGCAAAAGCTCAACATGGTCAAAAGAGGGAATGCATACTTCATGTGCATTTGGTACAGAGCACAGCCCAGGCTCCTTGCATATCTGAAGTTAACACAGAAAGACATGTCTGGCTTTTCCTGCAGAAAAGACAGAGGATGCAAGTTTCCACTTCTCTAGTCATTTCGAGAAAGAGGGGTTGCTTGGGTTAATTAAGAAATATGAGTAAAAGACTTTGCCAGGCATCTCCGAAAGAAGCTTACAAACCGGTTAGGCAGACAAGATGTTTCTGTGAAAGACATCACATAAAATAAAGCAAGAGACAACAAAGACCATGAATGAGGCCTGTCAGAGCCTGGAGAATGGACACTTCCTAGCTCCTCCTCTGTTCCATTGTCCCTCTCACTTAGGCAGGCAACAGCCCCTGTGCAAACCAGGCCCCAGGAATAACCACTAGGGTGCAAAGGGCTCCGTTTCCCCTTTGTAAAATGATAGGCTCTCAAAGGTCATTAAGTAATTCAAAAACCTTTTAATCACCCCTCCCCCCCTTGTCTGAACCAGACCCTGAGTTAGGAAGACCTTGATGGACTTGGACTTGAGCTTACAGAGACAAAGTCCTACCTTGGGGGGACTTCCCACCCAATGCGGGGCACTCGGACATAAAGAGAAATGTCAGTTGTGCAGGGAGAGGGTGTCCGTGCTTAGGGGATGCACAAGATGCTCTGAGCACCTTCAGCACAAACCACATTTCATGTCCTAGCCATATCTGTGATTTTTTTCTAACACAGACTGGAATAAATACAGAGTCATTCAAATGACAGTGATTATCTGGGTATGACCCAAAACCAATGTGGGACTCTGAGAAGGCACATGACATATTTGGGGGTCATCCGATAGGGCAGAAAATCCATGCCTCCCCATCCGTAAATGGAGCTTATAATGCCTTCTTCACTCAGTGGCCGGAAGACTTCTCCCCATGCAGTCCCTTTCCCACTATGTAGCAAGAATGCTGGGGTCTTGTGGTTGTTTTTGGTATTTCCCAGGAAGAAGTAGTCAGGGTACCATTTCATGAGCCAGTGAGGACCTGAGGATTGTTGCCACCCATCCCCAAATAACACCGTGGGCACTGGGGACCCCTTCCCGGAGCCTTAGCTGGATGATGTCATAGATGAGTGACCTCACTATGGCCAAGGAACCAGGAATCTCAGTGGCATGGGGGAAAGGGGAGAATGTTTCTGCACCAGCCCAACACCCCTGTGTCTGTGCTGGAGTCGTTTGAATTACTGCTGCCTAAGGATGCAGTCTACCTGGCCGGCTCCAGCATAAAAGGGCAGGTGGTTCTCATCCTGAAGAGAGCCCTAGCAGATCCCACAGTGAAGGTGGAGCTTGTAGGAAGGGGCTACGTGCACTGGATTGAAGATATCGGGGCACCCTGCGATTATAGCAGAGATGGGATTATTTTCAACAAGGCTGACTACATGCACAAGACAAAGACATTGCCAGTGGGAGGTAAGGATGAGGCCCATAGCCAGCCCTAGCCACATAGGAACCTGGGTCTGGAAGGTAAACACATCTGTTAGTCAATCAGCAAATCTCCAGGGATACCAGAAGTGGGTTGAGCCCTGGTTCCTGCCTAGGAGGGAAGCCATTTAGAACGATGCCCATCAGATAGATGTAACACGAAAATAACAAGACATAAGGAGCTGACCAGACCCCAGATATTCAGAATGACAGCTCAAAGTTCATTCATTTAGTTCACACACATTTATTGAGCACCTACTGTGCACAATGCCAGGTGCTGGGGATGTAGCAGTGATTCAGATGGTCGCTGGCTTCACTGGAATTGGCATCCGGTGGGAAGACACAATAAAAAGAGGGTTTTGGAGAAATGCAAGAAAAAAGATAAAATGAGGAGATACAGAAATGGGGGTGATGTAAGTTTCTCCCTGGTCCTCAGTCACCACTGAATCAACAAATATTAAGCACCTACTGTGTGCCCTGCACTGAAAGCCAAGATCCACGAGGGTGGGGAGATCAGTCCGCCTTGCTCACTGCTGTCAACGCAGCCTAAAATAGCGTCTGGCTCACAGTAGGGACCCAGAATGCTTTGTTGGGCGAACGTGTGTCTGAATTCTGAGGGCCCGACCTCCAGTTTCTCAAGCACAAAGCAAGGGTCACCACTGCAGCCACGTCACCACCCAGGAGACCCCTCTCTAGCCCAGCTAAGGCCCGAGCCTTAGTATTTACAGGCCATGCAGGTCCCTAAAAGCACACAGTTCAGCCTCACTCAGGGACAGGAGGGCCAAGCTTAGAACAGCCTCCCCCCCAGAACAACAAATGAAGAGGAAAAAAAGAAAAAAAAAAGTTTCCAAAACCTTCTGATGGCGTTGGTGTGTTTTGCTTTCAGGTAATTGGTTAAGTGCGGGCAGCCACACCTTTGACTTCCATTTCTTGTTACCTCCCCAAATTCCTTCTACCTTCGAAAGCAGTATTGGCCACATCTTCTACTTCGTGCAAGCCTCCTGCATGAGTCAGGAGTACACTCTAGTGAGGAAAAGAATGTATTTGATGATTCAAGGGACTTCAGACTTCGGCAGTGAAAGCCCCCTGCAGGTAGTGATGGGCGTGGAGGTTGGGGGAGAGGGCAGGGGACAGAGAAGGCCCCCACAGGGAAGATGAAAAGATGACAGGTCCCCACACCCAGTGAGTTCAACAAAGGTGAATCAGAAACCAGGGCAGGCGCTAAGCCAGTGGCTCTCAACAGAGGCACTTCTGCCCCCCAGGCACCCCGGTGATGTCTCGGGGTATTGGTCATGAGTGGGAAGGGGGCTACTGGCTTCAGAAGGGTAAGGGCCAGGGGTCTCAACACCCCACAGTACACAGGATGGCCTCACCCCAGAGAATGATCCTGTCCCAATGTCCTCAACCCTGCAGTAAGTCAGGACTGGGTGGAGGCCCCCCTGTGGCCCCCTGGGTAAGAGAGAGGCCTGGACAGGCTGTGACTCTCTAGGAGCTTTGAGCCCTCAGACAGTAGAAATGTGCCCCCAAATGCAAAGAAGCAAGGAAAGGGGATGGCTCAGTCCCAAGAGATGAAAAGCTGGCAGCCTCAGCTCGCCTGAGCAGAGGTTTTCTGGACGGCTTCTGGAGGCCCAGGTGCAGAGGCGGAAGTTGGGGCGGGTGGGGTCCGTGGATTTACCTATTCGGGACATTTCCTGTAAGCAGAATCATAAAATCATTTTATAAAAGTAGAACCTTCTATGGGGAAGGGGCTTGGGTGAGTGGGTGGGGAGGGGGAGGGGGATAAAAGGGTGCAAAAATTCTCAATTATAGTTTAAGGTGGTCATGGGGATAGTGTACAGCTTGGAGAATACAGCCAGTGATTCTGTAACATCTTCCTATGCTGACAGGTAGTAGCTATTCTAGTGGGGGTGAGGATTTAATAATATGGGTGTCTGTTGAAACACTGGGTTGTGTTCTTGAAACTAAAATAAGACTATCAATTAAAAAACAAGGATTGTATATCCACGATACCTCAATAAAAAGAAAAAAAAAGTAGGACCTTCTACGTTAGGTACTTCGTAAGTGAGATCAGACAGGACCTGCCCTTCTCTTGTCTGGCTTATGTCACTGAGCACAATGTCCTTAAAGCCGACCCGTGTTGTAGCAGGTGTCAGACTGTCCTTTCTCGAGGCTGAGTAATATTCCAGTGTGCAGATGGACCACATTTTGTTTATCCATTCCTCCGCCAGTGGACACGGGGGTTGTTCCCACATTTCAGCTGTTGTGAATAAAGCTGCTTTGAACATGGGTGTGCAAACATCTCTTCAAGATTCTGTCTTCACTTCTTTTGTCTCTACTCCCAGAACTAGAATTGGTGGGTCATATGGTATTTCTATTTTTAATTTTTTTGAGGACCCACCAGACTGTTTCCTCAGCAGCTACACCGCTTTCCATCCACACCAGCAGTGCACGAGGGCTCCCATTTCTCCACATCTTCACAGCCACTTGTTATTTATTTATTTATTTATTTATTTTGCTAGTCGCCATCCTTCTAGGTGTGGGCTGTGGGGGGTATCTTGTAATTTTGACTTGCATATCCCGAATGATTCAGGATAATTGGGCCTCTTTTCTTGTACCTCTGGGCCATGCGGAGGCTACATATTTGTCAAAACGTGCTTTGCCCCATGTTTTCTTCATCCATTCACCAGCTGATGGGCATCTGGGTTGTTTCTACTTCTGGGCCATTTTGAATGAGGCTGCTGTGATCGTATGTGTGCACAAGTCTCGGGTGGGCGTGTGTTTTCCTATCTAGGGTAGATTCCTAGGAGTGGAATTGCTGGATTGTATGGTAAATTTGTCACAAATATCTGAAAAGACCTTGTGGGTAAACCCTGGAAGCAGACTGCCTAAGTCCAAGCCCCACTTTGTCGCTGACTGGCTTTGTGACCCTGGGGGACTGACTTAGCCTTTCTGGGCCTCAGTTTACCCTTCTGTAAAATTGGAACAACACTCCCCTTCACCCAGGACTGGCAGTTAAGCAAGTAGAACACAAGTTCCTCAAACGGCACCTTTCAGAAATAAGTCTTGTGCAAGCGTCTTTGTTACAAGTGATCTTTGCAAATCCTTCCCGTTTTATGGATTGGGAAACTGAGGCACAGAAGGGCCCAGGAGAGCTGTCCAAACTACTCAGTTCT
>JAVSCE010010614.1:0-194106 GCA_032199065.1 Smutsia gigantea | reverse complement strand
CAAAGGGGAACTGATCAGAAGCCTAAAGAATAGAATGCAGATGGGCTTCAGAATCACACTGTATCTAAGAAACCGTCTCCCAGTCTGGTATCTGTGTGTCTCTCTCTACATCTGCTCCATTCAACTCTTTGCTGTTCAGTTTCTTTGACGCAGCTGGTGGCGGTGCCCATGCCGTCTGTGTTGTACATGTCACAGCTTCAGTCACCGGGGAGTCTCACAATCCCAAGCAGAGATGCTCAGAAGAGACCGTTGGGCCAGCTGGTAAGTACCTGCCCTTGACCAATCCACTGGCAAATATGCGGGTTACATTTTAACATGGCTGCTCTGAATGCAAAAAGTGTCCATTAAATAGAGAAACAATTTATATTGATAAAAATAAAATGGTATTAATATGGTATGCTGTATTAAAAAAATAATATAATAAATTATCTATAGAGAGGAAAGACATTTGGATAAAATTCAAAATATACCCTGATTTAACAACAAAAATACACTCTTTTTAGAGGTAGTAATAGAGATTCCCTTAATTTGGTAAAAGGTATTTATCAGAAATCACTATGAAACATCATATTTAATGGTTATATTAAATTAGTTATATTTACATACTATTTTTTTTTAGTAAAACCTCTAAAGAGGTTTTATTTAAAAGGAGAAACAGGAAAAGGCAGCTATTGCTGATATTTTTCAATATTATTCTCAAGATTCTAGCTAATGCAATAACATTAAAAAAAAGAACTAAGGATTATCAATATGGGGAAGGAAGAGGGCAAAGCTGTCACTATTTGCTAGAATAATGCAAGAAATGAAACCAGTGAGCCAATGACATGAACAAGATTCTGTAAGATGAAAAAAGAAAAAAGACAGTCTTACATAAGCAAACATTCTATGTTCAAACAACAGAAAAATAGAAAATATAATAGAAAAAGATTGCAGCCACACCATAACAAAAAAATATAAGATGTATAGAAATAAACTTAACAAAGAATGTTTAGGATCTGCATAAAGAGACAACAAAGCTTTCTTGAAGGCTATAAAAGAAGACTAGAGCAATTATAAACATGTGATTTCTCCTAGATGTGAAAACTCAGTATCAATTTTCCTTAACTTAATCTGTAACTAAAATGTAATCTCCATTAAAATCCTAACTGAAGTTTTAAAAAGTGCCATTTGTAAAATATCACCTGTATATTAGCTAGGGTAATAGATAAACCCCCAGCTTTAGTGGCTTATTGCAATAAACGGTTTATTTCTCATTCTCAGTCAACTTGATTTCTGTAAGATCATTCTGGAGGTCAGACATCTTCCATTCTGTGGCTCTGGCCTCCTGTCAAGTCCTTGGAATCCTTGGATGAGGACAATTACTGAAGAAAGCATACCTGCTTCCCCAGCACTTTGACCTGAAAATAACATTCATTGTATCTGCCCATATTCCATTGGTGAGAACTAGTATTATGGCCCTACCTAGACATAATGAGCAGATGACGATAAATGCACTTCCCAGCCAGGGAGCTGCTTTCTGGCAACAATGCTACATTATGAAAGAGGCAGCAGGTTTTTTTATGGTTGCCTGGCTATCTCTGCCCTAATCTGCAACAGTAAGTGCAGGAATAAGTTTAAAAAGAATATATAGGTACTACATATTGACATATACCGCAACATTATAGTAACTAAAGTAGTAACATGGTATTGTCAAAGATAAATGTTTCAATAGAAAGAGATAATGAGTAGAAACTATGTATAGTGAGTAGAACTATGTATATATGGAAATTAAGTATACAATAAGTGTTGTTTCAAATTTTGGGAATGGATACACTGCACAGCAAATGGTAATGGGACAACTGGCTAACTATTTGGACAATAATAAAGTTAGAGTTCTACTTTATGTCATACCAAAATATCTAGGTTATAAAAAACCCAGACATCAAACACAAAAGAGTAACAGTACCATAAGAACATATAGGAAAATTTTTCCATCACCACTTTTCAGCTCATCCAACACACACACACACACACACGTACACACACACACGTACACACACACAACCATTATAGGGTAAAGATCACTTTTATATAGGGAATATATATTGGCACATTTCAGAAGGGAAATTCAGAAGTATCTCAAATATGAGTTAAAATCCTTATCCCTTTAATCTGTCCATTTCTTTTCCAGGCATTTACTCTTTAAAAGTATAAGCACAAAGATATTATTTGCAACATTGTTTGTGAATACATCAGAGCAATCTGTATATATAATAACAGGAGAATGTATTACATGAATTATAATAAATCCATACCATGATACGAGCCAGCCTTTGATAAAAAATGAGGTGGAGCAACAAGGTCCACAATATAATTTTCAGTAAGATAGAACAAATTGCATAATAATAGCTAACATTTGTTGAGTTCTTAGAATGTGCCAGCCAGGCTCTGTTTTAAATGATTATGAATACTAATTTTCACAACAGTGTTATGAGGTATGTATTAATATTATTTCCATTTTATTTTTATTTTTATTTTTTATTATTTCCATTTTAAAGAGTAGAAAATTTTGACATCAGGATGTACTGTAACTTGCAGAATGTAACTTAGTAAGTGGTACAGCTGGGAATTGAATTGAAGTGTTATTGCTGAAAGCCCATGCTCTCAAGCAATATGCTATACTGACCCTTGTATAGTATGATGCTATTTTTTCATTCCCCCAGACCAAATATTTGTGTATTTGTATGTGCTTATCTTAAGAAGGGTGAAGATACCCTGTAATGAAATAGTGGTTACCCCACCCAGTGATGGTGGTTATGGAGATTCTTTCACTTTTTGTTTCTGTATGGTTTGATCTTTAAAAAAAAAAAGTTATTCCTTATAATAAAATCTTACAGTAAAAGTTTAAATTTGATGGCTTATGTTAAAGTGATCCAGTGCTACAGCATATCATTAAGATTTTGTAAACAGTGAAGAATCTTGTTTATGTTAAAGCTATGAAAACTTGAGTGAATGAATGAATGAATGAATGACCAATCTCTTCTATAAGTCTCTAAGCTTGTAAGGTCTATGGATGGCATTTTGCAACTTATTGGTCCCTACTCTGTTACTGTGTTCTCTCCCAATGAATATTTGTTAAATGTATGTATATATGCCCACTGAATTTAAATGTTCTTACTTATTTCTTGCCATAGGCCCCCCACTTTTTTAAAATCGTGGTCTTAAATTTTTGTCTAAAATTTTGTTTACATTATTGGCTTAGAAAACTCCAAGTTTTTCATAATACACTTCCTCAGTAGTAGTTATCAATGCATGTTAGGAACAAATATATTTAGTGGTATGTTATGATTTTCATTCCTAATAAAGTAAAACTCATAATGCAAAACTATTTTCTAAATCATCTTTGAGTTCCAAGTGGCAAAATAGTATTATTGAATTTTAGAGCTTTAGGAAATCAGTTTTAATTTAAACTGGTTAAAATCTAATGAGTACTGTTTTTTTTTTTAGAGAATATTGTGTTTGAAAGACAAGGACTTTGCTTCCAATTACAAGCACATCTTTTACATTTGAGAGAAATCTGGAACCTCTGGAACATACTGTGACAATCCAGTGCACTTAGCAGTTGAAAGAGTGTGGGCTGTGAATGTGTGAAGCCTAGTGACATTAACAAATCAATTTGCAAAGAGGTAGTTTGAAATTTGCAGACTTTTTTCAAGGTGTTGTGAAGAGGTGTTGAAGCTACGAAGTGATTAGAAGATAACATGCATTTCACTGCTTGTGTAATATTCTGTAGTTCCAATTTCCCTGCTCTCTATTTGTCCATTGACTGGCTAGTTCATTAATTAAACTAATTAATTAACCAAATGCTTTTGAAGTGACTGCTCACCAAAAAAAAAAAAAAAAATTCCTGGCCTCACTAACTAGTTTATCAATTCTTCACTGTTTCTATCTTCACTTTTCAGTTCAGTCAGCCACACCCCTGATTTGGGCCCATTGTGGTTGATTCTTATGGTTTAATGGAATCATAATGAAGGAGTTAGAGATTCATATATAATTGATTAACTTGAAAGTACCTGTTAATTTTGGAATTACAAGCAGCAGATCAAAGGGCCTAAAATGTTGGGAGAACTTTCTTAACAACATACATAGTTTCTGTTTATTCCTGAAATATAGACATATGCAAAAGGGAATTCTAGGTATGATGATGAATGATTCACTGGTGAGCCCTGGGAATAAGAATGGGTTATTTCAGTGGGCTGATGATGTTATTTGGGGCAGAGTTTTAGAAACTGTCCTAGTGATGTGTGTCTATGACTGATTAATTGAAAGTTGAAATGAATCTATGTATGTACATTAGTAAGCACCCTGAGACAGAAAATAAAATTTGTGCTTGTTTTAATCTGTGTTTCTGCTGAAGAATCACCTTGGGAAATTGAAGTATCATCTTCTCACTTGCAGAAGCTTCTTTTCTGTTTTTCCTCTACTATATATGTACCTATATAGTATACTTCATATGTCATTTTCTGTAGTCCATTGCTTCATAAATTGAATTCCTTTCACCATAGGTATGTTACTATGTACTAGAAATAATCAAAGTCACAAGGTAAATATGAGTAACATCTAAGACAGGGTTGGAAAACTATCACTTGCAGACCAAATCTGGCCTGTTGCTTATTTTTATAAATAAAGTTTTATTGGAACACATTCATTTTCATTTATTTACTATTGTCTGTGGCTGTTTGTTGGCTACAATGGCAGAACTGAGTAGAGGCAACAGATCTATGGCTTGAAAAGCCTAAAATATTTACCACCTGGTCCTAACAGAAAAAGTTTGCCAGTCATGTCCTACAAAATTAAATTACCTGAAGATATTTGGGGAGAAGACATTTTGAAGTTTGGGGCTTTTAAAATTTTCGCTATTCTTAAGTGCAAGTAAAACCAGCAGAATCTCACTTTCTTTTGTCTGTGTACTTCTGTGTGTATGTATGAGTGTAAAACCAAGAGAATTGAAAGGAATTCATTATGACGTGAGGAACTGGAAAAAAACTAGAAATTTGTTGACAGGGAACCTGATCATTTTAGCATTCCACTCAGGATACTGTTAGGAAGGCTTGCTATTGAGATGAGAAGTGAAAATGTATTTCGGGGGGTAAGCAGGAATGTAAGATTTCCCTGTGACTTTGAAGATTCTCCCAAACAAGTCTTTTGAAAAAGTGAGCTTGTCACCTTATCAATTGCTCTTTTACATTATTATCAAGAAAACCAATGGCTTGCATGCTAGGCACATCACTAGTTTTAATTCATTTCATTATTACAACGACCCCATGGAAGAGTTGCTATTCTTATTATCTCCCTGTTACAGATGAGAAAACTGATGCACAAAGAGGGTAAATGAATTTTCCAATGTCACACGACTAAGAGGTGGCTGAGCCAGGTAGTCTAACCCTGGAGCCCTGTCCCTAACCACTTTCTTTTACCCCCTGTAACCATTCACACAAAGACCTTGACAGTGAATTTGGTGATAGCACAATGCCAACCACAATGAAACAATAACAAGCAGCAGTTGTCAATCTAAACAATGTAAGATATGCACACATTGTTTATTTATTATGTTTACTAGTTAAATCTTGGTGTTTTTTGTTTTTAAAAAGACACCCAAGTAATAACTGCCTGAAATTACTTTTGCAGGAACACTTAAAAATAAGCATGCAAATTAGGGAGAAAAACAGCTTTTTTTGACTAGTGAAAAAAATCTTGACAAAGAGTACTGTAATGATAATGAAAACTGAACAGAAAAACATTGTTTGCATTGTCCTTCAAGGTCATTCCACAACGCACAGTGAAAGTCCAATCTCACTAATAGAAGAAATTTGGTGAAGTTCCTGCATAGCAAAACTGAAAAAGAAACCTTTTTTGAGGATGCCTTCAAACAAGCAGGAGTTGTAGCAAGTGATTAGCTAGGGGAAAAGGGTGAAGCAGAATGTTCTGAGGAGCCCGGACTGATAAGGCTGGATGGGCTGAGCCCTTGAGTAGAGCTGGAGCTAGGAAGGTTATGTGTGTTGAGGAGGCAGAGTGGGAATGGTGGATATGTGGGTGGGGTGTCAAGAGAGATGGTTAGATTGTGGTCTTCCAACTTTTATGTTTACTTTATTCCCTAAAACAATTTCCAAAAATTTTGTATTTTCTTGCATGTTTTAAAATAAATTTATAGCATGTTGTGAATAGTGTGTTGGCAGTGAATCTTTCAATGAGTAGGGAGACTGTTATGGTGCTTTGCTTAAAGGAGTTGTTTAATGGTTCCATAGATGCCTCATAGTAAGATTTAATACCTCTGTTTTGTCAAGAGGGTAAGAGTGATGGTGAAAAGGGAAGAGAATTTTGACCTCAGGTGCCTTGAAAGCACATACATATGTGGAAATATGAAAATGAAGGATCTTGAAATTAACTCATTTGAAACCAGATATGTCCATACCCTTGGAATGTCTTGGTATATTCTTAGGCCTACAAGGACCCCAGGCTGAAAACCATGGGTCTGAGTCATCAGGAAAGGCTTTATATAGGGAACTACGGAATTAAAGGCAATGGAGACACATGGAACAATATTGAACTGTTTCAGTTTGCATGATTGGATTTGCATTTTGAAGGATCATTCTGGCCAATTTGAAGAACAGGTTGGAGAGAGGCCAAACTGGAGACAGAAAGACTAGTTTGGAGGCTTCTGAAGAAACCTCATTGAAAGAAGATGAAGGCCTGAGCTAAGGCTGAGACTATGGGGACAAAGAGGAAAAGACAGCCTAGAGTAGTTTTGTCCAAAAGAAATATAATGCAAGCCACAAATGAGAGCCACATATGTAATTTTTAATTGCCTAGCAGCCACATTAAAAAGGTAAAAAGACCTAAGTGGAATTACTTTTAATAATATACTTTATTTAATGCAATATATCCAAAATATTATAATTTCAAAATGTCATCAATACAAAAATGATGTATTTTATATATTTTTCTTTTTTACAAAGTCTTTGAAATCTGTTGTGTTTTACATTTATAGCACATCTTAATTCAGACTAGTTGCATTTCAAGTGCTCAATAACCACATGTATCTCTAGTAGTTACCATATTGGACAGTGCAGGTCTAGAAATTGGGACTGGAAGAAATTGAGACTGGAAATGGGATAGGCAGACTCTAAGATAATATTGTTTCCTGTTTGGGTAACTGCAATGGTGGTATCCAGTGTTAGGAACAAGGGGGTGAGTTGAGGGACACTTTAGCCAATTCATGTCAATTCCATCAAGCAAGCTTAACTGACCATAGTGTACTTGCTTAGAAGATGCAGCTTCAAAACTATTCTCCTAGCTCTTCCTTCTAACATAATTGCCACACCAACCCTTTTCTAGTATGAAAATTCGGGTGCTTCCACTAATGGCATCTGTTATTTACTGAGAGAGAGAAAGCAGGAGAGGAGTAGACTGGGAAAAGTTATGTGTTAAGTATGGATTATGTTAAATTTAGCTTCTCTGGCCTTCATTAGGGTGTTGCTAGCATTAGCATCCAACAGAGGTATGTCTTGGGCACCCCATATGCACTGCCTGGATTTCCTTGTCTTCACTTGTCTACTGGGCTCTCAACCTAATCGACTCACTGCCTCCGACAGCGAGTTTGATTTTTCTGCTCCTTTCACTACTTTTGAAGAATTAGGATGACACTGTATCACAAGGTATGAGTTTGGCATCCCCAGGCTGCCTATGGGGCCCAGTGACCCAACCTGAAGTACAGAGGTGAGTCTTGGCCAATGGGGTACAGAAGACAGGAGGAAGATATCAGGTACATTTTCTCTCTACCCCTCTTTCTTATAGACTACTCCAAGATACAGAATATAAAAATCTATATAGACTATTGGGAGATATCCCACATGGTAGCAACTGGTTCTGTGTTTTTTTGTGGTGCAATGGCCAGCATTGTATTTCCTTTCCATCTGTCCCTGTCTTAGCCTTTTGGGGCTGTTGTAACAAAAAACCATTAGCTGGGTGGCTTAAACAAAAGAAATTTATTTTTCACAGTTCTGGAGGCTGGAAGTCTAAGATCAATTCACCACAGGTTCAGTGTCTGGTGAGAGTCCACTTCCTGATTCAGTGATGGTGGTCTTCTTGCTGTATCCTCACGAAGAAGGCTGGAGGGAACACTGTGGGGTCTTTTATAAAGGCACTAATCCTATTTATTAGGGCTCCACTCTCATTATCTAATCACCTCCCAAAGGCCCCACCTCCTAATACCATCACATAGTGTTAGGATTTAACAAAAGAATTTGTGTAGGAGTCACAAACATTCAGTCTCCAGCATTTCACCCCGATCCCTCCCTTCCAATTCATATCCTTTTCTCATGCAAGATACATTCATTCCATCCCAATGGCTTCCTCAAATCTTAACTCTTTCCAGCATCAACTTTTAAGTCTAAATCTAAAGTCTCATCTAAATATAATCTAAATCAGACATAGGTGACACATGAGGTATGGTTCATCCTGAGGTAAATTCCTCTCCAGCTGTGAACCTGTGAAACCAAACATGTAATGTGCTTCCAAAATACAATGGTGGGACAGGCAAAGAATAAACATTCCCATTCCAAAAAGGAGAAATAAGCAAAAAAGATAGGAGTGACATGTCTTAAGTAAGTCCAAAGCCTAATGGGACCAATAATATTAAACATTAAGGCTTGAAAATAATCCTTTGGCTCTGTGCTCTGCCTTCCAAGCCTACTGGCAACATCAGTCCCATGGCTCGGTGCATAGGCCCACAGTGGCTTTCCTATGGTTGTTCTCTGTCATGGGCTGGCGTCTCTTCTGGGCTGGGGTCCCAAGCCTGTTACTGTTCTGGACAGCCCCATTCCCTGAAATCTAGGTGGCGGCCATGTGCCCTGGGCCTTTGCACTAGGATACTGGCAGAGATGGTGCCACACAGATACCATCAAGTTTGCTGCCTGCCTCTCTGGAGGGGTGGCCACCAGGACCAGCAGGAGCTGCGCATGGGGCAGCCAAGGATCCTGCAATGGGTGGGGTGTTGACCACCGTTCTGCCCCACCCCTGGGCCCTTACACTCTGGGTCTGTGATGATAGTGCCAGCCCTGATGATCTCTGAATTGCCTGTGGGGACATTCTTCCATTGTCTTGAACAATAATTCTTGGCTTCTGTTCAGATAGGTGATTCATACTAATCTCCTTATGAAACAATTGCCTGGCCACACTCTTAGTGTTCTCTTCCAAACACTCATTCTCATTTTTTACAGAGTGAATAGGGCTGAGAATTTTCCAAATCTTTAAGTTGGTTCCTTTTTGCTTGACAATTCTCTGTTAAGTCATTTCTCTCCTCCCACATTTCACGATTAGCAGTAGGAGGAGCTAATCTGTACGTTCGACACTTTGCTTAGAAATAGCTTCTGCTAAATACCCAAGCTCATCATTTGAAAGTTTTACCTTCCACAAAACACTAGAATATGAACATAATTCAGTCAATTCTTCACCGTTTTATAACAAGGTTGGACTTTCTTCGGTTGTCCAGTAAAATGTTTCTCATTTCCACCTAAGTCCTCTCAAAATGACCTTTACCATCCATATTTCTACCAAAATTCTGTTCAGGATTATTTAGATATTCTCTTAGTTAATTAAAGCTTTCTCTACACTTTTCTGCTTTTTTTTCTGAGCCCTCACTAGAATTTCTCTTAACAGTCTGATGATGGCATTGTAGGTTTTTCCTACCATGTGCCCCATAACTCTTCCAGCTTCTACTCATTGCCCAGTTCCAAAGCCACTCACATAGTTTAAGGTTTAAGGTATTTATACAGCAGAACCATGTCTCAGTACCAATATCTGTGCTAGTCAGGGTTCTCCAGAAAAACAGAACCAATAGGAGATTTTACAGAATATATATAATCTCCCATTATGTATGTAATATATATATATATTATAAGGAATTGACTCATGTGATTACGGAAGCTGAGAAGTTCCATGATCTGCTGTCTGAAAACTGGAGAACCAGGGAAGCTAGAGGTATAATTCAGTCCAAGTCCAAAATTCTGAGAACTAGGTGTTGCCAAAGACCAAGACCGGAGAACTAGGAGTGCTAATGTCTGAGGTAGGAAAAAAACAGATGTCCCAGCTCAAGCAGAGAGAGCAAATTCACCTTTCTTCTGCCTTTTTATTCTATTTGAACCCTGAAAGGACTGGTTGATGCCCACCCACGTCAGTGAGGGTGATACCCTTTATTCAGTCTACCAATTCAAGTGCTGATATCTTCTAGAAACACCCGCAAAGATACACCAGCCCAATCAAGTGAACACATAAAATTAACTATCACAGTCCCTGTGTCACTTCCCTTTTCCCTCATTCTTGCTTCATGGGAATTAGCCTACCAAACAAAACACTAGCACTTAAGTTTTCTGCCTCAAACTCTTGTTTTCTAGAAAATCCAGGTTAACACAGTAGAAGTGAGCTGTAAAAGGTGGACCCTTAGGATGGGATTTTAGAGTTGAATTACCCATTGTCTGAAAGCAACAGAGAGCCGATTGTAGTGGTAAGGTGGGGTGATAATAACCTTTGGCATGCAATGATTTCACCCATGGTTTAACTGTGATGAGGTGGCCAATAGCAGGATATTGGGAGATGGAATGCTATTGCGCTTAGTCAGTATGGGGGCAATATTAATTAAAGAGATTGGTGTGGTTTCTTTTGAAGACACTGGAAGTCTTGAAAAAAAATATAGTCCTGGGACAGTTAATAGACAACTTATGTCATGCTCTGCAAATCAGAGTGCCTTTATTGAAGCTCAGGGCAACTGCAGGGTAGACTTTGCTGAAAATCAGGCCCAGGATCTGATTATATAGAAGAGATTCCAAGAAAAGAAAAGGACTCAAAGACCTGAAGTGGAGATATTTTGGTTGACAAGTCTAAGAATTTTGAGCCCCTAGATTCTTCTGAGCCCTTCAGGCTGACAGAAATAGCCCCATTATCTATAGGATAGCTGGTGTTGACCAATGGATCATGGTGTACAGGGGCAAGAATGATGAGCAGGCCACAAAGGTGGTGCTCAATATGTATAATCAGAAAACTCAAGAAATGGTAAGCAAAAATTTGGTATTAGTTGCTGCAACAGAAAATTGTGGTTCTTCATCTAATTTCCAGATCTCACAGAGTTCATAAAGCCAAAATTTTTTATTTAAGGGGAGGCTTGGTATTTAGTAGAACCCTAACACTGAGTCACTAACCTGTTGCATTAAAGTTGCTGTGGGTGGAAAGGCTGAGTGGAAGTATCTGAAACTGCCCACACCAAAATGTTACATTAGAAGCAATACCGCACTCCAGAAGAATTGCAGATATTGGGTCAAGCATCAGGAACTTGAAAGATGCAGGGATATTACCTGCAGATTTCAGATTCTGGAAACTTCTAGTTCCCTCTGTCATGGATAATGTCGCTAATCTCTCTGTTGTATAACTTGACTATATTGACTTCCACTAGTAGTCTGTAATAAGTAAACCTGTTTAACTTACAAAAGCAATATCTTTATCTGTTTTTTTCATTAATCTGAGCCTGCTATTAATGTTTATCAATATGGTGTTTTCACAGTTATGTATTACAAATATATTTTCCAGTGTGTGGTTTGTTTTCTACTTTTGTTGTGATAGCTTTCATTGTCCCTAAAGTTTTATTTTAATGTATTCATTCAAGTTGTTCAATATTTTCCATTTTGTTTTTTACCTTTGCAGCTTTTAGGAACAAGACCATAAATATATTGTTAGAATTTCTTTTACTGTTTTTACAACTATTTCATACAGATTACATAAAATACCTATTACATTTTAAATTGTTATATAATTACACATTAGTCCATAACTTTCCTTTTACTTTATTGATCAGAATTTTGTTCCTTACTGATTCTCTTCAGTGTCTGTCAATGGTTTTAGTTTGGCTATTTTCTGTCTTATTGTTGACTGCACATAATCGTGATGATCTGTGCAGCTGAGATCAGATCAGATATACCCTTCTTCACATCAATACATCTTTCATTCTGCCATAATACTTTCCCTTCTATAATACATAAAATACATATTGGGTCATGTTCTTCTCTGCTTGGGAACTTTAAATTAGTTTCCCAAGTGATAATTATATTAGCAAATATTTAATAGCACTTATTATGTGCCAGGTACTGTTTTATGGGTATTACATACATTAACTCATTTAATTCTAAACAAAATAAAAGTATGAGGTAGATAGTATTATTTCACCCTTATTTTACAGATGAAGAACCAAGACACAGTGAGATTAAATAACTTAGAAAAACTGGGGATTCAAACCAAGATTTCTGGCCCCAGAATTTGGGCTTTTAATTTCTAAATTATAAAGTTTTCCTAACCAAGATTCTCTACTGAATACAAAGCTAAGTCAAAATTTCTTAGCATGTCTTCCAACTACCCATTAGATTTTATTGTGGTTCTCTTCCTGCCTCATCTTCTCCCTCTAGATCACTGCAGTCTTTGGCTCACTATGTTGTCAGGCAATCCAATCTGGGGAGATCTCCCTGCATGCCTGGTGAGACAGCAACCCAGGAGAGGGCTCTTGACTCTGATCAGGAAAGAATTCACAAACAGGTTGGACTAGTGTAGGTAAGGAAGGAATTCATTAAAGCAAGAGAGGCAGTGAATGGCAGCAGCCATGCAAGCAGCAGAGAGCAAGGGAGAGCAGAGGGAGAAAAGGTAAGTTTATTGACCTCCTGCTTGGCATTAAGGCAAATCCCCTGCCAATTCCTGAAGCCAGGGTCACCTGGCATCCAGTGTTCACTGGGAACTAAGCCCTACCACCCTAGGATTTTGGGGATCCATGGAGCACTGGATGGAGTGAGATTATGCTCAGAGAACTTCTCAAAGCAAAGAAAGAAGGTTTTCAGGCAGGCTACTATAGAGCATGATTATATGGCTGCAGTCCTGTCCAGATCACCCAGATGATGGGAACTTGCAAACTCAAATCAGAAATCTTAGTAGCCCTTCCTTACTTGCCTGAAGTAGAACAGAGAGAAGGCTAATGCTTAAGTCTAGAAAATTGAATGAAATAGCAAAGTAACAAAGACTACTGGAAGAGCACAGCCACAAAACAAATTAAATTGAGCAGTGAGAAGGCTTTACTTAAGGCAAAGTGCACACTTGAGGAAAGGGGAGTGCAGGCAACCTCAGAGGGGAGGTGTGCTCAAAGGCTTGGGATTCATTGCTTTTAAGGATTTCAAGAATGTGATAAAGGGCCAGAAGGAGGGTGTGTGGCAGGGGAGTGTGAATAGGCTTGATATGTGGCCTCATGATGTCTATCATTGGTGAGAAACATTAAGTCACCATCTATGGTCAGTTCTCTGGATGTTCTGTAAGATAAACTTAAACAAGGAATTTATTGATCCTGTCTTCTCCAAGTTAATGCATACCCTTAAGCAGTGGGAATGGACCTTTTTAAAAAATTAAAGTATCATTGATATACAATCTTATATTGGTTTCAAATGTACAACACACTGGTTCAACAGTTACCCATACTATTAAATCCTCATCACTCTAGTGTAGTTACTATCTATCAATGTAGAAAGTTGTTACAGAATCATTGACTATATTCTCCATGCTGTACTACTGTCCCCGTGACCAACTTACATTGTGATTGCAAATCATTGTGCCTCTTTATACACCCACCCTTCCTTCCACCTGCCCCAACACCTTCCCCTTGGTAATCACTAGTCAATTCTCAGTGTCTATGAGTCTACTGTTGTTTTGTTCCTCTGTTTTGCTTTGTTTTTATATTCCACAAATAAGTGAAATTATATGGTATTTGTGTTTCTCCACCTGACTTATTTCACTGAGTGTAATACCTCTAGAGCCATCCATGATGTTGCATTTAAATGGCAGGATTTCTTTTCCTTTTATGGCTGAATAACATTCCATTGTGTATATGTACCAGGGACTACTTGTTCTGCCTTAAGATTGGTATGTTGTTGGCTAATTACCATAAAGTACGTTAGGAATCATACCGCAGGAATCATACCTTCTAACTCCCTGGTGTTCAAAATGGAATCTTAGCCTCAGGAAGGAGTACTTCCTCTTCTTACTATACTATTTATATCTCAGCATTTTTCATCACAGGCAGGAAAAGTTAATCATGATACTTGTCCCATGTCCCTGCTCTACCTCAACCACACTAAACAGATTATTATTTAACTTGCTGTGCATGTTTATGACTTTGTACCTTACTCAAGCTTTTCTTTCAATCAGCAATATCCTTTAAGTATTTTCATCTTTTTATTCCACTTCTTTTTATTCACTCATTCCAACAAAGATTTATTGAGTCATATTCTGTGCCGGGCACCAGGCTTGAGTCCTAGGTTATCACAGTAAATAGGCAAATCTCAGTTGTAAGGGTCTTTCTGCTAATGAGGGGCACTTATAGTCCAAGGCTAAAACATCACCTCATCTAAAATCTTCTGTTCTCTCTCCAGTTCCAAGCTTCATCTTGGGACTCCTACAGCGTTTTTTTTTATCCTTTATCACAGTACATTTCACAGCATACCTACCTTTTTAATCATAGTATCTGATTACACGAAATGTGTGGATTCATCTATGCATTGTGGAACACACAAATGCTTGCATTTCACTTAATGAAGAATGAATTTTTAAAAAATGTCTAAATATTAAGTGATAAGGTAGGAAGGGGAGATCTTCGGGCTTTTTTTAAAGGACATATACATGTACAAATTTGGGATAGTCTAAATGATGACCAACTAAATTAGGAATAGAAAGAGTACTAACCTTGTTTATTCTTTCTCTAACTGTATCTTTAAATGATAAAGTCTCTTCAATGGATAAAAGGGATTCCTGCAGGCTGAAAAGATACTAATTATAAGAAAACAGCAATTTACATTATTTATAAGGAAGTGATTTACATTAGTTAGCTTTGCCAGACACAATAGTTGCAGAGCCCCATTCTTCCACTACAGTGAAAAGAATAAAGCAAAGTGACAAGGAAATATAAAAGATATTGAATAGCTGCATCTCATTACAAGAAAGATAACCGCTTTAAAATGTTTTCTAAAAATGCTTTAAATATAATTTAAACTGAACAAAATGGAAACTTCCATCTTAGCATGATGATGATTCAGAATATAGCAGCCATTTAAATATTCAGACAAGCTTTCAAAAACTACTGAAAGGTAAGCATTGTTAACTTTAGTATTTGCAAGGAGGAAAATGACTAAGGTGCAATGTTTCATAATTTAAGTATTTGAATTTAATAAGTCACATTTTCTTTTACCGGTGACTTTTGAAATATAAATGCCTGCATTATTAGTAAGGTTGCTTGTGAGAGCAACCAGATCCGAGGGGAATAATCCACTTTAACTGTTTTTTTATTTCTCCTCCTCTCTGACCATTTTAATTTAATTTTATCCTGCAGTTTCACTTTCATCTATAGATAGCACCATAATAGATAGCACTCAGTAGTAAATTGCACCAGGTTTTGATCTGAGGTAGACAAGTCTGTTATGTGAGAACAAAGAGACGAGAACAGGAAGAAATGACCAAGCTTATTTTTTTTAAAAGGTCTATTTAAATTTTTTGTAAAAGTCCCAAGGATGAATTATTTCTTTAGGTCTAAATTCTTTAGTCTTAACATATTTATTGCTCACTTAGAGACAAGATAAAATCTTGATCAAAGGATGATTTCTGTATTGCGACTGGAGAATTGAACTGCAGTGAGGTGTCAGAGAACCTCACTGCTTGCCAAAAAAGTTCTCAAGTCATAATTACTTGTCTTGAGGAACAAAATCATCATTTTCCTTCAAAGAATATTAGACTACAATACACATGACATATTAGGCCAGCTTCATAAATTAGCACAGGCCCACAGAGCCTGCAAGAAATTAGGCCAGACCTAAAAGAATCAGGCTATGGTCTGATAAGCTTCTTAATCTAAAATGGGAAATTGGGCACAAGGGTGTTAGGTTACTGCCTTTTATTTATTTCGAAGTGTGACAGAACCAGTAACAGTTTTCAGGGTTAAAGACCTATTTTTCCAAGCCATCAAATATTTCTGGTCCTTTTCTCATAATTTTTGGCATAACATAATTTATAAAAAAAGCAGGTTCCCTATTAGTTGGAAACTCATGGTTTAAACAAACTTATTGCTGTTTATAACAGGCAGGGAAAGGAGAATTTCCCTTGCCTACAAATATTTCCCATGAGGCCTATAGTTTCCTCATCAGAAGGAAAGTCTCCTAAAATCCCTGTTTAAAATGAAGTATTTTGGGAGGTAATATTTCAAGATACTAGTAGACATTAATGTCCAATACTTAAGGTTGAGTAATTTAGGTTTACTATATTTTAAATTGTAAATTTAGAATATAGTTATTATTAGGA
Organism: Smutsia gigantea; assembly: GCA_032199065.1. Taxonomy (NCBI): domain Eukaryota; kingdom Metazoa; phylum Chordata; class Mammalia; order Pholidota; family Manidae; genus Smutsia; species Smutsia gigantea. The sequence continues at coordinate 177,705 of JAVSCE010010614.1, read as the reverse complement.
TAAGGCTGAAATACAAATGAATAAATATACTTTAATCATACTTATTTAATCATAAGGCACAGACATCATCATTCCTAATACATACAGACCTCAAGGTGCTAATAGAGGGAGGGGAATGGATCATTTGCTTGTACTTGATTCATAAAACTGCTGTCAGATATTTTTCTAATTTCAATTTGATAAAAAGCTTTTACGAGGATGGTTAATAAAGCCTATTCATTTGGAGTACAGTCTCTGGAGTCTGAAGGCTGGGATCTGATCCAGATAAATCCCAAGTAACACTACGGTTTACACTGACCTTGGTCAGTAAACTTTGGTTTCTTAAACTGTGAAATGGAGATACTACTAACATCCTAAGTTGTAAAGCTGTTACGATGATTAAATGGGATCAATGAGATGTTTCAAATGCGTAGGGCAATGCCTTGCAAATATTAATGATCATCATTATTAAGCCATCGAATTGGATGAACAGCATAGTTTGAATCTGTGACCCTAATTTTGGCTCTACTATTTGCTGGCTCTCTGTCTAGAACCTCTTTTACATTCTTCTAATGGCGGCGCCACTGAGCAAGTGGGCAGAAACACCTCAGGGGCACCCTTTCTGGACCCTGTTCTTCCATGCCCTGCAGGAGCCGCTGGGTTTTCCCGACAGCGCGCAGGATGCTAGTAGCCGCGCGACCGTCGCCAGGCAACCGCGTGTACACCGTCGGGGTCGGGCCCGGGTCCGTCAATATGGCCGCGCAAGGCCCCTCTTCGACCTCCCCAAGCAGCGTGTCTCCGCAGTCCCCGTCGCCGCCAGGACTGCAGCCGACCCCGCCTCCGACCTCGACCGCGGTTGCGAAGTCGTCCCCGGAGTCGAAGGCGAGCTCTCGGAGCCCACTGCCTCTCCCGACCCCGACCTGCCGCGAGGACTCGTTGCCCCTCGCCGTGTTTTATGGGCCGTTGGACGCTAAAAACCCGCTCCTGGCCTCCTGCGAGAATGAGATCCGGGACTTGCTAGGCTTTGTGAAGAGAAAGAAGGTTTTAGCGACAACGGAGGAACAAAAGCATGAATTCAACCGGCGGTGGTAAGCGAGGCAGGGCTCTGGGGAGGGCGCTGGCCGGAGGAGGGCAAGTCCGGGTCCGGAGGCGGAGATGCCCTTGAGGCAGCGGCGGGCCCGGGGCGGGGTCCGCGTGGCGGCCTGGAGATACAAAGTTTAACTAGTGGAGACTCATCGCTATGACAACCCTTAATTCCTGGTTAATGTCATATCTTGACGTCATGCTCTGGTCAAAATAAAAATTCTAAATAGAAACGTTTTGTAACTCACCATTCGCTCTGTTTCTGCGTCCTGATTACCACTACATGCCACTAAATTTGTGGCTCCGGTTTCACAATCTTCCATGTTAGGGGTACAATTTTGTACATGGAGAAAAAGGAGTAACTTTGAGGTATCTTAGGTTCTTGAAAAAGTTCTCGATGCCATAAAGTATGTCATTCTGTAAACACGCGCACTTTAATAACTTTTAATTGTGTTATTAGGATCACACTGATGTTTTCTTGATTTTGTGACTCATTTTGCACATCTGTTTGCTTTTGGGGGGGGTTCTATCACCATGTTGTTACTGCAAACTTCAAACTACCTATTTTTAAGGTTCTTTCCTGTTTAGGTTACCATCCTTGTTTCCCAGTCAAAATACATTGCAAATTGAACACATAAATGTAAACAAGTGGCAGAGAATCCCAGAATAGTGAATAATTTCAACTTATATATATATATATATATATATAAATTTTTTTTGAGGGGGTCTTTTCTCTAATTTTTTTAAAGGTATTATTGGTATACACTCTTATGAAGGTTTCACATGAAAAACCAATGTGGTTACTACATTTACCCATATTATTAAGTCTCTACTCATACCCCAATTCAGCCACTGTCCATCAGCGTAGTAAGATGACACAGATTCACTGTTTGCCTTCTCTGTGTTTTCCCCGTGATTCCCCCCACCATGTGTACTAAACATAATACCCCACAATCCCCTTCTCCCACCCTCTCCACCCACCCTCCCACACCCCTCCCCTTTAGTAACCACTAGTTCCTTCTTGGAGTCTCTGAGTCTGCTGCTATTTTGTTCTTTCAGTTTTGCTTCGTTGTTATACTCCACAAATGAGGGAAATCATTGGCACTTGTCTTTCTCCACCTGGCTTCTTTCACTGATCATAATATCCTCCAGCTTCATCCATGTTGTTGCAAATGGCAAGATTTGTTTCCTTCTTATGGCTGAATAGTATTCCATTGTGTATATGTACCACTTCTTATTTATCCACTCATCTACTGATGGACACTTAGGTTGCTTCCATGTCTTGGCTATTGTAAAAAGTGCTGCAATAAACATAGAGGTGCATATGTCTTTTTGAATCTGAGAAGTTGTATTCTTTGGGTAAATTCCAAGGAGTGGGATTCCCAGGTCAAATGGTATTTGTATTTTTAGTTTTCTGAGGAAACTCCATATTGCTTTCCACAATGGTTGAACTAGCTTACATTCCCACCAGCAGTGTAGGAGGGTTCCCCTTTCTTTGCATCCTCGCCAGTATTTGTTGTTCCTTATATTTTTCATTCATGCTTTAGAAGTACTTTTATATTTATTGTACATTCATGTATTTAACTGTTTATTGAGCATCTACTAGTAGGTATCAGGTACCATTCTGGTAACTAGCAAACTTCCAGTTAACGGAAGATATGAAAAGCCGTATCCTCATAGAACATACATTTTTGTTTCTACAGATAGCTACAAAACAAATTATTTTGCAAGGAGATAAGTGCTGGGAAGAAAATTAGAGCAGGAAATGGGGGTGGAAGATAACGGGCTGGGTGTTGTTATTTAAAATGGGCTGGCTGGGAGCCTGGTCAGGGAAAGTCAGGAAGAGTGGTCTTTGAGAAAGACCAGGAGATATGGCAGCAGCAAGTGATGAGTATTTCTATACAAAGAGTTGGCCTCCCAGGAGAATGACAAATGTGAAGGTCTCAGGGTGGAATTGTGATTGTGGGAAGAACAAGTTTCTGGCAGGAACAAGGTAGATCAAGAGTTTAATTTAGGTATATTAAGATGGAAATGTAATTAAACATCTGAGATGTTATGTAGGTAGTTGGACATTTGAGTCTGGAGGTCAGAGGAGATACACATTTGGGTTTTGTCAGCATATTAATGATACTTAAATCATGACACTTGATTTAATATGGTGTATAGATGGAGAAGAGGAGAGTCAAGGACTGAACCCTAGGATACCCTGATATTGACAAGTGAGGGAGATAAGAAGAAACAGGCAAAGACTAAGTAGAGTCTAAAGAGATAGGAGGAAACCAGCAGGTGTGTAGTGTACTGGAAGCCAGGGAGAGGTAGTGTTTCAAAGGTGGAAAGAAAGACTAGACTGATGAACTGCAGGAAATTCTGCTGATGGACTAAGTAAGAAAGAACCAAGAATTAACCAAGGAAAGCACAGTACATCCCTAAGCAATATATATTTATATTTAAAAGATTTTTGTGCTTGTGCCTCACATAGCACTTTATCTTTCTACCTCTGTTACGTGTGTTTTAGCTCAAAGCACCACCATCTTGCATTTTCCCTGTAGCCACTCAAGTCTCAAATCTATCTGTCCTTCACATAGTAGTCAGGGTGACTTTAATAAAAAAAATCATCCTCTCTGCCATATCACAACTTTATATTGCTTCCATTGCTCTTAGATAAAATTAATACTCCCTCTGGTGTTCTCCAGGGTTTGAAGATCTGGCCCTGCCTGCCTTTCCTGTCTCATTTCCAGGGAAATGGATCCTATTGTTTCTCACTCCAGGTCCTTTGCATTTGCTACCTTCTTTGTCTGAAATGTTCTTCCTTCCTCAGCTTTTCAAAAATGTGGCTCCTGCTCTTCTTTTAAGACCTAGCTCAGCTGTTACTCCTTAGAGTAGCCTTTCCTATTTAGTGCAGGCTGCCCATCAATTTATATTTTTTATTTATTCATTTTCTTGTGTATTTCCTCATTAGAAAGCAAGCTCCCTGATAACTTTGGATAATGCATCTCTGTTTCATTTTTCTATCTCTAGCACTTAGCCTGGAGGTTGGGACATAGTAAACATTCAATGAATATTTGGTATTGAAAGAATTCAAGGATAATTGATAATGTTATAAGTAGATCAGGGCCTGTTGGTAAGTACAGTATCTGTCCCATCTTTAAACAGACTATGAAATAATCACAAACATTAAGAATTGACACAGACCGTAACAATTTAACCTCTCACAAAATTTACTTATTTATTTATGCAACATTTTTTATTGAGTGCCTGCTATGTGCCAGGCATTGCACAGTCATGGGCTATACAGTGGTGAATAAAATAGATATGGAAATCTGGGCTTATGGGGCTTATGGTCTAGAGAGAGAGATAGGCTTTCAATAAGGCATTAAGTTAGCAAATGAAAAACAAGTGCTATGAAGGAAGAAGCTACCAAGAACTTATATGTGCCAAGTATCATACTTAGCACTGGGGATACAGCAGCGAACCAGACAAGAATACCTGTCCTCTTGGGGCTTATATTCTAGAAGAGAATAGGCAATAAACATATTAGATAAATTCATTTTATGATGACCTAGAAAGTGAAAAATGCTAGGGAGAAAAGTAAAGAGGGAAAGGGTTATGCAGTTGTAATTTTCAGTATGGTGGTCAGAGTAGATGATACCTGAGCAGAGACTTAAAGAGAACATAGTGGGAACCTGCCTTCAAATGAATGGTGAAGGAGGTGATATTAAGCTGAGATAAGAAGAATGCATGGCAGTTAACCAGGTAAGGAGACAGGTTGAACAGAGAGAACAAGCATGTCCTTGGCAGGGAACAGCCAGAAACTCAGAGGAATGGACAGAAGGCCATTAAGCATATCTTAGTGAGTGTGAGTTTAATGGTATGAGATGAGATGAGAGGAATAGATAGGGCTTTGGAAAGCTTTAAAGGCCATTTATATAGTTTTCATTTGTTCCAAATGCAATGGGAAACCATTGGGTAGCTTTTGGCAAAAGATTAACATAATGTGATTAAAAGAATTTTCTTTGATGATCTTGTCTAAGCAAGAATGGCAATATGGAGACCAATTAGGAATACAAGAGGTAGGATTTGCTTTTATAACATATTTGACAGATGGTTATTTTTTAAAATAAAAAATTGTTTCTTATAACACTAGGAACTTCTATAAGCATAAAAATTCATAGTATCTAAATAGAGGTTTTGATCATACCAGCTATATCCTTAGAGTGTGATACATTTTTTAAAAGTATGTGTTTGTTATAAGCACATAAGATTTAGATATTCTGTTTATATAGTTATGATTTTCTATTTTAGAAAAGTCTAAATATCCAGCAGTAGCTATAATCAATCAGCAATCCAAAGTATATTAACATTAATGTACTTAAATGATTGCACATTATATAGTGTATATTTTCCTAGTTTAATCATTACATAAGTCATTCCCTACTGAGCAGTCTTAACTTGAACTTAGGGTTTATTTAAAAAAAAATTTTTTTTTTTCTTATATAACCTTGATTGATTTAACAAAGCTGGTATTTTTCTTTTATGAGTAACAAACCTAGTCATCATTATCTCACCTCTAAGGTTTGAAAGAATTAACTGTTTCATCTACATAACTGAAGAATTCTAGCAGAACTTGGTGAAATTCTTGGATTTATTATTTTTATTCCAATACAATGGCATTTCATGAAGCAGCAAAAGGAAATGAAAAAGATTAAGAAAAAACCGCAAACCAAAAACCTCCCTTTTTAAACTTCTATGGGCTGTATTTGCCACACTGTTTACTTGGCATAGTTATTTACTGCTTGGTACATGGATATTTTCTTATCCCCAAATATTATTATCAGTCCATGGAGGCAGGAATACCTTGTCCTCCAGCCCTCCTCTGTCTCTCAATCGATATCATTTAATTACCCGAATGAACCCATCCACACGTCTCTGTGGAGGCTGTCTCATTGATATCCCAGCATGTGCATCTTCAGTTTAGAGCCCTCTTCAGTTCTTAAGTTTACGTTCCTGTCAATATTAGAAAGCATGGGCTACTAATGAATAATAATTAGTAATTAGTCAGTTTGGGCTGCCATAACGAAATACTGTACCAGAAAATACCAGAAATACCAGATATACCAGAAAAAATCTGGGTGGTTTAAACAACAGAAATTATTTCTGTCAGTTCTGGGGCTAGAAGTTCCAGATCAAGTTCCGGCGGGGTCAGCTTTTGGTGAGAGTACTCTTCCTGGCCTGCAAGTGTGGAGAGAGAGAGACCAAGTGTGTCTTCTTAGAAGGTTATTAATCTCCCTTATGACTTCATTACCCTTAATTACTTCCATAAAGGACCCCTCTCCAAATACAGCCACACTTGGGGTTAGGCCTTCAACATATGGATTTTGAGAGTATAAACACATTTAGTACATAACACTGTCCTCTAGAAATTTATGAGAGAGGATTGAACAACTTTTAAGGGAAATTTAGATTTTTCTTAAAGGCATTTTATAATTCCTGAGAGAGAGGGAAGGAGTGTTAACTGAATGAATGAACAAAATAAACAGTGACCTGCTACCCTTTGAAACTAATTAGAAATTTCGAAAATATTGTATGTTTTGTTTTTGTTTTATATGGTAGAAGGAAGCATAACCTAAACAGATTGATTGCATACTTGTGCCCTTTATAGAAAAGAATAAAATAAGAACAAGGGATATTTTTTCCTAACATTTATGTACTTATTCATTCATTTCAACAAATATTTATTGAGTATATACATATACTAGATATTTTCACTACTTTTGGGGCTGGGCAATGAATAGTATAGTCGAGGTCCTTGCCCTCAGGAAGTTTACATTCCAGAGGACAGAAAGGCACAGTAATATACTAGTAGAGAGCCTGGATGCACTGATCCTCAGTTTCAATTGTATTTATGAGTTATTGGTATCACCCATCTCAAAGGAATGATTGATGAAAGAAAGAGTTGATAAGCTACACTTTGTTAAAATGAAAAATTTCTGCTCTGTGAAAGACACTGTCAAGAAAATGAAAAGACAAGCCACAGAGAAAGTATATGTAAAAGACATATCTGATAAAGGACTATTATCCAAAATATATAAAGACTTCTTAAAGCTCAACCCCAAGAAAACAACCTGATTTTAAAAAATGGATCAAAGGCCCTAACAGACATCTCACCAAAGGAGACATACAAATGGCAAATAAACATATGAAAATATGCTCCATACCATATATCATCAGGATGATGCAAATTGAAACAATAATAAAGATAGTACTACACACCTATTAGAATGGCCAAAATCCAGAACACTGACAACACCACATGCTGTTGAGGATGTGGAGCAACAGGGACTCTCATTTGTCACTGGTGAGAATGCAAATGGTGTATTCACTTTGGAGACAGTTTGGTGGCTTCTTACAAAATTAAACATACTCTTATCATATAATCCAGCAGTCATGTTCCTTAGTATTTACCTAAAGGAATAAAACACTTAGGTCCATACAAAAATCTGCATGTGGATGTTTATATAAGCTTTATTCAAATTGTGAAAACTTGGAAGTAAACAAGATATCCTTCAGTAGGTGAATGGATAAATAAGCTGTGATATATCTAGATAATGGAATATGAGCTATCAAGCCATGAAAAAACATGGGAGGACCTTAAATGCATATTACTAAGGGAAAGAAGCCAATTTGAAAAGGCTACATACAGTATGATTCCAATTATATCACATTTTGAGAAAGGCAAAACTGTGGAGGAAGTATAAAGATAAGTGATTGTCAGGGTTGTAGAGAGGGATGAATAGGCAGAGTACAGAGTTTTAGGGCAGTGAAACTAATTCTGTATGATACCATAATGATGGGTACATGTCATACTTTGTCTAAACCCATAGAATGTAGAACACCAAGAGTGAACCCTAATGTAAACTGTGGACATTGGGTGATAATAATGTGTCAGTGTAGGTTCATTAATTATAACAAATGTACCATTCTGGTTGATAATGGGGGAGGCTGTGCATGTCTCGGGGCAGGATGTATATGGGGAACCTCTATACCTTTCACTCAATTTTTCTGTGAACTAGAACTGCCCTTAAAAAATAAAGTCTATGTGAAAAAAAAATACATGTAAAGAGCTTCATCTTTCACTTCCATCAGTGCTTGGCATAAACAAAAAAAGAATTCTAACTATAATTACCTTTTTTGATAATTAGACATTAACAATAAAGCACAATGGAAAAACTTAGAACAATAAAAGTTTTTAAGGATTGGTTGTTAATTAATTGAGGTTTCCTGCTGACTATTTGAAGATACATACCATTTTATTTTGTGATTTTTACAGTGCCACCTCTTTGTTTAATATCTGGACTAAATACGCCCCCCGGCTGCCAGTTGCATATTACAATGAAAAGCTTCTGAAGGTTGGAGATAGCCTTCGTGAAATGAAAGTAAGTGCCTCCGGAGTAAAAAAAGCCTAAGTGAAACTCATTTGGCTAATTATTATTATTTGGTTTGATACAGTTCCTGTGTGACATGATTGGATTTTTTTCCTCAGCAAAATATAAATGGATACAATAAAATTTTAATGAGATACAGTAACCAAAAAAGTGTTTGTTTTTAAATTTTGTAGTTGAAATTCTCCAGAGGTGAGAGACGGTGGGGATGGGCAGGAGCACAAGCCCTAGTTAGCAGAGAGTGTTGTAGGTGCCCAACAGGAAATGCTGAGTCATCATGTTCCTACCTTACACAAAGGAGCCCAGACACCACTTCCTGTTGTTTTTCACATAGCTGGCCTTGCCCAGCGGACAGCTCTGTGGCTCCTGGCCTTGCTGCTATGTTTTTTGGTTCCCAGTGCTCTGTTTTAATGACTTTCAGCTCCTCCTTAATGTTTTGCTGTATGTAATTATAACAGTCTGTTAAAAAACAAAATTCAACTGAGTAAATTTGAAGATCTAATTGGCTTTATTAAGTGATTCATGAATCAGGAATCATCCTATCTAGCAAGTAGAGAGATGCTCTGAGGAATTGTACAGAATGGAAGGTTTTTATAGGAAGGAGAATGGGGCAAGGCAATTATTAGCAAAAGAAAAGAAAGGATTGTTTTAGACAAGGTCACCCTCCCTTAGGGGGAAGAGCTAGGGGCCCTATCATACAGATGACCTCATCCTTTTTGGGGGAATTACAGGGAGATGGAGAGGGCCCATGTGACAGATTACCTCACTTGTGCTGTCCAAAAAATTCCTGATCGACTGTAAAAAGGTCACATTCTTGGAATAGGTTGAAACTATAATTAAGTCTTGGGTTGGGAGGCAAATGACTCCATTTAGACTTGTTTCTTTTTTTAACGAGCCATGCCTTACATGCCCTGTTTCTTGCGCAGTATTGTATTCCAAACTGAATTCGTGCCCTATTTCTAGTTCCATATCAATGCCCAGGTCTTGGATTTCTGGGGACTCAAGGACTTGGTTTGATAAGACCACATTATGGCTGGATTTTCAGTTAATGGTAACCTAAGTTTTTCTGGCAAAGTCCCATACTATTGCAAGTTAAATATGAGCATTTGACACATCTAGGATCCTTGGACCAAGAGTTATTTTATCCAAAATGTTTTTTGGTCAGACATGGGCAGGCTTCAGTGTTTTCTCCATCTTCAGTTTCTCAGCTTCATTTTCCTCCTCCATTTCTATTTTCTGGGCTTGAATCCTTTTGGTTTGGGAGGGATATGTACCAGCTAAAGAATAAGATGTGAAGGAACTTTCATAATGAAGGATTAAGATCTATTTTCTGCCACCAAAATTAGAGAATTGCCTTAGCTCTATGTAATTGGACCATGATTCTTAGAAACTTGGAAATACAGTTTGGAAAGCTATAAAAACAAACAGATGAGTTCCCACAGACACTGGTGACACACAGTACCGTTTGGGGTTGTTGAGAAGAGTATCCAGGTGGGTGGAGTGGATATTGATGGAGGGAAGAGGAAGGAGTATTTTAGCTGATAAAGCAAATTGTTGATGGATAGTGACTAAAGATTCAGAATATTTCAGATAGGAAAGCCCAGGTGGGATATTTTAAAATTTACTTAAAAGGAACAAAGAAAACATTTTGTCCACTTTTCACTGATGGGAAAGTTCGCCAATAAAGGTATTTATAATCCTGAAAATGAATTTGAGTTGTTATTTTGGTTCTAGAATCTCTTTATTTTTATTAGTTATAGTAAAGTTCATTTTGTTGGGCTACTCTTATTTTGAACCTAGATCTGAATTCATTATATGAATCAAGTTGGAAAGGAAAAGATTCAGCATTAATTAGTGAACAAGTAACAAACAAGTCATCAGAAACAGAAACAAAACAGTGTTTGACTATGACTGCCTCTCAAGGGGCCAGGCAACCCAACAGACAGTTCACACCCAGGGCAACTGCTTTTTCTGGAGACACATTTGCAGAGGAAGCTGAGGAGGGGTTCCATCTGACTCATATACAGAGCCCTGCTCACATCCACAGCCCTGAAACTCTAGGTCAGCTGTGCCTTGTGGGCTACAGAAATGAGGCATCTGACTTTGTAATGGGAACATAAGCATGAATTAGAACTAACAAGAATCATAACTAACAATAACTCAGATTTTTTTTTATTTGTCCTGGTGCAGCTTCAGAGACTTGACAGATGAGAGACAGAGAGCCCAGCACTGCATTCTCCCGTCCCCTCCTCTCTCGTCCTCTCTTCTCTTGTCCTCTCTTCTCTCCTCTTTTCTCTCTTCCTTTCTCTTCTCTCTCTCTCTCTCTCCCCCTTCCTTCTGTTGGGGAGGACATTTTTTTCCTCTACCCTTCTTGGTTCTTTGGCTGGTCTAACAATCAAACGAACATAGGACAGATTAACAGGAGAAAGACAAATTTAACTAGGTATGTACAGTGGCTCCATAAGAATATGAGGCCCAAGGACAAGCTGGGCAATTAGGCTTCTATGCATCTTGAGAGAAGGAATGGGGTAGGGTCTGGGGCTTCCAAGGGGAGGAGGGTGAGTCACAGGATAAGAAGAGCAAATGTTTGGTAATCGGATGCTTGTGCTGCCATACAGATGGGTCATTCAAATAAAAATTATCTCTGGTAGTAGTTTTCTTTCTGGTCCAGGGCCTGTATCTAATTCTTTCAGGTAGTTTAAGGGAAGGGTAAAAGGTTTTCTTGAATCTGCCTGGTCTTGGTTGCCTTCAGCTCAAAACTGTCCACATGCCAAAGTGACACATTTTGGCAACTTGTCCTGAATCCTTTTTCTTTCTTCCTTCCTCCCTCCCTCCTCTTCTCTCTCTCCCTTTCTTCTCTTTCACCCTCTCTCACGTCCTCTCTCTCTTCCTCCTGTCCTCCTCTCTCCTCTCTCTCTCCTTCCTTCCTTCTTTTTTCTTTCTCTCTCTCCTTCCCTCCTTCCTTCTTTTCTCCCTTCCCCACGTCTTTCCTCTTTTGGAGCTTAGTGGATAGCAAAGAAGCAAGGCTAGTGAGCAACTCATCTCACTTAGTAGGTGGGTTGCCATGATGTCGCATTTTTTGGATGTTGAGTATATGCAGGTATTACCCCATACAACGCCATAGCGAGTACTCTCATCTTTCAAATTGCAATGGTCTTATCTCACAATTAGCTTATTGTGAGGAGAATTAAATGAAATGCACGTGAATTGCCTAGCAGAATCTGTCACATAATATCTGTTTAGAAATGGTAGTGGTGATGGTAGTGATAATGCAATGGTGGTTGTATTAGTAGTCATAGTAATAACATTGATACTGGTAAGAATAACATGAATATTATTTAGCTTTAATAATGATAAGCAAATGATAGTCTGAAACTTTCATCAAGTTCTTTTTTTTATTCAGGAATATAAATTGGCCCTTTTACAGTGCTATGGAAGATATCTTCAGCAGTTCAGTATCAAGTTTGATGAGAATGAAGCAGATGTGAATCAATTCAAAGCTGTCTTTTTTCCAAAAGGCTTTGGAGACAAGACTGCTGCACATACAGTAAGCTGGAAGCCGTAGCTAAAATAGCTACAATTTATGATTAGCTATGTGATATCTCCTTTAGTTGACAGCTTCTGAATGTCTTTCGTTTGCTTAGCATAGCATTTGCTTGTGTGCTCTAAGTTGATTAAGAAATGTTTTCAGTGCTGGATAAGAAAGTATATTCATTACACTTTGTAAAGATCCTTTGGAGATTGTGTCACTGTAATTACTCATTCATCCAGCAGACAGTTATTATTATAACTGATATTTGTAGAGTGCTCTTAGTTTATAAAGGGCTTTGGAAAACATACTTGATCCTCATAACTTTATGAGTGAGATACTATTATTACCCCTATTTTACAAACATGAAAAAGAAAGCTAGTCACACAGCTAGGGTAACTAGTGGCTTTGGAGATCAAACAGATTTTTGGTACAAAAAATTTATGCTTTATTTCTAGTATACCAGTACTGTTATGTCAATGGCTACTGTTGAGTCATTGGCTGAGCAGTTACCATGTGCTATGTACTCTTCTCTATGCATTATGTGAATTGTCATCATTCAGTCTCGTTACAGTTCTAAGAGGTGGGCACTATTATGCTTCTTTTGCAGGTGAGGCTTATTAGAGACTAAGATTAAAGCACTGGGCAGAGTTGGTGTTTGAACCCTAATCAGTCTGACTCCAAAGCTATGTTATTTAAAACTTGATGATTATTGAAGGCCATGGAGACAGCATGTGGTTTAAATGCAGAAAATCTCGAGGCATGTTTGGTGGCACATTGAGCAGTTCAATTTGCCTGTACCATAGGTGCATGAATGAGAATACTGGGCAATACAAGGGGGCACCCCATGGGGAAGAGTACTGAATGAAAAGCTTAGGAGTTTGGACTTGTAATGTCCAACGTCTACTACGTTGGTGCAGGCCCCCATCTCTCTCTCTCTCTCGTATTATTGCATTATTCTGCTTTCACCCAGCCTCCCTGGCTTAGCACCAGTGCATTGGTGAGCCCCACTGTCTGGAAAGCTTATACCTTCAATACCTGCATGGCTCATCCCTCGCTTCCTTCAGGTCTCCTGAATACCCTGCTTTATTTTTCTTTACATCACTTATTATCACCTGATACAGTTTTTTTATTTGTCTCCCCTTTTGAACTTAATGTGCTAATCTCTAATCTCTAGTGCCTAGAAGAGTGCCTGGCATATAATAGATGCTCAATAAAGCTTTATTGAATGAATAAATAAATGAACTGCTATAATCAGAATTATTAATCTAGAAGCAGTACACAGAATAGATGAGGAGAAAAAAGACTGGGGACAGAAGGCAGAGCAATAAAGCTGACAGGGCTGGTGTGATGGGTGTGAAAAGATAGGAGACATTGTTCTCTTCACATGCTAAGTTTGAGGTTCTGGAATGACAATGGCACACTGTGGTTCTCAACAAATATGTATGAAATGAGTAAGAGGTTGAATGAATTGACGTTTTAGTCCAGTAGGAACTTGACAATGTAGAACTAGAAGTCTTAAATTTTGTTAGAGAAATAGATTTTAAGTTAATTTTTAATTAATTAATTATTTAATTTTAATGCATAAGGGTCATAGATGAAACGGTAATAATGAAGAATTTATTGTCAAAATATTAATGGCAAAATTCTGTGCAAAGATTCCTAGTAATGTTATTTAAAGATCACTGTTGTATGTACTATAGGGAGGCATTAGGGCAGAGTTGGTAAGAATTTGCTCTCTAGAGTTGCCTGGGTTCAAAGAGCTGCTATGCCGCTTCCTACTGATGGGGTCTTGGAGAAGTTCAGTCTCAATTTCCTCATCTGTAAACAGAAGTAATAACAAGAACCACCTCATAGGGTTGTTTTAGGGCTGCTGAGATAATAAAAGACTTAGAATAGGGCCTGACAGTCAAAAAATATTAGGTATCATTATCTGCTTCCAGAAGAGAGACCACTTTGAAGATCATAACTATTCTAACACATAGATGTATTCAATAAATATCTTCTTGTGTGATACCAACTACCTGATGGCTAGAAATAGTAAACATGTATCCAAGCAGGAAATCTATGTGGTGGAGTAATACACATTTGTATTAAAAGTGTTGGGGTTCCCACACCTTTACCTGTATTGATGATTCTCTGGCCAAAACATCTTTTCCGAATCCCATGTCTATCTAGTTGTGTCATAAACATCTCACACTCCACATGTCCCAAACTGAACTCATCATCTTTCCAACATAATTGGCTTCAGCCACTCTCCAAGCAGGAAATCTTTGCAGACCTCTTCCTCTCTCTTACCTCCCACATCTAATTGGTCACTAAATCCCACCGACTCAGACAATATTTAAATCTTTCCTTTCTCTTCATCCCTGATTCCAAGGCCCCATTTCAGGACCCCAGTATGTCTGTACCTTTGGTCTTTCCTAGCCTCCCTGTGTGCAGCTTTGTCCTCCATCCTCTGCTTTTTATCTTCTGTATGTTTGTCAGAATTAATTTATATTATAATAACTATAAATCAAATCATTTTACCCCACTGCCTGTTGACTGAAGTCCATATTCCTTGGAATGGCATGGAATACTCCATGTCCTGATCATGGGCCACCTCTATAGCCTATATTTCTTTTTCTTAAACCTTCTTATCTAACCTTATGAAAGACTTTCAATTTAGCTGCTACTGCAACCACTGAGCATTCCTAACATATGTGTGCCTGGAATGCTTTTCTCTCTGTGGAGAGCGGAGACCAAGTCTTCCTCACTTTTGAGTCCCTGTTGCTTAGCAGGAAGCTGTGGCATAAAGCTGCTCAATAAACATTTGCTGAAAGAATTGTGTAAATTGTAATAATTACATGTGAATTAATAAGGCAAAATACTATGAGGGGGTAGTTTAAAAGTTGATTCAATTCTATATTCTAGAAATAGGATTTTATGCTTTATTTCTGCGTTTTTTGTTTTTTTTTTTTGACTAAGGAAAGGTAATCTTAACTAAATAGATACTTTGAGGAAACTATTTTACCACATTTCTTTCTACATGTCCCAGTCCATTCAGGCTGCTATAACAAAACCCCATAGACTGGATGGCTTAAGCAACATATATTTCTCACAGTTCTGAGGCTGGAAAGTTCAAGATCAAGGTGCAGAAGGATTTGGTGTCTGATGAGGGCCCACTTACTGATTTATAGATAGCTGTCTGCTCACAGTGTCCTCAGAGGCATAAGGTGCTAGGGAGCTCTCTGAGTCTCTTTCATAAGGCCACTAATCCCATTCACGAGGGCTCCACCTTCATGACTTAATCACCTCCCAAGGACCCCACCTCCTAATGCCATCACACTGGGGATTAGGTTTCAACATACAAATCTGGGGGGACACAAACATTCAGTCTTTAGAACTATACTAATCTCTTAAATGAAGCAGAATTGTTTCCATTTTAGCTTTTCAGATTTTAAGAAATGCTTTCCTAAGTTGCATAAAGCTTATTTATATTCTTATCTATATTTTCCCATGTGTTCCAGTTCCATGCTTTAAATGGCAAAAATATTTGCAACTACCAGCTGGTCTGCGACAGTGATGTGAACCTGCAGAATAAAGAATCTGTAATCCAGTGCCTGCATATCTTGTCTTCCTTTAGACTCATCATGCAGGTGGCTTTGCCACAGGAGCACCTTTGCTGGATTGTCTTCAATGGTATAGACCAATGTATTTTATTTTTCAATATCTTTCAGCAAATAATTGTGGAATTATTTAAATGCCAGATTTGATGGTAACTTGATGACCTTGTGATTTAAAATTTACTCATTTCCTATTAGGATGATTGTGTTTTTTTAACATTTTTATTACATTTTAGTTTGTCCTCCTAAGCAAGGACTTATGAAGCAGGTCTTTGGGTTTTCTGCTCAATGGAGGGTCAGAGGCTGTGGGGATAATCAATTTCAGGTGTATAAAAAACAGGAGACACAGTGAATAAGTAAATATAAGTGAAGGATCAAAGGACCACTGCAGGTCGTACTGGTTCTAAGCGTCATTTGTTTGTTGGTCTTCCCCTGAAATACTTTGTCCAATAACTGTGGCTTTCTGTATATCAACCTTCTCCTCCTACTTGTTTTTCAGTGAGAAGCTCTGAAAATTTGTATGTGTGTGTGTGTGTATGGTTTATTTATGTACACACATATATATATATATATACACATTTATTGGTATACATACATATTTATACATTATGTATGTCTCATGAAATTAATCTATCAAAATATAGCACTTGTTTCTGTCTTCAAAGATTTGCAGTTCAAATTCTCTTTAAAGTTACAATTTAAAGTTTCAAGGAGTCACCTACTATACTGTTTTCTGGATAATATATTCTTTAAAAGGAAAATGACAGTGTGTTTTATGTGCATGAGATCAGGATAAAATATCTTGAAAGAAAACATTGGATTTTCCCTCATCCATGGCAACTGAAAGTACATTTCCTAGCCTTTTCCTTCTTTACCCTCCCCAAATACTTCTTTAACATTTTAATTGAAATTAGACCTTGCATTTGATGTCAGAGGTGAGGCTGACTTTGGAAGAAATTTTTCAGTCCAGTGGCTGTTAAGCTTTTGTGTCTGATCATCCTCCAAAGGGCCCATTACTTCCTGAGCTATTACTGCCATCTGTCTACTTGAGCTGCTGACACATTTTGGTAGAGACTAGCTGGAGCAGAGGCTCTGTGCTCCAGGAGTAATAGGCCCGGCGGTTGGGCCCTGCAGTCAGGTCTTACTTGAGAGGTGGGAATGATGCAGCGTGACTTCCTGTCTGCAGTCCTTTTAAGATAACATGCACCAAAATCCCAGTATTCTTAAAAAAAAAAAATTAAATGATTTCTGTATCTTCTATATCCTTTTCTTGGTATATGCATTCTTGTATATACATGATATTGTGCTCTAGATTTTATTGTTTCCTAAATATTTTTCTGCTCAATACTGTGGGTTTAGCATCTAGCCAGTTTCCTATGTGTAAATCTAGTTTGTTAACTCTGCCCGCTGAATTGTGTTCCAGATATCCATACATCACCAGGGATGAGCACCTGGTTTGCCCTAGCTTCCTAGTGGCACAAATAATTCTGCAGTGAATAGCCTTGCACATGTCCTTTTATAGACCTATGTGAGAGCTTTCTGGGATTTCTGCCCAGGAGTGGGATTGCTGGGTTGTGGGAGATGTGTATACTTAGCTTCACGAACTAATGTCCCTGTTTTAATTAATTTATCTAAAAATTATTAAGTGCCAGGCATTGTTCTAGGTGTGAGGGACATAGGAGTGGACAACAGACAAAAACCTGTTCTCCTGCTTACTTAATGTTTTAGGGAGATGATAGATCAAAACTAAATAGTGTGTCAGATGGTGATGAGTGCTATGGAGAAAATAAAGCTGAGAAGGGAGTAGGGAGCCAGAGGCTTGGCTGGAGCTGGGCTGCCATTTTAAATAGAATGGTCAGATGATATTTGAGTAAACACCTGAAAGACATACCTGGGTATTTGGGGAAGGGGCATTTCAACTGGGAGATTAGCAAGTGCAAAGACCCTGTAGTTTTAAAACTTCGTAATTTAAATAGCAAAAAATGAATTGACCTATAATCAATTTATCAAAATACATTTGACCTTTTCAGTTAGATATTAACACTCTCTTTCCTTTGACTTGACCATTATACATACACATCCTTGGTTTCATAGGTTATTTAACCAATCTTGGTTCTTTCACAAAATCTAACTGGGTGCATGAATATTGGATAACACTTCCCAACCTACCTGAACCTAACTTTGAACCTTCAAATGTTCAGATTATTTTGGTGGTGGCTGTCTTTGGTAAGAAGGAGTTACATGACAAGGTTATCTTCCTATGTTGAACAATAATAACTGTATTAGTGGGGGTGAGGATATTAACAATATGGGTAACTGTTGAACCACTGAGTTGTATATCTGAAACCAACACAAGATTGTATGTCAGCAATACTTCAAAAAAAAAAAATAGAAAAGGAGTTACAGGACAAGGCAATAAACTCATATTAGGGATGTGGTTAAAAGTAAAACAAAGCAAACTTCTAGAGATATCTTGAGATCGTATGGAGTCAGTCTGTTTTCCATTTTATACCATTTACTCTCTCTGTCAGGCTTCTGCAGTGGGGATTTTTAAGCCATACCAAGATCCTGAAACATGAAAGGCATCAGTTACAGTCAGGATATATAAGGGCTGGCAAGGTTGAAGGTGCATTTTTGAAATACAGAGGGCCTTTGTCATTCTTGAGGGCAGTCTACTGGGGCCTTCTAAATCCCCCAGTTCCCATTACTAACATGTTTATATAGGCTCCTGGCATAAACCTGGATCACACGTTTATGGAGAAGCATGTGTTTCCTATGCATATCCTTTCTTGGTAACTTCTGAGAAACAAAAACTTTTGAGTCACAAAATTTCATTTTTAAGGATTAAGAGCAGAGGTCAACAAAGCCAAGGTGAGATAATACTCAGCTTGAGCTCTTATTAACTGAATGGTTTCTTCCCAAGTGGATCTTCTGTGAAATAACTCAGTGTCCTGGGAGCAGTCACACTAAGAATGCTGAGTCCTTGAATGTAAAGGACCTATTGCATTCTCTGCGAAGTTGATGGTGCTCTAAGTGTTTAAGATCATATGCAATACTTCTTGTCACTGATTTATATAATAAATGCTTATGCTTACAAATGCATATTAATAAAGTGATGTGTATTTTGGAGCAGATAGTATTTCTCAAAAGTTTTTAAAATTTAAACATGAACATAGGATTCATAATCGTTGAATTTTGATGGCTATGAATTTTAGATCAGATATTTTATAGAACATAT
The DNA here is from genome assembly GCA_032199065.1 of Smutsia gigantea. Lineage (NCBI taxonomy): Eukaryota > Metazoa > Chordata > Mammalia > Pholidota > Manidae > Smutsia > Smutsia gigantea. The sequence continues at coordinate 158,832 of JAVSCE010010614.1, read as the reverse complement.
TTAGACTATTTGTCATTAAAATTACGTGCCTTTTAAAAGTGTGTTGCCAAATTTTGGGTGTGTTTATAGCACAGTAATGTCCTTTGAATATAGAGAGATACATAGTGAGGTTGATCTTCTCTCCTCCCTCAACCCTGCCACCAGCCTTCTATCCTCATTTAGTGAACAGCCTGACAAGAAAATCATACTTGAATGATATTTAATAGAAGTCGGAAATGCTGTTTTTCATAAGAGTGCTTATAGGACACAACTTAATAATGGGATAAATATTAGATGAGACTGAAAATAAATATAATGCAAAAAATTATGCCTTGTGATTTTTATGAGTGTTCTTGTTGAGTATTGTGCCATGCTGATTAAATATGTATTCTAATAGTATTTGTAGATAAATCTTCAGTTTTTCAACCATAAGGAAACCATGGAAACCAATAGTGTTTTATATGAATTAATAAAGCTAAATATGCCACAAAAATATTCTTTGTTCAATGTATTTAAAAACTTAAACTGCCTTTACGATGAGACTAACAGATTCCTGTGTTAACATATTTAATATGTTCATATTAGTTCTTTTAATGCTTTGGCTACAACTTAAAAAATGTAATGATTGTAACTGTCTAATCATTATCAGACTTTTTTATGATAGCACTTATTTTAGGAACTACAGGCTTAAATTACAGAAATTGGAATGTAAAATTTCCATCATTTGTAACACATGTTAACAATCTTTTTCTCCATTTAGGCACCATATACATTTACACCATTTGCAGAAAACTGATGATCCTAGGTCAGTCTTCCAAGGTATGAAATTTACTGACAAAATATCTTCCTCTGTTTCCTATTTTTCTTAAGACTTCTGTTAGCATTGAATGCTAAACGAACAAAATTTAGTGAATATATATTATATAGTTCTACTGTTCTTAGTTTTACTTTAATGTGATCATGTGTAAAAATGCAGACAATAAAGTATTAATAAAAAGAAAGAATTCCTAAAATTGGTAGGTATTCTCCAGTGTCCCTTGGTCTCTCGGATTAGTCATTAATCGTCGACTGGATACTAAACATCCATCTGGTAACTATAGCTGTTCGTAGGCTGAGAGTCCATCCTGGCCTGCCCAGGACAGTCCTGATTTATGCCTTTCGTCCTGAAGTTATTATTAACAGTGCTTCCTTTCACTCTTAAATGTGTTCTGGTTTGTATGATAAACTAAGGTTGCCCTGCTTATGTCATGTTATGGAGCTTGGACTTCATTCTGTTTGAAGTGAAGGGACTTTGCTTCAGGTCCTCATGCTAGTTGGGTGAATGAACACCTGACCTATGTCCCAATCACAAGCTGAGGATAAGGGGACTTTAAATAACGGTTCTCACTTACTAATACTCATTGCTCAGTTTTAGCTTGAGGAGGTAGCTGACACTTAAGACTTCTCTATAATATTGTAGTACTTTTGTCTGCAGGAGACCTATTTTTTTCCCTGTGTTCATTGTAAAGTCATCGGAATATAGGCCAGGAAGGGATATATATACTCCCGTTGAGACCATGCTTTGAATTGTTGCTGGCATCTGAAACATGACTACTTTATTCTTCTTCATCGCATGCAAAACCTTGTGCTGAATAACTCTGGACAGATACCTTTTTCTCCCGTATTCCCTCAAAACATAGCTAAGTACCTTAAAATATGACAATACCAAAAAAAATAAAAATGGAAGCAAAGATATTTGCATTAACACTAATTTTGTGTTCTCTCTGTTTTGTTCCTTAAATACAAAAACTCTAGTGCTGACAGTGACTTGAATGAGCTCTGTGCAAGTGTCTTGAGTGTGAATTGAAATGAGGGGAGACTGTCCCATGTATAAATTTGGTCACAGACTATTTCAGCAACTCTACATTCAGTTTCAGATGATTTCCTAAAAAGAACTTGCATACTTCTGTTGCATTTGCTGTAGCAAGAAATACCGCTTCACAGAGCCATCGTAGATTGGTCTGCTATAGCACTGATCTGCCAAAGCTTTGAAGGGCAGAGATGTCTGTGCCAAATTTAACTGTTTGTGTTTGTACTTGTTAATGCTGAGAGAATTTTATTTTAACGTGACAGTCATCTCAAAATAATTTCTTATTGATACCTTACATAAGACATCCCCTCCACCCCTCATAGAACTGGACTTTCTCTGCCAAAATAAGGGCTGAAGGAGGATAATTCTGTGGTCCATGTCTTATGGGATGGAAGTGGGGGGAGTGAGAGATGCAAGAATTTCGGGGTGGTGGGTGGTTGTACAGTTGGCACTTGAAGATTGGGATGAAATTCTTCCAGTTTGTTCAATATAATAAGTTTCAAGGAAGTTAATAGTTTTCTCCCAGAAGTTCCCAGAATTTCAGCTTGTGAACTGATTCCTCCACTGAGGCCATTAGTGAAATGGGTCTGTTTAATCGGCACAAGCCCTTGGAAGTCCAGCCATACCTAAGTACAGTCTGAGGGACTCTGATTCTGTAGCTGTTAGAGTTCAAGTCTATTGTGCTCATAAGACAGAAGGAGAAATAGATGTGGGATCTTTGGGTTTTTCTTGGTGTTACTCCACAGCAATCTAAACTCCTATTCCTGCAAGATCTAGGGATTATGGCTACTATTTGTTGCTGTTACTGAATCCCTGTTATATATTAGTACTGTGTGAAGGGCTTTGCATGCATAATACTCATGATAGCCTTATGAGGTGGGCGCCATCATCATCATCCTGCCATCTATCAGTTAGGCTTCTAAGCACTTTCACATATTATCTCATTTAATCCTCACACGACTCTGAGAAAGGTGCTGTTACTACCTTCATCCTAGAGATGCAGAAGCTGAAGCTCAGAAAGTTTAATTTGCTCAATGACTTACATCTAGCAAGAGGTATAGGTAAGGCCAGAACCAATGCCACACTGTACTGCCTCTTCACTCCATCAGAATAATACATATCTGTTGACTAAATCCTGTCATGATCCAGCCTATTTTGTTTCATCCACTCAAATGGAGGAACTGTATGAGAGGGGTTAATATTTTTCAACATGATTCTGATTTCTGAAGACATCCTGAAGACCAAGACAGACCAGGGGCTCTTCCCCAGAGGGAAACACTTGCATTCGTGCTGAGGCAGGTCACCAGCATAACCTTAGGGAAAGGTGGGGGGCCGAATTTCTGAAATCTCTTTCCATAAAGACATATGACAACTTTGTTTTTGTTTAGGGTATAATGTTTCTTCTGAGGCATTTAAAATGGTAGTATAGTACTCAGCAAACACTAAAGAATAGAGTAGAAGCTATACATTCTAAGAAAACATTGATTTCTGTTTCATGTTACTACAAAATGAGTTTGGTAAAGTTTGTGGCTTGAGCAATTATCAAGTTACTCCACATGCCATTACATAAACTTCAAATCCAAACTTTGAAAGATTTGAGTGTCTTCTTGAAGAGCTCTAAACGGATATAAATGATGCTACAGCGCCATCCTGTGGCTGAGCTGATTAACTGTGTGTTTTTCCTGCTGGGATACCTGAGCCATACTCTTGGCTGGGCGCCTCTAGCTCGGTTTTTCAAAGTCCCCCTCCCAATCCCGGCGCCACGGAAGAGGACAATACTACTTAAACACCATCATTTAAAAAAAATTAATAGAAATAGTTCTTTCTAGATTTCAGAGGCAAGAATGAATGCTACAAATTAAGATTTGTTTTGGGGAATTGGCTTTTCATCTTTGAACCTGAGATGGCTTTTCAGAACCGGAAGTGGGGTGGTGGTTTCTCCAAGCTCCCCTTTGTCGAGTCTGCCCCGTGTGGTGTAAAGAATGCTGCTGCACTTGGGAGTCTGAGGACCCAGCTCTGTTGTTTATAAGCAGCCTCTTGGAGTTCAGATTAGGGTACTTTTATGGTTCCTTCCGGCACTAAAGTCTGTGACTTAGGGTCTTTTATTCTAAGTCTGAAGTTTAGCCCAAAAATCATGTGAACATTTGGTAACTAAAACTCTTTTTATTTTGAAATGTAATGCCAGGAATCCTGAGGGCTTTTGGAAAGACAAGTAAATTTGAAGTAGGAAAATTTATGCTGTGCCTCCCAACCCCCCAACTCAAACCACAACAATCCAAATGCAAAAATCCACAATAGGATTTTTGTGTAGTGGCTTTGTGAAAACTCGCCTATTGATGGATGTCAATTCCTTGTCAGTTCACACTGCTGCAGGGTCGGCAGATATTGACGACAGCAGCTGCAACAAAAAACAGCAATAAAGCCACGGCAGGCTGACCTAGTGGGGAGAGAGGGTCCAGAACCAGGTGCTGAGAAACTCATTACTGGTGTCTAGTCCAGACACTCTAAATGGACACGGGCAACCTGGAAACAGCCAGAGAGGACTAACTGTGACGGAGAAGGGAAGTGCGGATCTGGAAGGTACAGAAGTGCTCAGGGATCTGTAACCTGGAGGGATAGGGCGAGCCGATGGGCTGCAAAGGTATTTCAGACGCTTGGAAGGCTGTAATTGTGAACTGAGTTTTGGACAGTTTGTGCTTTGCAGAAGGCATACCTAGGACCAATGTGTATACCAAGGTGGATTTCATTTCAGAGTGAGGAAGCACTTTTCAGGTTTAGAATCACCTTTTGGTGCTACAGGGCATGTTGTTCCTGGAGGTGGGAACTGTTGGGTAGGGAGGTGTAGGATATCAGGTGGTACGGGTGATGTTGATAGAAATGAAATTAGATTGACCTTCAGCTCTTTGATTCTATGAATACTTGAAATAGTGCCATATTTAGCACCATGAACTAAAACTTTTACATGAAGGTCAGTCAGTTAACAAATATTCATTACATGTCTCCTTCGGGGGGCTACAGTGGTGACCCAGACAGACAAGGTTCCTTTCCTAAGTAAATTTACATTCCCGTGGGATGAGCTTACATTTCAGTGACTAGCAAAGAATATTACAATTCTGCGTTGACCTGCTCTACTTGCAATAGTCTCTTTTCCTCTGGCATCAAAACTGACTACACAGTACAGGATTCTGGCCTTTCAGGCTGCTCTTCTTTCTCTTAGGTGTCCGCTGAGCTGCTTGCATGCACATTATGTACACTGTCTTTGAAGGCTCCAGAGGTGGTAATGGGGTCTGAAGGTCATCAATGTTTTATCTATTTTTTTCTATTAAATAATATGTCAATCTGGTGGGTTTGCTTTGTACATATGAAGCTCCTGGACCTTTTTGATGATTTGCCTTTTCCAGGTGGGTTTGACTACTCTAGACATATTTTTCCTTCATCATTTCCTCTATTAGTGAAGGCTGAATTTGTTATTAGAAGAGACACTTTATTCTGTTGTCAAAATTTATTGTCATTATTTTCTTGAGAATCCAGAATATTTGTTAGCTCACTGTGATTAGTTCTTCTGACTTTAGGGGTGTTAATTGAATTAATTTAGTAGCACTTAGGGATATCTCTGATATACCTGGCACTGTTCTGGGTGCTGGTGATATAATAACACATAAGGGGCTATTCCTGTCTTCTAAGAGATCACAACCTAGTTTTGGAGTCACACACATGAGCATATTAATGCAACTGGATGTGATATCTATATGCATAAAAATAAATGTAAGTACTATAAATACACCATAACACAGTTACAGTAGAGCTAGAAATGAGGCAATGGTCATTCTCTGTAGGAACATAAGAAAAGTCTTTTTCAACAACTAGTTCTCTTCTCCCTGCTCCCCCCCACCCCCTCCTCATCCTGTTCCTCCATCTCCTGCTCCCTTTTCTCCTTTTTCTTCATTGTCATTACTAAAGCTAACATTTGCTACATGCATGTTTACTATGTTCTAAGCATTTAGTGTGTGTTAACTCATTTGCTCCTCAAGCAGTCCTATAAGATGGTTATCGTTACACCTATTGTACAGACGAAGAACCCGAGGCACATGGAGTTTAAGTAAATGTCCGAGGTACCCGTGCCAAGTAGCGGAGGTCGTGTTTCAGCCCGTCTTACGGGGTGGTGAAGGGGAGGACAGAGCGAGCAGTGATGCACATGTCTGCACTGAAGAGATGTTTTGTGAATGGAAGGCATTTTGAAGCAACTTTAAGTATACGATGTAGTCAGGAGTAATAGGGGAGGGGAGGCAGGGCCTTGGCCATGAAGGCTGTTTGTATGCCCTGTAAAGGGCTTGTACTTTGTTCTACAGGTAATAGGGTGCCATTGAAGGGTTTTAGGCACCACTTACATTCTGGAAAGATGTTTCTGGTGGAAGGAAGGCTGTGTAAAGAAGGGGGTTGTGTAAGAGAAAGGGGGACAGTGAGACCAAAAATGGAGACAAGTGAGGAAGTATCCCAGTAGTCCAGGGTGACATGTGAGGGCCTGCTTGGTAAAAGCTGATATTCTCATGGATAGAATGTAGAATATGATGTTCTGAGATATTTGGCTCATATTCTTATTTTCATCCCACTATATTTTTTATAATGGTATATAGAGCATAGGCCAATTTCTTATATTCAAGTCAAGTGAAAGGCAATATCATCCAATTAACCTTTGAGCTTTTGAAATATTTTTGAAGAAAGGAAAAAGATTGCAAAAGTTAATTGCAGAAATGCATATAGTCAAATAGTGTTTCCCAGCATAGAGTCTGTGGGAAGAATATGTCCAAAAAGGATTATCAGTGGGTTTGTGGGGAAAAGATACTCAGTTAGAATGGTACAAGAGGCCCACATGTTTTCCTACATACAGGCCACTAACAGTGGTGACGTTTTCCCCGCCATTTTGTTTCAAATTGTACCTTGGGAATAATTACACATGTAATAGTTACCATTTATGGAGTGCTTACACCAATGTGCCAAATACCATCCTAGCATGCCACGTACATTGTCTCCTTCTCCATAATAGCACTGCTGTGATGTGCTAAAATATCCATTTTTCAGATGAGAAAACTGAGGTCTGGAGAGGAAAAATGACACATTTACTAGATGATAAAATTGAGACTGAAACGCAGGTCTACTTAATTCCAATCTTGGACTGTTTCTACTAAGTATCACAGGCTCCAGACTCTAAGCTTTTTCCATTTTCCTTACCCTGCTATACCAGTATATTTTCAAAATAATACAGTGGCTCCAGGCCAGCTAATAACAGTTTTTTAATTTTTAATTTTGGTATTATTAATTACAATTACATGAGCAATATTATGGTTACTAGACCCCCCCTATTGTCAAGTCCCCACCACATACCCCATTACAGTCACTGTCCATCAGCGTAGCAAGATGCCACAGAATCACTACTTGTCTTCTCTGTGTTATACTGCCTTCCCCGTATGCACCCCCGCTACATTATGTGTGCTAATCGTAATGCCCCTTTTCCCCCCTTGTCCCTCCCTTCCCACCCATCTTCCCCAGTCCCTTTCCCTTTGGTAACTGTTAGTCCATTCTTGGGTTCTGTGAGTCTGCTGCTGTTTTGTTCCTTCAGTTTTTTTTTTTGTTCTTATACTCCACAAATGAGGGAAATCATTTAATACTTGTCTTTCTCCGTCTGGCTTATTTCATTGAGCATAATATAATAATAGTTTTATTCTTGGAATTAGCTCCTAGAAAACTGTTGACACTTGATGGATATTAATAAAAATGAGTTGAATTCATAGGGCTTCAGGTGCCGAGAAGGAAGATATATCCTAAAATGGCTAAGTTGAGATTTTGAGTCCTCTAAATTCTTTTACTTAAAAAAATTTTTTTATTTTGCTATTATTAATATACAGTTACATGAGCAACATTATGGTTACTAGATCTTTTACTTTTTAAATGCTTTTTTTTCTTAACTCATTAGATATGGTATTTTTGGTGGAAGTAGTCAGCAATGTGTGCTCAGGCTTTTAATGGTAATGTGATTATATCAAGTAAAAGTCATTATCAACTTAAAATGAAAATACATTCATTTGTGCCCTTTCTTTCTCAGGCCTTAGATTATCTCCTGTGGGCCAGTATGTGTATGGAATCCTCGGTACCACTCCTGTCTGTCAGGTACTTGACATGGCGAGCTACTCTTTACACTGCTGTCTGCCAGTGCTACTATGACTGCCAAGCTGGTGTTCATGGAGAGGTACGCTACTCGTTAATTCTGAGGATTCCGATATTTTACAATACAACTTATTCAGCATTTTATTCTTCAGAAACCTGGCAAGCAAAACACAAACAATTAAAACCCAAATGATTGCAGTGAAGCCAAGACAGAAATCCCAGGCTTTGCCTGCAGGAATTTGCTTGGCTTCTTTGTACCATTGACCTCTTGGTTTACTTTCTGCTCTCTCCTTATTTTCTATTCACTTCCCCCTTTGTTGCTCCTGTTCTGATTGAGATTTCTGATATCTTTCCTTCCTGACTGTATTCTTATATGCAAACCACTCTTCCCTGTTTAGTTTTGTATTCCATGTCACCTATTATCCATTTGTTTTGCTTTTCTTCCTTCCAGGCACCATTTGTTTAACACTCTTCTATTTCTTCCTTTCTTTTTTTCTTTTTTCTTTTCTTGTATATCTTTTGGGCTGAATGCTTGAAATATAGCTCACTGGTCAGGGCTTCTACTGGCTTATCTAGTACCTCTGTTTCAGTGAAAAAGGTGCCCTCTTTACAATTCATGGTACTTGGCTTGTCAGTGGATGGGGCCCTGGTGAGAATTAGAAACAAGCACCACTTCTTTTGGATTTCAGCCCTCACTCAACTTCTTCGGCTAGAAGTCTGGTGCAAGCTAGAGCCTTCACAGCTATACAAACCCTGTTCATATCCTGTTCACAACCATAGAAATATCATCTGGCCAGTTACTGGTTCCTTTACATTTCGTTTTTCTTGCCTAAACTTATTCTGAAGGGTTGCATAAGTAGTGGCCCATAGTCAGGGGCATAGTCTAGTACAACCCTTGAGGGTTACATTCTTCAAACTATGCATCATACATGTATAGTTAATTATCAGGGAATGGAACATTTACATAGTTTTGGACATTTGATTCCTATTGGAATTTTTCCTTATTGGAAAATTTAACCCTTCATATATGCTACTATTGTGGTCTAGAAGCATCTTCATGAAAATTGTAAGTTATAAACAAAATATTTCAAAGAAATGGTAAAATAAATTACATGAATGGAACTTTTTTTGTTATTAGTGCTAAAGAATTATAATAATGCTGATCTGATTAAATAAATAAGTCTGCCTCTTTCCTTCCTTTTCTTCTTCAGACATTAATAAATACTTCCTATATGCTGGGTAATAGAGATACAAAAATGAACAAGTCCTTTTAAGTACCTCATAATTTAGTAGGCAATATGAACAGCATGTTTTGGTAGGAAGGTTAGTATTGCAGAAGATCACGGAGGAGGGAGTGTGTGTGTGGCTGTGCATGTGTGCACTTGTGCAGGATACCAGAGAAATGATCATCTATATGAAGCTGATGTTAAACCCAGAATTCAACTTTGCTTACTTTTTTGAATTTCTTGATTCATGAAGTTAGCATAGCTGACAGTTTATTAACTTTAGACCTGTGGGATTTAGCAGTGCTTATAAAAAATGATAGGGTAGCTACCGTGTTAGGAGTTAGCATCAGCCAAGAGTCTAATTCACCAATTAAATAAAATATCTGGGAGAATAAAATATACTGTCTTGATACATTTCTAATCACTATACCCTTACTTATTAGGAATTAAATTCATTTTTATTGCATATAGGCATTTGCTCGACGTGGTTTAGCCAAAATTGATGAGTTAAGGCAACTGGAATTAATGAGTTCCTTGGAAACACGGGAAGAATCCAGAAGAGATTACAGAGAGGCCACAATAAAGGTATAACAATTACATGAAATCAAAGAAGTTACTGCACTTTATAGTTGATTAAGTACTTAATATTAGTATTTGAGAACTGCACCCCATGCTACCTTGTGTTACCTCTTCTTTTTGAGGCAGATGGCAGTGATGATCTTCAAAAGAGGAGTATTTGAATCTAGAAGAAGAAACAAAGCTTTCTTTAGACCAAAGATCAGACTTAACCTAAAGGAAGTACACACTGTAAGTCTCAGAACAACTCTTTTTCAGACTCTTCCTATGGTGTACTGTGTTATAGCTCTGTGTCTCTTAAGCCTGGTCACCAAATATTAAATCCTGCCCCCTCTTCTCTGCTCCAATGGCAAACAGAAGAATGCCTTCCCAATTTGGACTTGGCCTCACTTCATCCCTTTCTCAAAGCTTTTGTATCTTTGTACAATCCCCGTTTTGTAACTTTAAAGGCCAAGAGGCTGAAGAAGAGCCTGGGAAAGGTTCAAATGCACAGGCCTCTGAGTGGTGCCCCAGAGGCTTTTGTCCCTGACTGGTTGGTGTTAGCTTAGAAGGCTTCGAGGCTGGAAAGAAGGTGGAGGCCCCTTGTCTCATCAGCTTCAAGTTTCCCCTTTGGGAGTGTTAGGAACTAGGTTACGCCGTAGAAACAAGCAACCCTCAGATCTCCGAGGCTTAAAATAACTATTTATTTCCTACTGGAGTCAGATGTCATTAGTTATCAGGGGACTTCGCTCATGGCTGCTGGTCAGGGCCAGGTTGAGGAGCAGCCCTCATTTTGAAAACTGCTGGTTGTTCTGCCAGAGGGCTTATAAGAGAGCTCTGGAGGACCTCACACAGGCAATAATGCCCCACACGGAAATGACAGTGGTCTCTTCTCACATATCAAAACTGGGCCAACAGCAGTGAGACTATCGGAGGGGGACTGGGGCATAATTATGCCTTGTGGGGTCTTCTGCCCTTTCTCCCTCCTGCCTTTTCCTTCTCTCATTGCCTTCCCCTTTGCCTTTCTGAATATCAATAGCCTGTAAGGTTCCATATTTCTTTGACGCTTTCCCGAGTGTTCTAGATGGCCGTAAACTCTCTTCTGTGAGCTTCGGTCTCTTCTGTAGGGACTGAAAATGAAAGTAAGGGGGAAAAAGACGAGCAGTTTGACAGAGGAGAAGTAGAGTCTCAGAACCTGTGAGGGATTTTAGGAATTATCTGGTTTAGTCCTTCTCTATTACAGGTGGGGAGAATGAAGCCTGGGATACTTAAATTACAAGCTCACGGTTACAAAGGCAGCTGCTGGCAGCACCGGGGCCAGAAGCCAGGTCCGTGGTCTAGTGTTTTCTCAATACAATGAATGCTGTTCTCTTAACTCAGTTCTGCTTATAACATTTAGGAGTAGTTCTTTTTCTTTTCTTTTAACTAAAACATAATATGTAAATACAAATATTATTTGGACATGGTAGCTTTCTTTTGCTATTAATGTGACTATGATATGCTGACTATGAAGCCCAGAAGTATATTTAGTACACACCTCTTAAATCATCTCCCTTACTGACCAATGGTGTATCACTGGTGGTGGGGGTGTGTGTGATAACATGCCAAATTGTAAATAAGTCCTTGGATGATCTGTTGAATTGTCTTTATCCGGTATTGGTAAGTAATAATGCAATAGTATTTATAAGAGAGAGGGGACATTTCTTTTTCTCACTAGCATTTCTTTTCTTCCTATAAGCAAACCGGATTTAAGCATCTAAAGCTGTAAGGCTGTCACTAATTAGCATATTAATAAGACTTGATTTATAATCCTCCTGGTACAAAAATTAAATGTATTTTCAAAACTTCAGGTAACATTACATTAAAAACTCATTTATTTCTAGTTTCCTTTAAGACAATAATTATATGGAAAGTTCTGGTGCTACATCTTTTTAGAAAAAAATTATAATGGTTTAGTGGTTAGTTTTTACAGAGAATAGTGTATTACTTTGACATATTTTGCAGAATGTCCTGCTTAATATGTATGAAATAATTTTGCCATGTGTCTAATTTTAATATGCATTAAATCTATTTTATAAAACATTTCTGAGTTTTTAGGTAAGTTATTAACTCATGGTAAATAATTTTGACTTTCAAAGGATTCTTTAAAAGGACTACTAACTCAGACACCTATTGAGGGACTTTTAGTGATTCATTCAATACATTTTTTAAAAGTACCTGCTATGTGAAAAAGGTAGATAGAGGTTACATTCTAGTGAAGAAATTATGTAATAAATAAATGAAATAATTACAGCTTGTGGTAAGTATTATGAAGGAAATAATGGTAGAGATGAAATGAGTTACATGTAAAGCTCTTAGAACTTTCCTGGCATGTAGTAAGTCCTAGGTAATAGCTATGTTACTCATTTTACATTCATTTATTTAATAGCCACGTAGTGAATGTCCTCCCATGGTTTCAAGTGTGGGGGTATATAAAAAAGACTAAGGTGTAGTTCTGTCTTTTGAATGGCTTTGGAATAATGAGCAGGATTTGACTAGAAAGGGAGAAAAGGGGAGAACATTCTAAGTAAAGGACTTGAGAATGATCATAGCTCGGAAGCAGGAGTAAGCGGTTTATTGGGGGACAGTGAGAAACTAAGCATGACAGGGGTAGGTGTATGTGGATAAAGTGGAGGTTCGTGTGGACAGGATTCTCACCTGGCCCTGGTTGGCTAGGTCACTACACACGTGTGGGCAATGCATTGTTATTGACTCTATATAAAGAGCCCTGCCTAGTGCTCTGGGGGACACAGTAGCGTGGCTGCAAGGCTGCAGGAGAGCAGAGCAGAGGCTGGAGTGGTGGCAGTGCCGAGGACAGAGACTGGGAGGGCTGTGCAGGTAGAGAGGCCCAGAGGCAGAGACTGGCTTGTTACATGAAGACTCGCTCTGAATGGACGGGATTCTAATGATTGACCTGCCACCGTGGAAATAAAGTTGGGTATAACCCTTTCACCCCCAAGAATGTTCTACTGTTATTTCTTTAGTCACGTTGAATCCATAGTGATCTTGCCTGGGGCTGAAACCCATTGGCAAGACAGTGTATTATGTTGGAGAATTAAGGTAATATAGCTCATGGAGTCAGTGTCATGGAACAGATATAGGGGTCATGTCTTTTAGCTTCTCATCCATCCTGACATTTTAAAGATGGTCTAATATATCGTATGCAGTATGTGTACCATACCTTGTCTAATATTTTTATTACTATTTTTGTAATAAATTTGTTTCCAATTCTTTGCTATTATAAATACACAAGTAATCAACATCTTCACATAAACTGTTTTTTTCTTCTTTTATTTCTTGTGGATTAAATTCAAGGTGTAGGATTTGAATCAAAGGATATAAACACTTTTATTTCTTTTGATATATATTGCCAGGTTGATTTGCAAAATAGGTACTGAGAGGTGACAACCTTCATTTAGCAATTTCATCACAGGCTATTATCATTTTGATATTACTTTTCATTTTTTTAATAACTCAGTTTTCATCAAATAGCGTGTCATTTTAACTATTTCTTTGGTCTAACTATATCTTACATTTATGTTTACTCAATTTCCTAATGCTGTGATTTATCTTTCACAGTTTTTGACCATTTATGTATTAGAGATTTTAACTTTTAAAATATATTTGAATGAGCTCAGTGTTTTTATGGACATTAATATTTTGCTTTTCATGCTTAGCAAGACTTTTAAAAAATTGCTCTAAGTCTTTTTACAGGTCTTTTAGATATTTATGTTAAAAAATTTTACCTAGTATTCATCTACAGCTTTGCTAAATAGTCTATTCCACTTTTTGCTAGTTTTTCTGTGATATTTCTAAAAACAATTTCACTGTAATCTATTTGGGTTTATCATTTCATGTTGAATACTTCTAATTATTAGAAAATTTATTATGCTGTTTAAATATTTTTATGTAATTTTTTTAGTTACATACAATAAAATGCACAAATCTTAGTGTAAAGCTTGTTTTAACCTACGGTAAAAATCTTAGAAGAAAACCTTACCTCTGTCTGTAAAGAAAGAGAGGGCAGTACATGATGTTCAAAATTTATTGAGGTTTTTAACATATCAGTTGACCTGTGGACTGAAAGCATAGAAGGTAATAAGTAGGGAAGTTGGTATGTGGGGAAAAATAGTCCAAAGCATCTTTATCCTTGCTTTTGTTATTCTGTCTTTCTGACTTTGTCCCAAGAAGAGGAAAGAAAGGGGAATATGAGAGGTGTTTTCCAGCTGGACATGGGCTCTGGAAAAGTCAACTAGAGCTACCTCTCTTAGTAACCAGTATGCTCAATACAGAGAACAGGTCATTTGTGCTGAGACAAGCCACCTGCAGGAGGTGAACTCACTGGGCTGATCCAAAGCAGAGTGGCTGGGAATTCACACAAGACCCTAACAGTCTCTAGCTGATTAATATACAGCTGGTCAACTTTCCTACAGAGTTAGCTACCACAAGACCAGTTATTTACACTACAAAATATTGTTGCACATTTGGGCTTAAAGACCTTCTGCATTAGAATTTTCTGCAATGCTTTTTAAAAATGCCCCACCCATACCCACTGAATCTTGAGATTTGGTCTGTAAATCTAAAAAGCACTCCTGAGAGATTTTTAGGCAAAGTTGGAGTATCAGTTCCTAAAGGCTGTAATTAAGGTGCTGCAAAACATACGAAGATTGATGCTACTTTAATAAAATGGCAGTAATAAACAGCCTTTTTATGCTGCCTTGGAAACACAAAACATGTAAAGAATTAACAAAGACTTTGATATAATGGCATTATGACATAAACTTTAATGGAGTCTGTGGTGACACCTCAAAAAATGAAAACCGTAAAAGCAGCCATCTCACTGATAGGCCACCCCCTCTCTCCTTTGGCATTCATTAAGCATACCTTACAATATCAAACTTTGTAGAACTTAAAAAAAAGGGTGGTATTTTTTTTTAATTCCAGTTGCCATGGCCACGTACTGCCACGGAACGGTTGTTGGAGGAAATGTTTGATAGCACTGCATCCCGGTTTCTGGCTGTCTTGGAAGCTCTTTCTGATTCAAATAGGCGAACACTGCAAACTGGATTTGGTGCTACAGATGAAGTAGAAGTTCGTGATGTTGTCTCAGAACTGTTTGCAGCAGGAAAAGAACTTTTAATAAGTGAGTTGTTAAAATAATGCCTTATTGTAGAACATGACTAACAAAAATTTTTCTATGGTAGTCCATACATAAGAAACTGATACCCAGTTTTTATTGCTCTTGAATTCAGCAACTTTGCTGAACTTGATTGATAATTCAGGTAATGTTTTAGTAGATATTCTTTTGGACTTTTTGGTATATGATCACTTGTGGATGATAATTATATTTCTTTCCAATCCTTACTCTCTTTTTATGTCTTTTTCTTGCATTTCTTGACTTACTGCACTGGGTAGGATCTCTGATAGAACATGGAAAGGAAGTGTAGATAGCTGATGTCCTTGTCTCGTTTATGTTTTCAAATGGAAAGCTTTCAACATTTTACCATTAATGTTGATATTTGCTGAAGAATTTTTTGATTGCCCTTTTTCACACTATAGATGTCTTCCCATTCTTGGTTTGCTAAGAGTTTTGTTTGTTTGTTTTTAATCCTGAATAGCTGTTGAATTTTATCAAAAGCCTTTTCTGGATTTGTTGAGTTGATCAAATGGATTTCTCTTTTATTTCTGTTAATGTGGTGAATTACATTGATTACTGACTTAATTTTTAACTATCCTGACCTGACCACCAGTTGACTCTTGAGCTGGACTCAGGCATTCAGAGGCTCCTTATCCCATCCCCTGTCCTTCGAATATATGTCTTGCCTACAATTCGCATATTACTGGCCATTTCAAGAACATAGCCTTGAGAGTACAGTGTTGAGACCATCTGGAGTGAATATGTCCCAGTTAAGGCTTCTGTATAATCTTTGAAGATTCTGGCTGGTGGGTGTGGAGATTGATTCATCTTTCAGCCTCCAAAGACAAGTCTCATATGTAAGTTCCCTTGCTTATTAAAAACTGCTACCTACCAATCTGGAGTGGTTTGACTCTTTGGTCTCTCCTTTTCCTGGGTGCATGGGGACCAGTTGGCCAAACAAGATCTTTTGTCCATTTTTTTTTTTGGACTATTTGCTTTTATCTTGCTGTTTTGTTGAAATTCTTTATAGATTCTAGGTATATGTCCTTTATTGAATACATACATTGCAAATATCTCTTTCCATTTGGTGGCTTGTCTTTTCACTTTCTGAATTGTAGCTGATAAGGAATAGGAATTCTTAATTTTAATATAGTCAATACACTCTTTTAGTTAACGATTTTTGTGTCATATTAAGAAATCTCTGTTACCTTAATGTCATAAAGATTTATTCTTACGTTTTGTTCTAGAAGCTTTACTATTTTGTCTTTCACATTAGGTCTAAATTTAAATCTTTTTCTGTTGGTGTGAGGCAGAGATCAAGATCATTTATTTCCGTATAATATCTGGTTGACAGCACCACCAACTGAAGAGGCCTTCCTTTCCCCATTGACTGTAGTGTACCTTTGTCATAAACTAGGTGACTATTTGTGTTTTTTTCACTCAGCGTAATTCCTTTGAGATGTATCGACGTTGTTGTGCATATTAATAATCCACTTCTCAGTATTGCCGAGTAGTAGCTCATGGTGTGAATGTGTCACAGTTTGTTTAACCATTTACCTATTGAAGGAAATTGGCATTATTTACAGTTTTGGGCTATTAGGAATAAAGCTGCTATGAACATTTGAGTAGAGGTCTTTGTATGAACATGAGTTTTCATTTCTCTGGTGAAATACTCAAGGGTATAATTGCCAGGTCATATGGTAAGTGTGTATTTAGTTTTGTAAGAAACTGCCATAGTATTTTCCAGGGTGACTGTACTGTTTTACATTCCCAGAACCAATGTATGAATGATCCAGTTTGTAACATCCTTGACAGTATTTAGTATTATCATTTTTTTTTCTTTTTCAAGCTATTCTGAGAGGTGTGTAGTGGCATTTCATTGTGACTTTAATTTTCTTTTTCCTAATGGGTAATGGTATTGAGTGTCTTTTCATGTGTTTAATCGGCATTTTCACGTTCTCTTTCTGTTCAGTGTCTTTTGCCCATTTTCTAATTGGATTGTTTAGAGAATTTTGAGTGTTCTTTGTATGTTCTAGATATAAGTCCTGGTCATTGCTTTTTAAGACAGTAAATACACTTATTAAGCTTTTTTCCTCATCCTTATTCCCATTTTTCATTGCTTCTTTCTAAATTCATTTCTTTATGCTCAAATACAAACTCTAAGAATTTTGAAATAATTTAGCTAGATACAATGTTTTGCCTAAAAGTTTGTTTCTTTAAAAATTTTAGAGATATTTCTCCATAGTCTTACATATGGTGTTGAGAAGTCCATCTGTGAGAGCAAGAGAAACTCCATTTTAAAAAGGCCATCTTAAGAAAAAAAAGCCTCAACCACGACCTAGTTCTAAGAAAACTTTGTTCCAATTACTGGAAAAACCACCCATTGTTCCAGTGACCCTCACCCCAGATAGTTCCCTAGCAACAACCTCAAGGTCCACACTTAAGGTCCAGATGCTCCTGTCCCTTAAGATAACATACCTTACATGTTGCATCAGCCGGCAGCTTAGCACAAGCCAGACTCAACCAATAAAGAATGTACAAGTCACCCTTACTTTAAATCATCCAATCAGCAGAGGCCAGTTGCAAGTTCCTTTCTTCCTGCACCTTGTAATGCATAAAAGCTTTGTCTGCCCTGGGCTCGGGGCTCTCAGTTTGGAACTGCTGCGTCGGTGACAGGTGTGAGTCCGAGCTCGAGCTTGAAATAAATAGCCCTTTTGTGTTTGCATCGGAATTGGCTCCTTGGTGGTCTCTCGGGTACTTGCGACTTGGGCACAACACATCAATTTAAATCTTGTTCTTTTATAGATTTAAATTGGCATTCTAATTTCTCTTTCCTGTGATGTTCTTGCATATCATCATATTGGGTCCTAGGAGTGGGTACTTTGAGGTCTTACATTTTTCTTTGACTTTTTCATATTTCTTCTTTATTCCTTCCCTTACATTTACTTTAAAAAATTCCTCTAGGGTTGTAATAGACAGATGTTAACATATCCGCTCTCGGTATCTTATTTATTTATTACTTTCGTCTCTTTATTACTTCCTTTTGCCTTCTGGGAAGCTTCTTCAATCTGATTTTCCAGATCATTAATTTGTTCTTTGATTCTCACTCTTCTGTCCGTCTATTAAATTCTTTATTTCAACAATAATATACTTTGTACTCAGTCTTGATATGATTCTCTTTCACAGCAGTTTATTCTTGCTTCATGTTTCTAATGTCCTGTCTTATTTCCTTGAGAGAATACTTATTAAGCTTAAGTTGTTCACCTTGTTCCATTTTTCTGCTTCCTTTGGTAGAGGATGTTTTCATTTGTGATCTTTGTTTCAGGTGTTTATGCTTTTAATTTTATTTCCACATGAATTTACCTTTTGTTGCCTTGGAACAATCAGCTGACTTGGCTACAATGTCTATCTTTAAGGTGGAGCTTTCAGTGTGTAACACTGCATTGCTATTTGACTCATTAACTCTTACTAATTCTTTATGTTTGAGATTCCATCTTCATTGGTCTGGTAGCCTTCCCTACCCCAACCCCATGTTTGATGTCCTTCCTATTTGTCCCCACAGAATCCTGTATTTGTGTTTACTTCTTTTCCTTTATTTCCCTAGTTCCTGGCAGTATCTGATAGTTAATATTTAGTAAATATTTATTTGCATGAATGACATTCAAACTTCTCTGTTTCCTTTTCTAGTGTCAAATACTGGTGCAGATGGAATGCTTGATTTTCCAAAAACATCTCTTCTGCAACTTATTATAAAAAGAAAAAATGTTATCTCTCTAGATGCTGCTGTGAAATTTGTAAAATTAGCTTTTACTTATGAGGAATGGAGTTTATTTGAATCTTCAGCTGGGCAGCTTATTGATTTTCTCCAGGTAATATATGCAAAACCATAAACTTGTTTTTATTTTGCTAAGATGACCTTGAATTACTAACTTGTGAGATATACTTCTCTTAGAGGCAGGATGATCCAGAGTCAAAGAAAGCAGAGAAGGATTTAATTCTTCTTATTGCAGTAGAACCTTTAATTAATGTAAAGAGAAACAAAGGCTCGGTTTTTCCTCTGGAAAACTACAAAGAAGGACAGTCAGCTCAAATTTATGTTAAAAAAATTGCATTTAATGGTGAGTATTTACCTTTATGAAAAATTAAGATAATTTTACCTAATAAAATATGCTTTCTATAGTTGGGGTGAGAGAATGACTGTTAAAGTCAGAGGGAGCAGGAAGTGCAAAGGCCCTGAGGTGAGAGTGAGCCTGGTTGTTGAAGGAATGGCAATGAGGCATGCATGGCTGGAGTGCACTGGTAGTGGTGGTAGAATTTGAGAATGTGATAGGGGATGATGTCAGAGAAATAGCTGGGCTCCAGATCTTATAAGCCCTTATGCCTTCTAAGTGTGCTGGATTTTATTCTGAGTGATATTTCTGAGTAGAAAATTTAGCTGCTGCCTTGTTATTAAGTGAGAGCCCATGAGGGCAGTAAATCAAAAACAATCAGTTCACTTTGGTAAGGGAAGGTTTGGTGGTCTCCTCTCTCTTTACAGCATGCAGAATTTTCCATTCTAGACTTTTTAAATCTTAAAAGTTATTGTGTATATAACTGAAAATCTATAGCCTTTGTTTTTTTGACCAATGAGAATGACTTACTCACATTTTAAAAATGTTTTATCATGTTCATTAGGCACCGTATGGCTGCTCAGTTGTAATAAATAATTTGTAGCAAGTAATGGTACATTGTTTTTCTTCTAGTGGTTTCTGAATAGATATTTTTGTTATTCTTATTCCAACTGACGTATTTTGTATGTGTTTTAATATCTTAAGACTCTTCAGTTCCATTTTGGACATAGTTGGAGTTCTGGTTATAGATTAATGGTAATAATTATAGTCTATTTTAATTTAATTAGAGCCTACTTAGAGTAGTTTTCATATTCTAGAACTTGTAAAACATTCAAGTGTCTTACTGACAAGATATTTTGCCTATGGCATTTTTGTAGGATTTCTGGGTCAAGAATTCATTGTCTTATTGATAAGAAATTTGCCCAGATGTCATTTCTGTAGAATTTCTGTTTTTGTGCCTTTTCTATTTGTAATTTTGAAATTGTTTTTTGTTTGCCTGTTTCATTTTCCTCTACTTTGTGAATTGAGATTCTTGTGTGAGGACGTATGGATATTCAGAAGACATTTTCCATCTGGCAACAACCTTGTATTCCTGTGTCTGTGACTCTCCCCAGGTGAAATAGCTGTTTTGGATAATTTGTAATAGTGTTGAAGGAGCCTATTATTCAGATTTAAAATATCACAGGAATTGCACCTTGCCAAAATTCTATATTGTTTAATCACTACAATAAGAATACAATTCAATAATATTGAATTACATCTTGACTCATAATTTTAAGTTTCTTTTTATTATTGTCATCATTTTCAGGGTCAGTCTGTTCCTTTTTGGGAAATTCCCAGGCTAGCTATATTTCTAATAGGGAAGGAAATGAGACAGTGGTTTTAATGAGAGTTAATATTCTTAATGAAATGTTGCTATCCAGCCCATGAGTACAAAGTCTAGTTATTACTTGGAGTCACTTTGTACGCAATGACCAGTATTTAGAAATGACAATTTGTGGGTCTGGAAGTTTAATTAAAAGTAGTCAAGCACTGATTTTAAACTGAATTCCAGGATCTCCAGGGCTTCTCTGTGGTTTTTCGGAAGTCCAGCTTTGGGTAGTAACACTCTAAGCCATTTTTATTAGTTTTGCATACAATGTTGAGGTTCTGATGGAATTTCATTGGAAAAATTGGCTTTACTATTATTAAAAAAATGTTTGAAAACCACAATTGTAGAGCATTGTATTAATTTTTATTCTGATAAGTGAAACACAGTAAGGGACTTGAGAAGTTCCACTGTTACGGTATTTTCTATTTCTTCTGGGCTTATTAGATTATGTTATAGCCTGTGATAAGTATTTAATTTCATAGGAGAGGTATTTGGGAGCAGATGTAATGATTCTAGTGGGAGAGTTAAACAAAAAAATTCCAATCATGGCTGAATAGGCCAAATAATTTTCACCTACCTGCTTTTTAAAAAATCGTGTATGTCTTAGTTCATTCAGTTCAGTTCAATTCAATAAATATTTGTTGATCTCTGTTACGTCCCCAAGCACTGTTCTAAGGTACTACATATGCAATTAAGTCTTAGAGCTGCCCTAAAGGAACTCAAGGTTTGACATATTTCAGAAATACTCATTTTCTTTCTAGTTCAGATATAAGGAGTAGCTTCATTTTCTTGCAGAGAGCCAACTAATTGATTTGAGAGGAGATGTGTTCATTTTGGCCCATCTATCGATAACCAGTGTGACATTCTGTTTGGCGGTTTCTTCATCTCTTTTCTCCCTGTCTCTGTCTTTTTCCAGCTCCCCATTCCTTCTCTCTTTACTAGTTCTTCCCTCTCCCCATTCCTTATTATTTTAATACATAAATTTTAAAAAGAGGTATATAAATTTCAAATTTGGATGCATATAATTGGTTTACCTAACTTGCCTAAAAATGCTTGGAACTTTTTGTTTTAAAGAGGCAGAAAGAGCCTAGAGCATTCACTGAATGAGGACTTGAGCTAGACTGCTCAGGTTTGAATCCTTGCTCTGCTACTTTCTGTTCATTTCACGTAGGGAAAAACCACTCATTCTTCTTGTGCTTCAGTTTGCTCATCTGTGGAGTGGGGATGATGGTAACAGTACTCACTTCATAAGGTTGTTAGGAGGATTCAAGAAGTTGGTATATGTTTTAGTCTGTTCCAGCTGCTATAACAGGAATACCACAGATGGCATGGCTTTAACAACATTTATTACTGACAGTTCTGGAGGCTGAGAAACCACGTTCAAGCACGAGCAGATTGTCTGGTGAGGCTCTGCCTCCTGGTCCATAGCTGGCTGTCTTCTCTCTGTGTCCTCACTTGGCAGAAAGAGAATGGGAGACTCTGGTGGTCCCTTTCATAAGGGCACTATCCTCATTCTTCAGGGCTTGGCCTTCATGCCTATTACCTCCTGAAGGCCCCACCTTCAAATGCCATCACATTAGGAGTTAAGATTTCAACACAGGAATTTTGGGTAGGCACAAGCATTCAGCTTATTGCAGTATGTATAAAGCACTTAGAATGTTGCTGGCACATATTAAATGTTATGTATCTATATCTGTATCTCTTATTATTTGTATCAATTTACCTTACCACTTTTTTTCCAGAGTGTTCAGCCTGATAAAGAAATTGTTGTGGACATGATAATGTTCCTATGGCAGAAATGCAAATTAGAAATTCAGAAGATGAATATGTCCAGAAATGACTATGTAAAGTTCACTCAGAAAATCAGTACTAATAAGGTATTCCTTTTTATTTCTTCTCACTTGTTTGTTATTGCTGATAATAAAGTCTTGATATACATTCCAAATCTAAATTTTCCCTATTTGTATAAATAGTCCCTCCTGTGAGCTTAAGTGAATCTTTATGAATTTATGTAAACAGATTGATTATTAAATATCTTATTAGGGTCATTGATCTTCATATTAATTATAATTAAGGTGCACTAATCAGAAGGGGATACCTTTATAACATTTCTATATGATTAGAAGACAGTGATTTCAAGGAAGTACTGAGTTTTTTAAAATGTGACTCTTTTTAGAATGTAATATACTTTTTTAAAATTAAAGTATTGTTATACAATCTTACCTTGGTTTCAAATGTACAACACAGTGGTTCAGCAGTTCCCCATATTATTAAATCCTCACCCCCTCTAGTGCAGTCACTATCTATCAACATAGTAAGATGTTACAAAATCACTGATTGTATTCTCCATGCTGTACTACTGTCCCCATGACAAACTTATATAGTGATTGCGAATTATTGTGCCCTTTTATCCCCTTCACCCACCCCCCCGAACCCCTCCTGGTAACCACTAGTCCCTTCTCAGTATCTATGAGTGTACCGCTATTTTGTTCCTTCTGTTTTGCTTTGTTTTTATAGAATGTAATATACTTTAAATTGGTTTTACCATATACTTTTTCTCTTTTTAGTGGATTTATCTTTTGTGGCAGATAAATGAAGTAATTCACTGCTCTAAAATGGAAGACATTGACATTGTGGTGGTGGCAGAGGTCACATTACGATTAAGTGAAATACTGGAGTCTTCAGGAAGTCCAAGAAGAAAATTAAAAAAATCTCTAGGTAACATACTGAATGAAAAAGTATGAAGTTATTTATACACACACACACACACACACACACAGAAATATGTAAGTATAAATTGGAATACAGGATAACTTCTGTTAATGGAAACTAGACATTTCAATATTATTCTTCTTTGATGATTTATGATCAGATATAATAGAGGTTTAACCCGGTGGATGTTAAAAAAAAAAGGTTGTATGCTCTGTGGTTCAATGGCAGATAAAACACTTTTGTCTTCCTCACTCACACATTTCCCTTCTCCATTCTTTACTACAACTGACTTCTTTTTCCTCCTCCCTTTTCTTCCTTTTTCCTTTTCTCTCCTCCCTTTTGTCCCCCTTTTAAAATATTTCCTCATCTTCTATTTCCCAACAGAGTGTATGTTTCTTGAAGGAAGAAGGCATGCTTTGGTTGCCTTTATATTCTTGGCCCCACCACGTTCGTTGCCTGGTGCAGAGCGGAAGGTCAAATCAGCGTTTGCTGAATGGACAAATATCCTTCTACCTTTCATCTCCTTTTTTATTCTCTCCTTTCTTCTCATTCTCTCCTTTTAAAATTATTATTCTTTGTTCACGCACTGTATTTCTCTTCTTTTCTCTCCTTTCTTCGTGTTGCCCATATTCCCCACCCACTGCCCTGCTCTCCCTGTCCCGCTGCCTTTCTGCCATCA
Organism: Smutsia gigantea; assembly: GCA_032199065.1. Classification (NCBI taxonomy): domain Eukaryota; kingdom Metazoa; phylum Chordata; class Mammalia; order Pholidota; family Manidae; genus Smutsia; species Smutsia gigantea. The sequence continues at coordinate 135,013 of JAVSCE010010614.1, read as the reverse complement.
TTCTCTTCTCCCGCCAGGTGCCCTCTCTCAAAGGATGGCCTTACACTCTGATCTTGTTCTTTCTTCTAACTGTGATTGAACCCAAGAACTATCTGTTTGATTAAGTCACCCATACATAGAGAATGAGGTGGGGATGTCCCTGGTGGGTGTTTATTTTCCTATTTCACCCCATCTACAGAGTATGTATGACATCTGAGGGGCTTTGTAAGGAAGTGATTAATGTAATAATTGTTTCCCCAGAGATTTGCTCATCTGGCTCTGCCTGTTCTCAGCTGCTGAGTGGGGCTTTGCAGAAAGAATTTTAGGGCCATGGTTCTCAAACTTTGGCATCAGAATCACTTGGGAACTGGTTAAAAACAGAACCCACGCCCTGTCCTACCTCAGCTAGCCAACCTTTGGTGATTTTGGTACACGTCAAAGTTTGAGAATCACTGGTTTGAAGTCTCTGGCTAGCTAACATACTCAATGGCCTGAAGTCGTATTTTTTGAAATGTCCTGTCTTAAAATGCTTTTTCCATTTTGAAGCTTTTATTATGAAGGATTTCAAATACAAAGTAAAGAGATGGAGTAAACCACTATGTATGCATCATCCAGTACCAATTATTTGGACATTTTACCAATCTTATTTCATCTTTTCCTGCAACACTTTCTTTTTCCCTGGAGCATTTTAAAGCAGACCTTATGTCATTTCACCAGCAACTACCTCAATATATGTGTGTGTGTGTGTGTGTATACACACGTATGTGTTTGTGTCTGTTAGTCCATCTAATATATAAGGATTTTTTTTGTTACAAAAATACAATGCCATCATTATTATATCTTATGAAATTAGGGGAAAATTCCTGTGTCCCTGATTCTATTAAAAATGTCTTCAGTTAGTTTGTTTCAATCAGGATCCAAACAAGCCCATACACTTTATTTTCTTACATGTCTCTTAGTCTCTTAAGTCTCTCTTTCCAATCTGTAACTGTTCTTTCTTCTTATCCTTACCACTTTTAATGCTATTTATTTTTTGAAGAAATTGAGTTATCGCCTTGTAGGATTTCCCACATTCTGGATTTGGCTACTTGTGTCCTTGTGGTGTTGATTAACTTGTTTTTCTACCTAATAGTTAAATCTAGAGACTTGCTTAGATTCTAGTGATATCTTATCAAAAATAATTCTTGCCAATATCTCACATTTTTGGCAAGAATACTTCATAGATGGTGCTATTTACTCCCTATTGCATTGGATCAGGAGGCACCTAATGCCTGGTTGTTCCACTTGATGTAAAGATTTATAAGTGAGTTCAGGTGTTATCAGTCTGACCTTTTTCCTAGGTTGGCTTCCCCAGAAGTAGATTCTGAGATGAAGAGGTGAGGGAAGTGGTTTATTTGGGATGTTATCCAGGGAAGCAGAGTTGTGGGGTGGAAAAGTGAGACAGAGGAGAGGAAGCCAAAACAAGGTATAGTAAATTCATGAGAAGGCTACTGTTGTGGGTTTAGAGCTTATTCCCATTTCCACCTATAGAGCATGCCTCAGAGAGCTGGGAGGTTGGGGTATTTATATACGTGTTACCTGTTGTTGGTTGAAATCTACTGGAGTAGTGGAGGGAGAAGCCAGAAGGGGCTTCTAATTTCTATCATTCCTTCTGCCTTTATAATATTGAAGTCTTTTTTTTAAATTGAAGTATAGTTGACATAGTAATATAATAGTTTCAGGTGTAAAACATAGTGATTTGACATGCATATACATTACAAAATACTTATACCATGATAAGTGTAATTATCATCTGTCACCAGGCAGTGTAGCATGCAATATTGTTATATTCCTCATACTGTACCTTTCATACTAATTTACTTAGTTTATAACTGGAAGTTTACGCTTCTTAATACCCTTTACCACCTATTACACCTGTCCCTCCACCTTCTCCACTCTGGCAACCAACAGTTTGTTCTCTGTATTTTTTAATGTGTTTCTAGGTTTTTGTTTGTTTATTTCTTTTATATTTTAGATTCCATACATAAGTGAAATCATATGGTATTTGTCTTTCTCTGTCTGACTTATTTCACTTAGCGTAATACCCAGTAGGTCCATCCATCTTGTTGCAAATGGCAATGGTTCATTCTTTTTTATGGATGAGTAATAGTCCATTGTGTATATATACCACAACTTCTTATCCCTTCAGCTACTGATGGACAATTAGATTTTTCCCTATCTTGGCTATTGTAAATAATGCTGCAATAGACATAGGGGTACATATATCTTTTTGAGGTGGTGTTTTTGTTTCTTCAGGTAAAAACTCAGAAGTGGAATAACTGGATCATATGGTATTTCTATTTAATTTTTTGAGGAACTGCCATCCTGCTTTCCATAATGTTTGAACCAATTTACATTCCCACCAACAGTGCATGAGGGTTCCCTTTTTTCCATATTCTCACCAACACTTGTTATTTCTTGTTTTTTTGATATTAGCCATCCTGACTGGTGTGAGGTGATGTCTCATTGTGGTTTTTATTTGCATTTCCCTGATGATTTGTGATGTAGAGCATCTTTTCCTATGTCTGTTGGCCATCTGTCTGTCTTTAGCAAGTCTATTCAGGTGCTCTGCCCATTTTTAAAAATTGGATCATTTTTTTTGGTGTTGGGTTGTATGAGTTCTTTGTATATTTTAGATGTCAACACCTTATTGGATATATCATTTGTGAATATATTCTCCCATTCAGTAGGTTGCCTTTTTGTTTTGTTGATGGCTTCCTTTGCAGTGCAGAAGGAATTTCTTTGCGCATTTAATTCTTAAACGAAGCATTTATTTCATCAGCTTTGGTTATTCTGATTATTTTTTATTGTGTGGTAGACATTATATTTGCTAATATTTTGTAGAATAATGTAGAAATAATTTGAAGCCTTATGTGATGTTAATAATTTTCTAGAGAAGATTTATGCTTGCTTTTACTAGATACATGGATGCATTACTACTCCAGGATTCCATTAATCCATTTTGAGAGATTAAGATCATTTGAAGCTGAGATACTCCCTCTTAGACCTATTTTCAATTTATCCTAACTCTAGGATGCTGTCCCTTCTAGCTTCTCACCTTGGTGATCCCTGGATACCAATTTCTGTTTTGTTAGCCCCCAGGGCTACAAAAAGCACCATTCAGCTTCTCAGTTTCCCACTATAGAATGGATGAAAGCCCTCAGTGGGAAAAGTAGCTTTAATGTCATTCTGTACACCCTGGGTTCTCTTTCTAAGATTCAGGTAACAGCTCCTTCCCAAGATCCTAACTCTGTATTGATATTTTCATTACCTTCTTAGCTAGTAGCTGAAAAAAAAGTGTATTTTCCAGCTTTCCTAGTTGTCTCTAACCAGTAGAATTTTTCCAGACTACCTGTTATGGGAACAAAAGGTCCAGTGATTACGTTTTTAAAAACTCTATTTCTTATTCAATTTTATTGTTTGTTTACAGGTTACTTTTGAGAGACTATTTTTGTACTCTATTGAATTATAAATAGTCTAAATACAATTTATTGATTCTTTGTTAATATGTTTCATTTCTAAAGGACTAATCAATATAGGAGCACAGTCCATTTATAAATTTGAAAATGTTTACATTTATGTAATGAGGGGTTGTCCCCGGTTAGATATATACATTTTTATTAGTTTTCCAATGTTATTCTCATTATCCTATTGGCACATAAAACAAAAAGTACAAGACATTCTTGTATAAGAATTATGGCAATCTGCTTCAAGATGTTTATTAGGCTGTTTATTAAGTAATGCTTTGTTTAGTTTGAATTATCGAATACATTTTTTAAAATAGAAGCTAACATTGCCTTATAAATATTTATAATTTATATTCCTTTAATTCAAACCCGTCTTCTCTGATATTTGTCCAAATTCAGAGGCTTTTGCACAATTATTTTCTGAATGCTTTTCCATGGACTTTATAGAATGTATAGAAAGATCAATCTCTTTATCATATATTACCTTGTTGATAATCAAGATTTTTGATTTGGTTTGTTGCAATGTAAGATGCCTTTAAATTAAGTTATATAAGGACAAATTGTAATTATGTGGAAGAAATAATTTGGTATTTAGTCAAATTCTAAGTGTTGAGTCATTTATAAAATCATGGGTGATTAAAAAGGTAAGCAATTTTGCATAAATTTTTTTATGATCATGATTCACTGCTCTATTTCATTTTTCTCCTTCCTCCTTCCTTTTTCCCTTTGCTTTTTCCTCTCTCCTCCTCCTCTTTCTCTTTTTTCTCCTCTCCTCCTCCTTTCTTCTCCATCTCCTACCTTCCTTCCTTCCCTATTTTTTATTTCCAGATATACCTTTAAGAAAAGGGACCGATGAGTTCCGTGGGACTCCAGAAGGGAACCTGGAAATTCTTCCAATGTTCAAGGTATTACAAAATAGTTTAGAAAATACATTTAAAAACATGAATTTTAATTTTCAGATAATATTAAATTTGTAAATGTATTAATGGTTAACTATAGAAATGTTTTCAAATACTTAATGTTTGAGAATTTGGTTGAGAACTACAGAAACATTTTCCTTTTCCTTTTATTCTAGAAAAATATCCAATCAGCTTTAAAAATAAGCTAGTAAAATATCTTACAGGGATTTATAGTTAGATTACTATTAGTATTTTGAATGTGTTGTGATTCACAGACTCATAGACCAGAGATGTCCTACTCAGCATAGACCTCTGGCAGACTGAATGAGTTATTATCAGTTTAAAATGCACTTAGAACAGTTCCCAACACATGGCAAGTTCTTGGTGAATGTTAGCTTAAACACAGATGTTGAGGGATAAACGACCATTCCTTTTCTTGATTACGTCTTTCTTTACAATATTTGAATTATTTCTGTACATAATGGGTTGTATTGTTCTTTAGATCTGAATGGGGGTCTAGGGAACTGTCTCACACATGGAATAAACATTCATTTATTTATAGGCAAGCATTTTGAGAATTCTGTTCTATATGATGCCAGTACTGTGCTTCAGAAAAGGATACCAGGATCCTGTAACCTTGGGTGACTTTGGATTAAATGCAATAGGTTCCTTACTGTAAGACTTCCCAGAGGCATTCATTTGCATATGAGCATTGTGATATTTCAAGAAGAAGATACAGAATACCATGTGTCCCATTATTTGAGAATAAAACCCATTTTACTTCCTGTAGAATACCTACTTATGGCACTAGTGTTCATGGACTGTAGTTGAAGCCAGTGGTCTGTATTTTGGTTTGTCTGATTAATTAAAAACTAGAATTTTTAAGTTACGAATATTGTATTAGCATTACAGGACATTTCGAGGTATAAAAAATGAAGGAAAATCTGCAATTTCACTATATAGGCCTGAATATTATCATTTTCTGTATTCTCTCCTAGTTTCCTTCATATTTTTTAACATAGCATTGTGATTTTTTCCTTAACATTATTTCATCAGCATTTTTTCCTGTTGCCAAATGTTAATATTTATGATCAGTGTATTTTCCCTGAAAAAATCAATTTGAAATATATGACATAAAAATATGAAGAATTATAATGAAGACCCATTTTTCCCATTACTAGCCTAAGAAACAAAACATTACTAGTACAGTTGAAACTCATTTCCACTAACCCCTCCTGATCATGTCAACCTTTCCCCACCCCTGCTTAGTTCCTAGAGTAACTGCTGTTCTAAATACAGGGACTGTAAATTCCAAGTATTTTTGTGCTTTTCTTACATATGTGTGTATTCTTAGACAGTAGAGGGTATTGTTATAAAATTTACATAAACAGTGTCATACCATGTGCGTTCTTCTGCAGCTCACTTTTTATCTCTGTATTGTGTTTGTGAGATTCACTCAAATTGATTATGTAGTCCTAGGGATCATTCACTATTATATCCAATTTGCTTGGGTCACATAGTGAGTGGATTTGAACTTAGGTGTGTTGCCTTCTAAGTCCTAGGCATTTACTCACTATGCCATGTTGCCTCTTGATATTTTTAAAAAGTGTCTTAAGTATATTCATATAAAAGACATTCCTAATACATAACTCATGCAAGTCCTGAGAAACTGGGTACTGATCAAATATCCTATGCACTGGAGGACTGGGGGAGTCAATATGCCTTTATTTTATTAAATGTTCACCTTCTAATTATAGGCTTCAGGGAATGCAATTTTGAGTTCTTTATCCTATATTGTGTCTTTCGAAGAGAGCTAGAGTTGAGAAATCTTAAATTGGGAACAGAGCATGCTTGAACTACATAATATTGAGGAGGCATAACAGCTGTCTGCAAATGGTTTTTCCAAACATCACGTACAGTGCTTGCTAAATACACAGCTGCCTGTTTTCCACTCTAAACATACTGAAGCATAATTTCAGGTGTGAAGCTCTTAAAAGTTCTTAATTCCAGGTTATTTGCCTCTTAAAAGCTCCCTAAGAGGAATCTTAAGGAAACTAGAATTTGAGAATTACTGCTTAGTGGGCTTGCACTTACTCTCTGAGACTTCATAGGGCAGGAATAGGAATACTAGTAGAAGTTACAAAGTACTATATTTTGGCTTGATATGGAAGATCTGGCAATTAAAGTCACTAAATGAAATGGGTTTCTTAGAAGGTGGCAGTTATCCCACAATGAAGAAACTGAAGACCATTTATGAATTATTACTCCTATTATTTAAATAAGAAAATGCACCCTTTCCTCAAGATGATTTATTGTCATCTGCTGGGAAATTTTCAAAGTAAATATGCAAGTCTATGATGACAACAGTGTGAATGGCACCCTGTAAAAATGTGCCATACACAACCTACCCAGCTGTACTGGGTCATATGGTAGATTAGTAGATGAGATTCATTGGTGTGGTCTAAGGACACAGTAACTGGTATTGGAAGACCTGGAATCAAATTCTGACTCTTATATTGACTGTTTGTGTGATCTTGAATGAATTATTTCATCTGTTTGAATGTTAGTGTCCTCATCTGTAAAATTATAACAATAGTACCTATTCTCTGGGTACTATTTAAGTCATACAGTTTAAATGAGATATTGTTAACATTGTGTAAACCAGTACCTGGCACATGGTAGTTACTCAGTTTTTCTCTTGTTTCACATAGAGCATTGACTCTTGACCTAGGGTCTCAGGCCCATATGGAGGGGAGTGAAGTGGGGAGAAGGAGTGAAAATTTATTATAGGGGAATCCAAAATCCATATGCTTACCTGGCAGAGTCTGTAGGTAGGATACATTATATGTCTTGCTTATATACATGCAACTATTTAAAAAAAATATATGAGGTACTATTGTGATTACATGAAAAACTTATTTAAAAATTTTGCTGGGTACATAGTAGCTATTTTTTCAACACATTTGATTATAAAATTATAATAATAGGATATAAGACTATGGTAATTAAAACATTAATCCGTGTGAAGCATTTAGCCCAGTACTGGAACGTGTTTTAATTAAATGTTAGCTGTGATGATGTCAAAGACAGACACAGAGATGATGGTGGTGGTGGTGACAATGATAGAATGTGGCCGTGTGTGGGCTCTCTGAAATTTTTTGGTTTTAAAAAGGTATCCTTGGAGACTTCTGTTTCTGGCAAAATGGCAAGGTATGTGACTTAAAAACCCTCTTGCTACAAAACACCTAGAAATTTGGACAGAATTGAACAAATATCCTCAAGCACATTTCAGAGCTCACAAGAAAGTAGGGTAATCTTAGGGGCCGCCAAAATAGAAAGGGGAACTGAAAACCAGAATGGTAAGTTTATGAACAGATGCTGCAGTGGGTTGATGGGCTCAGCTATTAAGAAGTTTAGATTGACAGCTATCTAGGAACAAGAGACAAGGCTTGGGCCCATGAAAGATGGGGCCTTGGAACTGAGACTCGCACATAAAGTTAGAATCTACAAGACTCCATTCTAGGAAAAGGTAGACTAGGATAACATCTACCTATTTGTGTGGGCAAGTATCTCAATATGGACACTGAGAAGTGGAGATGGTGGAAGAAAGTCTCTCTTCCTAATGATATATAGTCTTGGGCACCCTCCTATAGGTCTGTTATTTGAATTTACACTTCTTAGGTCACTTGGAAACCTCCCTGAATCTGTGATTCTTGAATGGAGATATATAACCCTATATGTCTTGAATGGATATATTTAATCAAATTGTGTATACCCCAGGAATGCAAGGGTGAATTAACATTAGAAAATCTATAATGCAAAATGCCACATTTGCAGATGAGAGGGGGAAAAAATGATCTTCTCACTAGATAAAGAGATGCAACAAACACATTTGACAAAATTTAACCATCTTGTAAAAAATAGCTCTTAGATAGAACTGTGTGCCTTAAAGGGTATCATCCAAGGATCTTCAATGAATGTTATGCCTATCGTAAAAGATTAAAAGCAGTCCCTTTATACTGATGTAACAACATAAGGATATCACTCTTCTGTTCAACATATCCTAGAAGTCTTAGACAGCTGAGTAAGAAATGAAAACAGAAAAAAACCATAGGTACTCTAGAGAAAGTATCAGCAGACTGGTACAGCGTTGCACATTTTTAGTAATAGCAATCTAAATGCCCATCAGCAGAAGAGTGGACAAATAAAATGTGACATAATCCTCAGCATAACATCATTTCATTGTAGCCCTGTTGATGAATGATCTAGAGTGGGCTTGGACTAGAGTCAGCTTGTCATCATTGCCATCCCCTTCACCTTTGCATTATAGGGGAAAACCTGGAACAACATTTCCCAGCATCTCATTTCCATATGGTCTAGGTTAGTCTTCCAATGAGGAGCATTTGCATGAATTTGTAATGCAGAAAGGATGGGAGTGTTCTCATTCTGCAGTGCCAGATGGAAGAAAATTTACCAGCCCTGTTGAGCAAACTCTTGCAATTCATTTGACTCAGTGTAGTAGACACTTGAGGTTTTTACCAGCTACCTCCTAGGCTCTTAGATTCACAGGGGCTTCTACATGCAGTAAAATCATCACTGGCAGCTTTTAAAATCTTTGCCTTCCCAGGCCTCCCAACAGTGGTGGATACCTCTAGTTCTGTGTAATAAATCCCTATCTATTTGGAATTTCTGGAATTGGTCTGTGTTCCAACCAAACCCTGACTGACACATTGAGTTACATATACCAGCATGAGAAAGTTTCAACAACATATGGTTGAATGAAAAAAGTGAGCAGCAGAATTTTATGACAGAATTAAAAGATACACAAATCAATACTGCATATTGTTAATGGAAACATACACATGTAGTAAAAGTTAAAAAACATGCAAAAGAATGGTAAAAACCAAATTCAAGGACAGTGGCTACCTCTGGGCAGAGAAGAGGAATGTCATTGCAGACAGTTATATAGGGGATCCTCAGTTATGTGCATGTATATGTTTGCCTTATTTCCTGAATGTTTTCTGTAGAAAATGTGGAAAATTAGAAAGTTTAAACAGAGCTGGTTGCTCCTTATGTTATTCCCTATATTTGTCTCTCTGTGAGAATAATTACAATGAAAAGGTAATTTACTTTTTGAAAATTATGGTGTATTATGGTGTATACCATTGGATACACCATTGGATTTGATGGCCGCTAAGTCTAAATTTCTAGCTCTGAGAGTCTGAGATTTAAAAAAATTAACTTTGTAAATGAAATATGTGCAAATGATAAATTGTGTTGTATTTTAAAAACTTACCTATACATTTCATACAATCAGAATTTTGAAAGCCATTGAAGGAGGTTATATACATGTTTGTCAAAAGTTTAACTTATATCTGGAAAAACGAGGAACTGTATTATTATTTCACCTTTATTAATAGTATCCCACATTTAATTAAGGACAATACACTTAGCAAGAAATATAACATTGTTGATGTTGGATAGACTATTTAAATTTTTATTTGGTTTTGAATTATTGTGAAGTTTGGAAGTATTATGTATGATTTTTTTCCTTGTTTTATTTTTTCTGTTTTGTTTATAAAATTACTTTAGAAAAAACCTGTGGAACAATTATTTTTGGCTTATGAACTTCTTGGCAAAGCAATTGGTAGACTAAATTCGAATTGCATGTTAACTACTTTGTCAAATGGATCATCAGTGATTGACCACTGCTATACCAAGGTAAGAAGGAAACTCTTACATTTGATTTAAGGTTTAACTAGGAAGAGGGCTGGCCTTGCAAATAGGTAAATAAAATATGATTTGTGGTGACTTCCCTCTTATAGGCCAGAAATATATTCCCCTCTTCTCAGAAGAAATCCAGGAGAGTGAGGAGTCTTTGAATTTATCATTGGAGAGCCCACTGATGAATTTAAAAAGCAGATTAATAACATATAAGCCTGCTGCAAAGGGCTGAGAAGTGAGGAAATTAAATGGCTAGAGTAAAGTGATAACTTGGGTGATAATAAGATAGAGCTGTTTTTAGTATGTTTTGATAACTGTATTTTCTTTTTGTTTTTACTACAATTCTACCAAAGTACCCCCAAGATATAAATGGAGAAATTTGCAAACCAGTCACACCAAATAGTTTCATAATGGATTTGCATCTTGAACTAATTCAAGCCCAGCACCGAATAGCTGTTGTACTTCTTGACCAATTGCAAGGTAGTAGTCATCAAAGCAAATAACTTGTTCTGAATCAATTTTAATATTAATTCAATTATCAAATCAATTTACTTTGTAAATTATGTTCTTGTTACTGGGTGTTGTCCAGATAAATTTCATAATCTTATTATTATTATTTTTTTACTTCTCTGATTAATGTCAATAGATACCTTTGCTTGGACCAGCATAGCAAATCAGTAACTCCTGAAAAAATTAAATTAATTATGTTTGTTTGAGTTTTAGTAGATTATTGGTATTTTGTTAATTCAATCAAGCAAACGTAATTATTGAGTACCTACAAGATCTGGAACCATATTAGTTTGGAGCAAATAAGATAACACAGCCTCTAATTTTGAATTTCTAGATAAGTAAGCCAACCATAACAGTTTGAGATTAATAGATGTAAAAGAAGTAGGCTCAGAGTGTTTGTTATGGGCACACATAAGAGGAGTATATATAATAGATAAGAAAATCAGGGATGGCTTCCTAGAAGAGGTGATAGTTGGCTGGAAAGCTAGCAAATATCTTTATGAAGAAGACCAGAAAGGAGGCAGTCATTCTGGATGGAGAAAGCAGCCTTCAATAAGGTGGGAGCAATTGTACTGCAGTTTAGGAACTACTAGAATTCTCTTATGGCTGGAACAGAGCACAGAGAGGAAAGACACAGGTAAGTCTAGAGGGAATGACTGCAGCTGGATCTTGAAGGTCTAAGGGGTTTATAGTTTATCCTGGAAGCTAATGAAAAACTTTAGGATGGCATCTTTGACAGCAGTGTGAGAGGACAGATGAGTTGGATCTGAGTTGTTTTTGCCCTATTATTAGGTAGAATGGTCAAAACATTTTTTAAAAAGATGCTAATAGTAAGATTGTAGTATTATTAATACTGCATGCAGACAAATAACACATTTACTTGAATTTCAAAATAAGATTTAACATGATTGGGTCTAAAAACTCCTTTGTTTGAGATCAAAGTTTGGTAAAGCTAAATTACTCTTGGAATGATTATATAGTCAATATTCATTTAACTACTATGAGTCATTATAAAATATAATTAAGTGATAAAGAGCTCACACGCCTTAACACCCAAAAAACAAATGACCTGATTGAAAAATGAGTGGAGGATCTGAACAGATGCTTCTCCAAAGAAGAAGATTGTCCACAGGCACATGAAAAGATGCTCCATGTTGCATCAGGGGAATGCAAATTAAAACCACAATGAGCTATCACCTCACATCTGTTAGGATGGCCAATATCCAAAAGACAAGAAACAACAAATGCTGATGAGGGTGCAGAGAAAGGGGAACCTTCCTACACTGTTGGTGACAATATGAATTAGTCCAACTGTTGTGGAAAGCAATATGGAGGTTCCTCAGAAAACTAAAAATAGAAATACCATTTGACCCAGGAATTCCACTCCTAGGAATTTACTCGAAAAAAACAAGATCCCTGATTCTAAAAGACATGTACCCCTGTGTTTATGTCTTCACTATTTACAATAGCCAAGATACAGAAGCAACCTAAGTGTCCATCAATAGATGAATGAATAAAGAAGATGTGGTGCATATACACAATGGAATATTATTCAGCCATAAGAAGAAAACAAATCCTACCATTTGCAACAACATGGATGGAACTAGAGGGTATTATGATCGGTGAAATAAGCCAGGTGGAGAAAGACAAATACAAAATGATTTCACTCATTTGTGTAGTATAAAAACAGAGCAAAAATGAAGGAACAAAATAGCAGTAGACTCACAGACACTGAGAAGGGACTAGTGGTTACCGAAGGGGAGGAGTTGGGGAGGGTGGGGGGTAGAGGGTATTATGGGGCACTATAATTAGCAATCACAATATAGGTAGGTCACAGGGACAGTAGTACAGCGTGAAGACAATTAATGACTCTACGACTTACTACACGGATAGACAGTGCAATAAAGAGGCTGAGGACTTGATAATATGGGTGAATGTTGAAACCACTGTGTAGTTTATGTGAAACCATCATAAAATTGTATATCAATGATACTTTAATAAAAAAAGGAATATAATTAAGTGTTCCAACCTAATATGCCCTCTGATCTCTGTCTAAACCTTTCAGGTGTCACATCTTATATACAGCTAAATAGATTTAATCAGATGTTGGTTAATTAATTAATTTTTGAGTGCAGACTTCTCCCCAGCTTTATTAAGATATAATTGATATATAACATTGTGTAAATTTAAGGTGTACAATGCATTGATTTGGTACATTAACATATTGCAAAATGATTTCCATCATAGCTAACACCTTCATCATGTCACATAATTACCATTTCTTTTTAGTGGTGAGAACATTTAAGATTTTGTATAGCAACTTTTATTTTTACTCAAGTAAACATGTTATTTGCATGCACACAGTTTTACCAATATTGCAGTATTATCGTTGGCATCTTTAAAAAAAATGTTTTGACCACTTTACCTAATAATGAGGTAAAAAAGTATATACTACAGTATTATTAAATATAATCACCATGCTTTACATGAGATGCCTAGAACTATATATATATAGTGTATCTTCTTTATATGTTCATCCATGGTTGTGTCCATATTTTGGCTATTGTGAATAATGCTGCAGTGAACATGGGAGTGATTATATCTCTTGGAGATCTTGTTTTCTTTTCTTTGGACATATATCCAGAAGTGGTATTGCTGGATCATGTGATCAGTAGATCATAGCTCTATATTTTTAATTTTTTAGGAACCTCATAGTATTTTCCTTAGAAGCTGAACCAGTTTACATTCCCACCAACAGTGCACAAGGGTTCCCTTTTCTTCACATATTTGACATTTGTTATATCTTGTCTTTTTGATAATAGCCATTCTAACAGGTGTGAGGTGGTGGTATCTCATGTGGTTTTGATTTGCATTTCCCTGATAATTAGTGATACTGAGCATCTTTTCATGGACTTGTTGGCCATTTGTATGTCTTTGGAAAAATATTTTCTCCTCTGCCCATTTTAAAATCAGATTTTTTTTTTTACTATTGAGTTCTTTATATATTTTGGATATTAAAACCTTTACAGATATATGATTTGCAAATATTTTCTTGCATTCTGTAGGTTGCCTTTTTTTTTAGGGTTGATTTTTTTCTTTTTTCTTTTGCTATTATTAATATACAATTACATGAGCAACATTATTAATGGTTACTAGACTCCCCCTATTATCAAGTCCCCACCACATACCCCATTGCAGTCACTGTCCATCAGCATAGTAGGATGTTATAGAATCACTACTTGTCTTCTCTGTGTTATACTGCCTTTCCTGTATCCCCCCCACCCACCCCCACTCCCGCTACATTATATGTGCTAATTGTAATAGCCCTTTTCCCCCCTTATCCCTCCCTTCCCACCCCTCTTCCTCAGCCCCTTTCCCTTTGTTAACTGTTAGTCCATTCTTGGGTTCTGTGAGTCTGCTGCTGTTTGGTTCCTTCAGTTTTTTATTTGTTCTTATACTCCACATATGAGTGAAATCATTTGGTACTTGTCTTTCTCTGCCTGGCTTATTTCACGGAGCATAATACCCTCTAGTTCCATCCATGTTGTTACAAATGGTAAGATTTGTTTTCTTATGGCTGAATAATATTCCATTGTGTATATATACCACATCTTCTTTATTCATTCATCTACTGATGGACACTTAGGTTGCTTCCATTTCTTGGCTATTGTAAATAGTGCTGTGATAAACATAGGGGTGCATATGTCTTCAAACTGGGCTGCTGCATTCTTAGGGTAAATTCCTAGGAGTAGGATTCCTGGGTCAAATGGTATTTCTATTTTGCGTTTTTTAAGGAACCTCCATACTGCTTTCCGCAATGGTTGAACTAATTTACATTCCCACCAGCAGTGTAGGAGGGTTCCCCTTTCTCCACATCCTCACCAACATTTGTTGTTGTTTGTCTTTTGGATGACGGCCATCCTAACTGGTGTGAGGTGATATCTCATTGTGGTTTTAATTTGCATTTCTCTGATGACTAGTGATGTGGAGCATCTTTTCATGTGCCTGTTGGCCATCTGAATTTCTTCTTTGGAGATGTGTCTGTTCAGCTCCTCGGCCGATTTTTTAATTGGATTATTTGCTTTTTGTTTGTTGAGGTGCGTGAGCTCTTTATATAATTTGGATATGAACCCCTTATCGGATATGTCATTTATGAATATATTCTCCCATACTGTAAGATGTCTTTTTGTTCTACTGATGGTATCCTTTGCTGTACAGAAGCTTTTTAGTTTGATATAGTCCCACTTGTTCATTTTTGCTTTTGTTTCCCTTGCCCGGGGAGATATGTTCATGAAGAAGTTACTCAGGTTTAAGTTCAAGAGATTTTTGCCAATGTTTTTTTCTAAGAGTTTTATGGTTTCATGACTTACATTCAGGTCTTTGATCCATTTTGAGTTTACTTTTGTGTATGGGGTTAGACAGTAATCCAGTTTCATTCTTTTACATGTAGCTGTCCAGTTTTGCCAACACCAACTGTTGAAGAGGCTGTCATTTCCCCATTGTATATCCATAGCTCCTTTATCGTATATTGATTGACCATATATGCTTGGGTTTGTATCTGGGCTCTCTATTCTGTTCCACTGGTCTATGGGTCTGTTCTTGTGCCAGTAGCAAATTGTCTTGATTACTGCAGCTTTGTAGTAGAGTGTAGGTTGCCTTTTCATTCTGTTGATTGTTTCTTTTGCTGTACAGAAGCCTTTTATTTTGATGTAGTCCCACTGATTATTTTTTTCTTTTGTTTCTTGTGTTTTTACTGTCAGATCCAAAAAACTATTACCAAGACCAATGTCAAGGAGCATTTTCCCTGTGTTTTCTTCTAGGAGTTTTATGGTTTCAGTTCTTATGTTTAAATATTTAACCCATTTTGAGTAAATTTTTGTTAGTGGTGTAAGACAGAAGAGGTCCAATTTCATTCTTCTGTATATGGATTTCCAGTTTTCTCAACACCATTTATTGAAGAGATGATCTTTTCCCCATTAAGTATTCTTGTCTGCATTGTCAAATACTACTTGAATGTGTATGCGTGGGTTTATTCTGGGCTCTTGATTCTGTTCCATTAGTCTATGTGTCTATTTTTATGTCAGTACCATACTGTTTTGAATACAATAGCTTTGTAGTATAGTTTGAAAGCAGAAAGTTTGAGCTTCCAGTTTTGTTTTTCTTTCTCAGGCACTTTTGTTTATGAATAGATGCTGAAGTTTTGTTCTTGGGGATTGGGGAGGACAAAAATGAGGGCTGTGTTATGCTGCCATGATACTGACAGCACCCCTCTGCTCTGGTCTTCTTTAATCTACAGTAACTATCTTTTTTTCTTTTGTTACAAGTTTTTGGAGATATGTTTCCAGAACATCCTACAATATGAATTTTCCTGGTAGCTTCCTTATGATTACATAGGTTATGTGTGTGCATCTGTTGTATCACATTAAGCTGTCCATATTGTCCATTTGTCCTATCATTGGTGAGGCAAAGTGCTGTTATTTTGTTAAGATGGTGTCTACCAGATCTCGCCATTGTAAGGTACTTTCCCTCTTTATAGTGAAAAAATAATTGGTATTGTTAGGTGGTGCTTTGAGATGGAATGAATGTCCTATTCCCCAACAGATTTTTGCTCAATGGTTTTATCTTTTATTGGTGACCTTCCAGAATTATTCCAGTGGCTGTACATGGTGATTTTCTTATTGAACAATTCCTGCTACATTTATTTACTGACATCATTTTATAAAGAAGACCTGTCCCTACTTTGCCCTTTTAATTTTTTAAATTGTATTATGGACTAAATTGTTTTTTGTTAAATTGTAAAAATTCAGTTACTATCATTGTTCTCAAAATCACACATTTTGCCAGTGGGAGGCCTCAAACAGGATCCTGTGTTCTTATGATATGTCCCTATTATTCTTGAGCAACTTCTCACTTTCTGCACAAATGTATAGTCTAGACTTACCGTAGGCTTTATCTATCCCAGAACTGGAATTGGCCATTTTTATAAGAATCTCTGGCTCCTTTTGCTAGAAAATAGTATTTAGAAAGCTGTAAGCTAGGAGTACTCATTGCTCTTGAGATGTAAAATAGCTCCTTTTATTCAATAGGAGATATAAGTATCTATATGTCTTTCTCTGTATTTTATATAGGTATATATGTAATTTATTACGTCTGTAGATATATTTTTATGTTTATAAATAAATTTTAAATAATATGTAAATATAAAATAAATAATGTATACTTATATATTTATATACTTATGTATTATAGATGTAAAATAAATAACAAAGAAATAGTTTATATATTTATATAATTTATATAAGGTATAATTTATAATAGATGTGTAAAATATGTGTAGATACAGATATATGTAAATTATTTCTGATATTGCCAATTTAAAGTTCAACACTTTGAAAGTCCAAAGTTCTACATTTCATCTTCTCCCATGTTGAGAACTGTGGTTCCTAACAATAACAGTGTAATAACTCCTTTACTTTATCCTACCATATTAACAAATAAAACTTTTATGTTAACAAAATAAAACTCAGAATTATTAAACCAATACCACCATTAACAACAAATCTACTAGTAAATGCAGGATTTCTTTGCAGTTCGTTTTGTCTTTAGTCTATATCACACCTCAAGGAACTATGTTCATGTTTAATTTAATTAATTGTATTTTTGTATGGTCATGTTACCAGTTTGATATGCACTTAGGACCATTTGTATTTGCATCCTGTTTATTAAAAGTTTCATCATTTTATCTCTTTACATTTTATTTAAATTTACATTGTTTCGAAAACTGTTTCTTTAAGGACCTGCTGGGCATGGAGGGAAGCAAATAGTATTGAAATATCTGTGTTATCATACATAAATTGAAAAACTTGATAAAGTTTTTCTAGTACACTAATGAGATTAGTTAGAATAATAACCTTGGACATTCTTCAGTTTGAAAAGATTTGGGTAAGAAATGTATTGGCCCATGATTCTCACT
Source organism: Smutsia gigantea (assembly GCA_032199065.1). Taxonomy (NCBI): domain Eukaryota; kingdom Metazoa; phylum Chordata; class Mammalia; order Pholidota; family Manidae; genus Smutsia; species Smutsia gigantea. Next base: position 117,422 of record JAVSCE010010614.1, on the reverse strand, counting down.
TAGTAGCTGTCTTATCTTTTTTAGTGGAGAAGTAGGGTCTGTTTACTCATGGAGTTACTAAATACCTCATTCTCCAATTGGCATCCATTAATCTTTGAAAGTCAAGATATCCTGTGAGTTTTTATCAGAGACCACTTAAAGATATTGATGATAGATTTGAGCTCAAATTTAAGTGGAATTCGTTATTGTTCCTTTGCAATATCTGTGGGTCTCCTTGATGTTTTCACTGCTATATTGAAGTGCCACCTTAGCATGGATTATCACTTTTCCCCTCCTTTCTTTCTTCACTCTTGTATGCTGCTGCCAGGCTATGGTACCTAAATACTAATTTTTTCATTTTTATTCAAAAACTCTACAATTGTGGGCTATTGATGGCAATGGCATTAAGTATGACTCATCTGTATTGGACATTCAGAATTTTCTTTCAACCTCATCCTTCTTATCTCCAATGATTATAATCATGAGAGCTATCAATTAGCATCCACAATACCCCAGGTACAGAGAGAATGTCACATTATTTTCCGCTTTGTGTTGCTATCTCCATACAGATAAACTCTCTTATTCTTCACTGTTAAAAAATCCTTATATCCGTTAATGGTGTCTGTTGGTATCTTTTCATAAATAGATCACCATTCCACGCATTAGCAGAAATAATGAAACCTCAGGAAAAGGGGTTTATTTTAAATTTGCTTCTTAAGGTACTTACATACCTCCAAGAACAGAAACAAAATATTGCCAGGTCTCTTGAGGACTAGACCTGGAACTCGGGAATATCTGTAACATTCTTCATCTCCTGGGGCCAGCAGGTCAGCATGTCTTTATTCTCTCCTCCCTCTTCCAGCCTCTCTCTCTTCTGGACCCTCTCGATGGTCAGTCCTAATGGTCCACCAGGATCTCTCTCACTGTCCACAATCAACTGGCAGTATTTTGTGGGTTAGATGAAAATCTTGAAAGAGGCTCTGATTTCATCACTACAGCCAAAGGAGAGTGGAGGTCTTCACATGGTCCCCAGAACTCTTGCAGGGACCCTGGATGAGGCAGTTTGGCAGTGTTTATAAAAAAGAGATTGTGAACAGAAGTAGGTTGGATCCTATTTACAACCTTCGAGTAGGTTGGATCCTATTTATTTGAGATAAGATAGAAAATCAAGTGTTTTTACAATTTGAAAATTCTCAATGTCCTCAGGTATACTGTGGCAAATTAAAGAGAATTTGTCTACAAAATTGCATTGTAGTAGATACGTTTGAATTTTTATCTATTAATAAAAAAAAGTTGGTATATGATAGAGGAAGCCATACTTCTACAAATAGATTGTTGTTACTCTTTAATTTTTAGAAAAAATTGCCTTTCTTGGACACAAAACTAATTAAAGTGGCAATCTCCTTCTTCCTCTTCTTCTTCCTTTCCTCCTCCTCCTTCTCCTCCCCTTCTTCTTTCTCTTCAGTTTTGCAGACTCCACCTATTAGTAAAACCACATCTACCAAAGGTCCAGAAAAGCTAAAGCAACCTGGAAGCAGTGATTGTTTTACAGGTAATTAAAATTGGGACAAGGGACAAACTGCCTTCCCTCAAATTTTTAAAGATATTTTTTATGTTACTCTTTCAGTAAAATGTTTGTTTGCTTTTTCAGAATTAAGTGTAATGAATACAGTAAGGAAGAATAAGCTATCCAAAGCGATTTACTTGATGCAGAAAGCTCTTCTAATAGATGAGAAAGATGCAAACTCTACATCATCACATAACTTTTTGATGGTAATACATTATTCTTTCCTTTAGTCCTGACATACAGCCTCTGTGTAAATGAATGATTTATTTCCTTTTGGTAAAATAATGTGTTTCCCTTAACATTTGACTACAAACTTTCAGGGTCACCACCATATCTATTCTCTTTGAGAAGTGGGGCAGTTCTGAGCATGGGGACTAATCTCTATCTCCAGTCCTGAACTCTCCTGAAATGAGGGACTCTCTCTTTGTAGAGGCAGTTTACATGGGAAGCCAAATAAATCAGAAGGATTCAAAATGAGGGAAATTATAGAATTTAAATGACATATGCTAGCATAATGCATTCCTTACCGTGGAATTAAAATACTCTGAGTCCATCGGCTAAGGTACCTTTTGTCGCTGGATTTTGCTAATTTATGGACTTATTGCCTTGTTGTCTCACTCTAGCAGGGAGATTGTTCTGTCTTCTTGCTGACTGATTTTAGAATTTAAATTCCTGAGGACAATCACATTTCAAGTTGTGGGATCTTTTTTATTTTTTCCCCTATGTATTACCCCAAAAGTTTGATTGCATTGGCTAAATGAATGGCACATGATGAGGTAGAGAATAATGCTACAAGTATCTTGGCTGATAAGGGAAAGAAGAAAGTAAGTCAAGCTAGGGGAAGGATATAGAATTTGAGAAATTTTAGCATATTCTTATGCTGAGGATGAAGAGCCAGAAAAAAGAAGTTGAAGAAATGAGAGAGAGAGGTTAATTATGAGTGGAGTCCTACAGAAGAGGGAAGGAGGTGAGACTGGAAAGTACAAAGTGCTTCATTTTCAGTTGAGCGTGGGCTGCAGGGCAGACACCTCATCCTCTAATATAGAAGGAAGGGCGAACAGACAGAAGTAGATTTAAATAAGACTGTAGAGGTAGAGATTTGAGTTGATGCCTTCTTACCTCAATCATCTGATGAAGTAGGAGGTAAGGCTATCTTCCAATAACAGAGAGCCAGGATAGATAGTTGGCCTGAGGAGAGAGAAGATGATGGGACTGTGGAGAGGAGTGGATGAGGTAGCCAACTCCAGCTTGAAGGACTGGTGTCATGAAGTTCTAGTTGCAGTTGAAGACTACGAGTTTTTAGGGGGCCCCATCTGCATGGTGGTATGGCATTATCCTGGTATGGTATTCTTAGCAGCTATGACAGCAGAATATTTGTGACAGCAGAGATTTGTACAGGGCTGGGTTTTTAAGAATGAAAGTACAGTTTAAGAGTTCATAATAAAAAATGGGTGCAGATTGAGTAGGGAAGGGAGTGACACCATCAGGTGTTTCAAGATGTGGTGATTATTGAGGTGTCAAGACAGTGGACATATCTACAAGGTCAGGGACCAGAAAATCAGAGTCTCAGAGAGCGAGAAGGATAGGTGTTTGAGGTCAGACAGTAAACTATGGGAATTTAAGATATCTGATATGTGACACTTCCTGGTCATCTGACCATCACTTCATCCATTCAACAAATGTTTCTGAGAGCCTGTGATCCACTCAGCAAATATTTATTGCAAGTTGACTGTGTGCCTGGTATTATTCTGTGAACAGGAGATAAAAGCAAACAAAAATCCCTTATTTATTTAAAAATATTGATGGATTGCCTACTCTTTGTGGTCCCTGCCTTCAAGATAAACAGTCTATGGGAACATAGACAAGTAAGTGGGTAATTATGGGTCGGTGTCATAGGGGCTTTAACTGCAAGAGTGCCAGGGGAATTCAGCAGGGCAGTTCCTGACCCAGTGTGAGGAATGTTTAAGGAAACTTTCAGAAAAGGTGACATGAAGTGTTGAATACTGAAAGACAGAGGAGTAGGCAGAGAAAGAGGAAGATAAAAGATGGAAAGGACACTCTGGGCAGAGAGAACATGTGCAGAGGTCCCAAGGCTAGAAAGGTCATAGAGTACTGGTAGTCATATAGGTCATTCAGGGGTTACGGAAACTTAATGCGCTGGCCAAGGGAAGAGGTAGGCATTGGGAGAGGATGGTGAGAGGTGAGACCAGAGAGAAAGTTGAGCCTAGTTCACATAAGGATTTTGGATGGACAGATGCTATCCATGTTCAAGGTGGAGACGTCTGTCTTGGCAGTATAACTATCTTGGGTATTAACGAGGAAGAACCTCATTAAATTTGAATTTCCAGCATTTGAATGAAGGACTTTGATGATGGTGTTGGACAGGCTCAGCTGACAAGGCCAAGTGGTATCTGATCTTTGTTGGATGACTTCTGGAGTATGTTCAGGTCCATTTTCTCAGTAGATGCTTCTGTGGCCACTCACTACCTCTTAGTGCTCAGACATTGCTACTTCAGTCCTGTTTCTATGGCAAATAAAGCTTGTCTTTCTTTAGAAATGTTTCTCTCAAGACTAATCTCATGGGCTCTTGGAGCCTGGAGAGAGTTAAACCTCTGGGATTTTACCTTTTCTTTTATTATGACTCCATCTTGTTTGTACTGTCAGAATATGCCCCATTGTACCTCTAGTCCTTCTGCAGAGATGGGGGAACATATGGGAGATGTGAGAAAGCTGAAGGTTTTATGTTCTTTTCCTTGTGTATCTTCTCCTTCTATTTCTTAAGTGAAACCATGTTAACTTAAGAAAAATTATAAGTATAATGTCCTCCTAGGATAGACTCATGAGATGCATTTAGAGGTTCTACTTTTTATGAGGGGTCTTCCACAAGGATTTTCACCAACTAGGAACATGTTGAATATTTATTTAAAAGTCCTGAAATCTTCTATAGCCACCTCTGCTCCTCAGTGGTAGTTTTTTTTATCCAAGTGTTAAGACTTACTGATCAGTCCTCAGGGCACTCTCATAAATGATGTTATGGCTCAAATAATTGCCCAACTTTCTCTCCTTAAAGAAGACAAATACATTTCTTTCCCTTGGCAATCATTTTTACCCTGGTATATTGCAGAATGTTTTACAATATCACGATCTTGTAATAAAATTATCCCCAGATCAGTGACTGATGTGTCACCTGATACCATTAAAAAGTTTGAAAAGCCCGGGTCTTTTCAGAACTCTTAAATAATTCATATTCTGTTTTAGCTTTTCAAATATTTTCTGGCCTTGTGGAGCTGGATAGTCTCATCAGTTGTCTGTTTTATTCCATATCAGTTAAAGGTGGACCAACTGGTTGCTATGCATGATAATAACTTTGATGGTAACTCGTTAGCTTTCCAAATGAGACAACTGGCTTTTTTTCTTGATTATAAAGATTTGTTTTCCCCCATTTTCCTATCTTGGTTGTTTGACTTCTGAAAGTCCATATGAACTTTTCACACATTATACCATAGATCTCACTTTAATGGGTTGCACTTAGAAGTAATCGGAGCTGTCCCTGATCTACTTCTGATCAAATGGAGCAGTCATTGTATGGTTGTGATCATTGCTCTTAGTCCACTTCAGAGCCCACCAGCCAAACATTCAGTGTCTTTGCAAGTGGGATTTGTTATTGGAAAGAGGCAGAAATACTCCTTAATCCAAGTGCTAAGAGTTATGAGGGCAGGGTTGTGTACTGTTATTTTCTGTCCTGCATCCATTTCCCCTTCCAAACATCACCTTTTGAAGAATTTCTTCTTCCCAATTAGCTGTAATCAGGTGGGCTTTCTTCTCTGCTAGCCGAGAGGGGGACTGTGATGCAAACCGGGCCAATTCAATTGCTCTCTTCTTGGAATCTGAATCTTGAGCAGAGGGTTGAAAAAACCGAAACTACTTGGCTTTCATTCATTCCAATACCTGTGTCCTGATCAGACTGTTAAGATTGTGATCTTCCTCCTATCCCTTTGAACCTGCTGTGGTCCAAGCCTATTTTTTTCTGTTGCTTTTATTTGCAAAGAACCCCAATCTGATATAGCTAATTCTCTTCTAATACTATTATTGGAACCTAAGCAAAATGATAATTGAGATGAGCTTAGTAGTTCAAAAATCCAGTCGTAGTGCTTCAAAACTAAGCAAAGGAGTATTATGGACTAGCAGGTTATTTTTTATAATTGACAATCTAATTTTATGGTCCCATTTTGGAACCAGAACTAATGAAGAAGCACAGACCCCTAGAAGTTCTAGTAACTCTTGGCTTTAATATTTCCTGAATTTACATCTTGATTTTCCCTAAATATCATCCTATTAACTGTGCTAGTAGTAATTGGATTCTTAAATGTAATTATTTTTCATATTTTGTAGCATTTAAGTCAAACCAATTCTGTTTGCTTTTTTGGGGGGAAGAACATATGTGATCCACATTTTTTTTCCCCAGCGATCTTCTCAGTTCTTTTAGTTGTTCTGTGCTAAAGTCTTCCTCAGAAAGAGTAAACCCATTCTTGACTCTGACCCTCTCCCATGAAGTCATGTTTTAACCCCCAGATTTCAGACTACTGACACAAGATGTTAGCATATTTACATTTTAGGTTCTTTTTTTCCTTTAAACATTGTAAGGTTATTGTATTGGAAAATTCTTCTAGGCTGCCTCTTCATGCTTCTTTTTAACTTAGCTTTGTATTAAGACAAGACAGCGTAGTGGTCAGGCGCCTAAGGGTCTTGGATTGGAGTTTTGATTCTGCCACTTACTAGGTGTGTGACCAAGGGGAAGTTACTTATGCTCTCTTAAGTTTTAATTTCTAAATCTCTAAAATGGTGGTTCTTGGGAAGATTCAATAAGATGTTTCATATAAAATGATCAGTGTTTAGCATAGAATAAGCAGTCAGGACTTCCGGGAAGATGGCGGTGTGAGCAGGGCGGCAGAAATCTCCTCCCAACACTATATTTATCTACGAAAACACAGCAAATACATCTATTCCTAAAAGACAGACGAGAATACACAGGAAAGCGCACAGCGTGCAGCTACACCCGAGAGCACTCGGCACCCCAAGAGGCGGGTAAGATATGGAGCCGCGACCCGGCAGGACCCGAGCACTCCCCCACCCCAGCGCACTGGCGGGAGGAGAGGATTCAGAGCCGAGAGGGAGTGGAAGTGCACCCCGCGAAGTAGCCAGCCCCGGGGATCTGCGCAGGGAGTGCTGACCCACATTGCGCAGTGCAGCGGAGATTGGAGAGACGGGGCAGAATCTGAGTGGGGAACGCGCCAGGGTGCTTGCAGCCGCTCCCAGGAAGGAAAAAAAAAAAAGCGCGCGCTTTCTTCAGCGGTCTTAAAGAGACAGGAGCCCAGTGGAGGAGCCGGATCGCCCCAGCACACTCAGCCCAGCAGGCTGGGAGTCCTGGGGAGTATCAGACGCCTTAGCTGGCGACTGAGGAAGCATAGCCATACTTACACTTCTCACTGAGATCAACAGCCTCCTATTCGTTCCCACCCCTGCCAGAGCGATAAAGGGCCCTGCGGAGTGGCACAGTCAGAGCTGTGGAATAGTGGGGCAATAGCGCCACCTAGAGCATTCACACAGAATCTACGTCCGGTGGGCTTTTTGTTTGTTTTTTTTGTTTTGTTTTGTTTTTGTTTTTTCTTTTCTTTCTTTTTTTCTTTTTTTTCTTTTTTTCTTTTTTTTTCTCTTTTTTTTCTTCTCTTTTTAAAGTCTTAAAGAGCCCAGCTGACATACGTGGCAACTATCAGTGACCAATTCTATAGCCATGAAAAGACAGAGGAATATGGTTCAGACCAAAATCAACCAGACAACCCCAGAGAGGGAGTCTGAAGGGATGGAAATGCACAGTCTTCCTGAAAAAAAATTCAGAATAAAAGTCATAACCATGCTGATGGACCTACAGAGAAATGTGCAAGAGCTGAGGGAGGAAGTGAGGGAACTGAGGAAAGACAATACAGAAATCAGACAAGCGATCCATGGGCTTAACAGCAGAATGGATGAGATGCAAGAGACTGTTAATGGAATAGAAAACAGAGAACAGGAGTACAGAGCAGCTGAGGCAGAGAGAGATAAAAGGATTTCTAGGAATGAAAGAATATTAAGAGAACTGTGTGACCAATCCAAACGGAACAATATTCGCATTATAGGAGTACCAGAGGAAGAAGAGAGAGAAAAAGGGATAGAAAGTGTCTTTGAAGAAATAATTGCTGAAAACTTTCCCTCGCTGGGGAAGGAAGTAGTCTCGCAGTCCACCGAAGCTCATAGATCTCCCAACACAAGGGACCCAAGGAAGGCAACACCAAGACACATAATAATTAAGATGGCGAAGATCAAAGATAAAGATAGGGTATTAAAGGCAGCTAGAGAGAGAAAAAAGATCACCTACAAAGGAAAACCCATCAGACTATAATCAGACTTCTCAACAGAAACCTTACAGGCCAGAAGAGAATGGCATGATATATTTAACGTTATGAAACAGAAGGGCCTCGAACCAAGAATACTGTATCCAGCATCATTATCATTTAAATATGATGGAGGGATTAAACAATTTCCAGACAAACGGAAGTTGAGAGAGTTTGCCTTTCATAAACCACCACTACAGGATATCTTAAATGGACTGCTCTAGATGGAGGCACACCTAAGGCTAAAAAGATGTCACCAGAAAAAATAAAATCATAGCAAAGAAAGCAGACCATCCAAATACTAACTAAAGGCAAAGAATAAAACACCTATTATAGAAAGAATGGAGGAGGAGGAATAAGAAGGGAGAGAAATAAAGAAACATCAGACTGTGTTGACAATAACTTAACAAGAAAGTTAAGTTAGATTGTTAGATAGTAAAGAAGCAACCCTTGAACCCTTGGTAACCACGAATCTAAAGCCAGCAATGGCAATAAGTACATACCTATCAATAATCACCCTAAATGTAAATGGACTGAATGCACCAATCAAAAGACACAGAGTAACAGAATGGATAAAAAAGCAAGACCCATCTATATGCTGCCTACAAGAAACTCACCTCAAATCCAAAGATATACACAGACTAAAAGTGAAGGGATGGAAAAAGATATTTCATGCAAACAACAAAGAGAAAAAAGCAGGTGTAGCAGTACTTGTATCAGACAAAATAGACTTCAAAACGAAGAAAGTAGCAAAAGATAAAGAAGGACATTACATAATGATAAAGGGGTCAATCCAACAAGAAGATATAACCATTATAAATATATATGCACCCAACACAGGAGTGCCAGCATATGTGAAACAAATACTAACAGAATTAAAGGAGGAAATAGACAGAAATGCATTCATCTTAGGAGACTTCAACATACCACTCACTCCAGAGGACAGATCAACCAGACAGAGAATAAGTAGAGACACAGAGGCACTGAACAACACACTAGAACAGATGGACCTAACAGACATCTACAGAACTCTACACACAAAAGCAACAGGATACACATTCTTCTCAAGTGCACACGGAACATTTTCCAGAGTAGACCACATACTAGGCCACAAAAAGAACCTCAGTAATTTCAAAAATATTGAAATCCTACCAACCAACTTCTCAGATCACCAAGGTATAAAACTAGAAATAAATTTTAGAAAGAAATCAAAAAGGCTCACAAATACATGGAGACTTAACAACACTCTCCTATTTAATCAATGGGTTAACGACCAAATCAAAACAGAAATCAAAGAATATATGGAGACTAATGACAACAACAACACAAAGCCACAACTTCTGTGGGACGCAGCAAAGGCAGTTCTAAGAGGAAAGTATATTGCAATCCAGGCCTATTTAAAGAAGGAAGAACATTCCCAAATGAATAGTCTAAAGACACAATTACTGAAATTGGAAAAAGAAGAACAAATGAGGCCAAAGTCACCAGAAGGAGGGACATAATAAAGATTAGAGAAGAAATAAATAAAATTGAGAAGAATAAAACAATAGAAAAAATCAATGAAACCAAGAGCTGGTTCTTTGAAAAAATAAACAAAATAGATAAACCCCTAGCCAGACTCATTAAGAGAAAAAGAGAATCTACACACATAAACACAATCAGAAATGAGAATGGAAAAATCACGACAGATCCCACAGAAATACCAAGAATCATAAGAGAATATTATGAGAATATATGTGCTAACAAGCTGGAAAACATAGAAGAAATGGACAACTTCTTAGAAAAATACAACCTTCCAAGACTGACCAAGCAAGAAACAGAAAAACCAATCAGACCAATCACCAGCGACGAAATCGAATTGGTAATCAAAAAACTACCCAAGAACAAACCCCCTGGGCCTGACGGATTCACCTCTGAATTCTACCAGACATATAGAGAAGAAATAACACCGATTCTCCTTAAAGTTTTCCAAAAATTAGAAGAGGAGGGAATACTTCCAAACTCATTCTATGAAGCCAGCATCACTCTAATACCAAAACCGGGCAAAGACCTCACCAAAAAAGAAAATTACAGACCAATATCCCTGATGAACGTAGATGCAAAAATACTCAACAAAATATTAGCAAACCGAATTCAAAAATACATCAAGAGGATCATACACCATGATCAAGTGGGATTCATCCCAGGGATGCAAGGATGGTACAACATTCGAAAATCCATCAACATCATCCACCACATCAACAAAAAGAAGAACAAAAACCACATGATCATCTCCATAGATGCTGAAAAAGCATTTGACAAAATTCAGCATCCATTCCTGATTAAAACTCTCAACAAAATGGGTATAGACGGCAAGTACCTCAACATCATAAAGGCTATATATGACAAACCCACAGCTAACATCATACTTAACGGCGAGACGCTGAAAGCTTTTCATCTAAGATCGGGAACAAGACAGGGATGCCCACTCTCTCCACTGTTATTCAACATAGTACTGGAGGTCCTAGCCACAGCAATCAGACAAAACAAAGACATACAAGGCATCCAGATTGGTAAAGAAGAAGTCAAATTGTCACTATTTGCAGATGACATGATACTGTACATAAAAAACCCTAAAGATTCCATTCAAAACTACTAGAACTAATATCTGAATTCAGCAAAGTTGCAGGATACAAAATTAACACACAGAAATCTGTTGCTTTCCTATACACTAATGATGAACTAACAGAAAGAGAAATCAGAAAAACAATTCCATTCACAATTGCATCAAAAAGAATAAAATACCTAGGAATAAACCTAACGAAGGAAGTGAAAGACCTGTACTCTGAAAACTACAAGACACTCCTAAGAGAAATTAAAGAGGACACTAACAAATGGAAATGCATCCCATGCTCTTGGCTAGGAAGAATAAATATTGTCAAAATGGCTATACTACCTAAAGCAATCTACAGATTCAATGCAATCCCTATCAAACTACCAACAGCTTTCTTCAATGAACTGGAACAAATAATTCTAAAATTCATATGGAACCACAAAAGACCCCGAATGGCCAAAGCAATCCTGAGAAGGAGGAATAAAACAGGGGGAATTACGCTCCCTGACTTCAAGCTCTACTACAAAGCCACAGTAATCAAGACAATTTGGTATTGGCACAAAAACAGACCCACAGACCAGTGGAACAGAATAGAAAATCCAAACATTAACCCAAACATATACAGTCAATTAATATTTGATAAAAGTGCCTTGGATATACAATGGGGAGATGACAGCCTCTTCAGCAGCTGGTGTTGGAAAAACTGGACAGCTACATGTAAGAGAATGAAACTGGACTTCTGTCTAGCCCCATACACAAAGGTAAACTCAAGGTGGATCAAAGACTGAATGTAAGTCATGAAACCATAAAACTCTTAGAAAAAAACATAGGCAAAAATCTCTTGGACATAAACATGAGCAACTTCTTCATGAACATATCTCCCCGGGCAAGGGAAACAAAAGCAAAAATGAACAAGTGGGACTATATCAAGCTGAAAAGCTTCTGTACAGCAAAGGACACCATCAGTAGAACAAAAAGACATCCTACAGTATGGGAGAATATATTCATAAAAAACGTATCTGATAAAGGGTTGACATCCAAAATATATAAAGAACTCATGCACCTTAACAAACAGAAAGCAAATAATCCAATTAAGAAATGGGCAGAGGACATGAATAGACACTTCTCCAAAGAAGAAATTCAGATGGCCAACAGGCACATGAAAAGATGCTCCACATCGCTAATCATCAGAGAAATGCAGATTAAAACCACAATGAGATATCAGCTCACACCAGTGAGGATGACCAACATCCAAAACACAAACAACAACAAATGTCGGCGAGGATGTGGAGAAAAGGGAACCCTCCTACACTGCTGGTGGGACTGCAAATTAGTTCAACCATTGTGGAAAGCAGTATGGAGGTTCCTCAAAAAACTCAAAATAGAAATACCATTTGACCCAGGAATTCCACTCCTAGGAATTTACCCTAAGAATGCAGCAGCCCAATTTGAAAAGGACAGATGCACCCCTATGTTTATTGCAGCACTATTTACAATAGCCAAGAAATGGAAGCAACCTAAGTGTCCATCAGTAGATGAATGGATAAAGAAGATGTGGTACATATACATAATGGAATATTATTCAGCCATAAGAAGAAAACAAATCCTACCATTTGCAACAACATGGATGGAGCTAGAGGGTATTATGCTCAGTGAAATAAGCCAAGCCGAAAAAGACAAGTATCAAATGATTTCACTCATATGTGGAGTATAAGAACAAAGAAAAAATACTGAAGGAACAAAACAGCAGCAGACTCACAGAACCCAAGAACGGACTAATAGTTACCAAAGGGAAAGGGACTGGGGAAAATGGGCGGGAGGGGAGGGATAAGAGGGAAAAAGGGGCATTACGATTAGCAGATATAATGTTGGGGTGGCATGGGGAGGGCAGTACAACTCAGGGAAGACAAGTAGTGATTCTATAGCATCTCACTACGCTGATGGACAGTGACTGTAATGGGGTTGGTGGGGGGGACCTGATGAAGGGGTAGTTTAATAACCGTAAAATTGCACATGTAGTTGCAGATTAATGATAATAAAATAAATTATATTAAAAAATTAAAGAATAAGCCGTCAATAAATGTTAGTCATTATTATGACTATTACTACTACTCTATCTTCCACTTTAAGTACTCTAGAACATTCTGTTTTGTCATGTCAGAACTATTTTTTTGGTGTTTTAGATGTATTTTTCTCTACCGAACTACACATTTCTGTTTCCTTTCAGATTGATCTTATAAATTAGATAATTTATTCTCAGAGATATTCCTCACAGGATTCTCAGATATGACTTTTCACCTCCTTCTGCAATGCACATGATAGTGTTGAGAACCCAGACTATACCTTAGGAGATCTATTGGGCAAGTAATAAATATGGCACTTTAATCATTGCAGTCTTATGATCATTACTTATGTATGTCTTAATCATACCCTTCAAAATTGCATTATGCCTTTCCATGAGTGTTTTGCTGTACTGTGGAAGTTAAGCTTTTGTCAAATGTATTTAATGTCAGTCTGTCCACATAAGCATTGAGTAACCTCTGAAAAGAGGCAGGTCTCAGTTTTTTTAGTGGGAATTATAGGCAGAGATTTACATTCAGATAATAGCAGTTTGGACCTCTGTACTCTTATTTTGTGACAGTAAAGCAATATGTTTTGTTGGACATATTAGGCAACATGTTTGACATGTTATATAGGCAACAGTCACGTCCATATTAATAACACTTTTTTTTTTTACAATTGAGTAGAGCTGATTTCATGAGTATTTTTCTTTCTTGATTTTTGGGACTCCTTTTCTGGTGGTATTTGAGCAACTCCCTTTAAAAACCTCCAATCACTCTCTTTCTTTTTTTTAAATTGAGGTGTAATTGACATATAACGTTATATTACTTTCGGGAACAGGTATACAACATAATGATTTAGTATTTGTATATATTGCTAAATTATCACCTCAATAAGTCTTATTAACTTATGTATCCATCACCTTACCTCGTTAACACAAAATTTTTTTCTCATGTTGAGAGCTTTTAAGATCTACTCTTTTAGCAACTTTCAAATATGCAATACAGTATTATTAACTCCAGTCACCATGCTGTACATTACATTCCCTTGACTTGTTTATTTGTAACTGGAAATTCGTACCTTTTGTCTCCATTCAACCATTTGACTCACCTGCCTCTGGCAACTGCCAATTTATTCTCTGTATCTGTGAACTCAGTTTTGTCACAAATGGCAAGGTTTTATTCTTTTTTATGGCTGAATAACCCTGCATTTCTTAATAATATTCCATTACTTAATATTTTCATTAAGTAGGAATGGACTGGGGATGGGCCATCTTAATTTTTAAATAAACTCTATAGATGATAGTGATCAACAACTAGGTTTGGGACATGTCTATGTGACAGCCCATGGCACAAAGCAGGAAGTTAAAAAAAAAATCTCAGTTGGGTTCATGGATATGCAGAGAAGCTGCCAGAGACAAGTCAGAAGATGCTAGTGTTTAGCTGGTTCACTGGAGCACTGGAGCATGAATTACTGATGCAAATTTTGGGAGTAAATGTAGAAAGTCCAGGCAATTGGTTAGTCAGTTGAGATGGGGCCGAGGGCAGTATGAATTAATATCAGGACCAGTGAGCCAGTGCTGCTGGGTATTTTACAGGCTCCAGACATAATCCAGAGGAGGGAAATGTCACCAGACTTTCAGGGTGTTGGTCCCCTTCCCTTGTGTCATATAATTTTTCCTCAGGTTGATTTTACCTGTTCCTATGCAACCTGAAATATCTTGGTCTTCACCGCCTGTGATGCAAATGAAGGCATATTCACATTTAACATTCAAAATACAATAGTTTTTATCTTCCTTCTGTTCAAGTAAGGATTTCTTTCCTCAAAATTTTTCCACAGTTATCTAAGGAATCTACTTAAGTCTTTCAGCCCTGGCCTCTCCCTCATCAGGCTCCCATCTACCACTGACTTCTGAGGGTGCCTTTCTCTGAGGGAATGTCTGTCCTCCCAGGGAGTCAAAGCTGGTCTTTCTTCTGCCATCGGCGGTGGAAGGGGAATGAGCCTCTGCCCAGCCCTGTGCTTGTTGTGTCCTTTGGGCTGAAGTGGCGCTGCTAAGCCTTGATTCTCATGGTCTTTTATACACAGCTCCTTCAGCATCTAGCTTATACCCTTTTCCTGCCCATTTTCTCCATTTTTTTCCCCCCCTCTGAGTTTGCTTGAATGAGTGAAAAAGTGGAGATGTTGGAGGATAACAGATGCTATCCTATCTCCTTGATTAACTGATTCATTCGTTCACTCAGTGATTCAATAGCCACACTGAGCACCACATGTATACAAATTAGCTTTTCAGTCTAAACACCTAAGGTCTTTGCAAGTAGGCTGTGGAAACATGCTTCCTATGTAATATGCCCCTTCTCACAAGAAAGAATGATTGCCCTATGCAGATGTCTAAGATTCTTAAACTATAAATGCATAAAAAATTTTCAAGATCTCTTGGCAAAGAGCAAGTGGAATTAAAAAATCCATTTATTGTTACAGATGCACTTCAATCACAACAAATGATTTTAGACCTTAAAGTCAACCATTTCCAATAAAATATAAAAGTGAGAAGTTAATTCTGAGCTCCATTTAGACCAAGCTTCATTATTTTAGGAAAAAATGTACCATAGTTTTTAAATCTACACTCCCACAGAGAACTGGTTTATGCACTCAGGTTTAAGTATCACTTTGATGCATATGACTCCTTGATCTGTCTCCAGTCTTAATCCCTTCTTTTGAGACCTCCAAATGGAAGCCTTAAACTTGAGTATCCTTCTGTAGAGGAAACAGCACAGGTTTTTGTGTCAGAGTGAATGCATGTGAAATTTGGTAGACAGACATTTTGTCTTCTCATTTTCAGGATTTCTTTTTTTGTGTTTATTAAATTTACTGAACTTCCAGAATAAAAAGAAATAGTGGCATGCTGTCTTTTTCCAGATTTTATTCATAATTCTTTCAGTGTGTCACTGTCAGCCATGATTTTGGCTATTAGCTAAAATAAATATTTTTTCTCATGGTAAAGAAACAGCTTTCCTAGTTTACTGAGGTTCATGCCCTCCACCAGCTTTATTGAGGTATAATTGACAAATGGAATATTTAGAATGTACAATGCAATGATTTCGTATATGTATATATTAGCCCCCCCTTATCCACAGTTTCTCTTTCCATGGTTTCAGTTACCTGCTGACGACTGGGTCTGGAAGCAAATGATCCTCCTCTCAAGTGTCAGAAGGTCAATAGTAGCCTAATGCTACACCACAGTGGCTATGTCATTCACTAACTTCATCTCATCACATAGGCATTTCTTTTTCTCTTAGCTTTTTATTTTGAAATAATTACAGATTCAGAGGAAGTTGGGAAAATAGTTCAGAGTTCCATGTACTCTTTGCCCAGTTTCCCAATGGCTCTATCTAACGTAACTCTAGTACAATATCAAAACTAGGAAATTGACATTGGTACAATGCATGTGTCTAGTTCTATGCCATTTTATTATTTTATTTTTTTGTTAAGTTATCATTGATATACACTCCTAATGAAGGTTTCACATGAGAAACATTGTGGTTACTACATTCACCCATATTATCAAGTCCCTCCCATACCCCGTTGAAGTCACTGTCCATCAGTGTGGTAAGATGCCACAGAGTCACTACTTGTCTTCTCTGTGCTACACTGTCTTTCCCGTCATCACATAGGCATTTTATCATCTCACATGATCACAAGAAGAAGGGTGAGTACAGAACAGTAAGAGGTTTTGAGAGAGAGAGCACTTTCACATAACTTTTATTATAGTATGTAGTTATAATCATTCTATTTTGTTATTAGTTACTGTTGTAAATCTCTTACTGTGCCCAATTTATAAATTAAATTTTACAATAAGTATGCACATATAGAAAAAACAGTTTATATCAGGTTTGGTACTATCCACGGTTTCAGGCATCCACCGGGGGTCTTGAATATATTCCCCATGGATAAGGGGGAACTACTATAATTGTGAAGTGAATGTAATCAGGTTAAGTTGCACATTTATCACCTCACATAGTTTCCTTTTCTTTTTTTTTTTTCTCGGTGAGAGCACTTAAGATCTACCTTCTTACCATATTTCAAGTGAACAATACAGTACAGGTAGACCTTGAAGATATTGCAGGTTTGGTACCTGACCACCACAATAAAATGAATATCACAAAAAAAGTTAATCAAATGAATTTTTTGGTTTCCCAATGCATATAAAGGTTATATTTACACTATACCATAGTCCACTAAGTATGCAACAGCATTATGTCTAAAAAGACAATGTACATACCTTAATTAAAAATATTTTATTGCTAAAAAATGCTAACCATTATCTAACCTTTCAGTCATAATCACTGATCACGGATCACTATAACAAATATAATAACAAAAACATTTGCAATATTACAAGAATTACTAAAATATGACAGAGAGACATGCATGCAGTGAACAAATGCTGTTGACAAGTGGTGCTGGTAGACTTGCTCCATACGGGTTGTCACAGACTTCATTTTGTACAAAATGTAGTATCTGTGAAGCACAATAAAGCGAAGTGCAATAAAATGACGTATAGGCTGTATTAGTAACTATATGTTAATTAACATTAGCTCTTCAGAACTTACTCATCTTGTAACTGAAAATTTGTACCCTTTGACCAGTATCACCCCACCTCTCCCACCCTAGCAGCCCCTGAGAGCCACCAGTCTCCTCTGTTTTTGTGAGTTTAATTGTTTTTTATATTGCACACATAAGTGATACCATGCAGTATTTCTCTTTCTCTTTGCCTGGCTTATTTCATTTAGCATAGTGCCTTCAAGGTCATTCATGTTGTCTTGAATGGCAGGATTTCCTTCTTTTTAAAGGCTGAATAATACTCCATTTATGTATGTACCACATTTGCTTTATCCATTCATTTTTCAGTGGACACTTAGGTTATTTCCATATCTTGGCTATTTTGAGTAATGCTGCAATGAACATAGGAGTGCAGATATCTGTTTGAAATAATGAGCTCATTTCTTCTGTTAAATACCTAGAAGTAGGATAGCTGGATCAGATGGTAGTTCTATTTCTAATTTTCTAAGTAACTTCCATACTATTTTCCATATTGTCTGTACTAGTTCACATTCTAATCAAAAGTGCACAAGAGTTCCCTTTTCTCTACATCCTCACCAACATTTGTCACCACTTGTCTTTTTGAAAATAGAGCATCCAAACTGTTATGAGGTGATATACTATTGTGGTTTTGATTTGCATTTCCCTGATGATTAGTGATGTGGAGCATCTTTTCATGTACCTGTTGACCACCTGTCTGTCTTCTTTGGAAAATATCTATTCAGGTTCTTTACCTTTTTTTAAATTGAGTTATTTGTTTCCTTTTGCTATTGAGTTGTTAAAAGCTCTTTATATATCTTGGACATTAAGCCCTTATTGGATATATGATCTACAAATATTTTCTCCCATTTGATAGTTGGCTTTTCATTTTATTGATTGTTTCCTTTGCTGTGCAGAGCTTGTTAGTTTGATGTCATCCCACTTACTTATTTCTGGTTTTGTTGCCTGTACTTTTGTTGTCAGTCCAAAAATTTGTCACTAAGACCAATGTCAGGGAGTTTTCCTGTATATTTTCTTCTAGGAGTTTTATGGATTCCGGTCTTACATTTAAGGCTTTAATCTATTTTAAATTGATTTTTGTGTATTGTGTAAGACAAGTGTCCAATTTCACTCTTTTGCATTGTGGATTTCAGTTTTCCCAACATCATTTATTGAAGAGACTCTCCTTTTCCCCCCATTGTATATTCTTGGAGACTTTGTTGAAAATTAGTTGACCATGTATATGTGGGTTTATTTATGAGCTCTCTATTTTGTTCCATTGTCTTATTTTTTTCCTCCCCAAATCATACTTTTTGATTATTATAGCTTTGCTATATAGTTTGAGACCACAAAGTATAATGTCTCTAGCTTTGCTCATCTTGCTTAAGTTTGCTTTAGGTATTTGGGGTCTTTGTGGTTCCATATGAATTTAGGATTGCTCTTTCTATTTGTGTGAAAAATGCCATTGGAATTTTGATAGGGATTGTATTGAATTTGTAGATCACTTTGGGTAGTATGGACATTTTAATAATATTAATTCTCCCAACCAACAAACAGAGGATGTTTTTCCATTTATTTGTGCCTTTTTCAATTTCTTTCATCAATGCTTTATTATTTTCAGCATACATATTTTACCTCCTTGGTTAAATTTATTCCTATTTATTATTTTTGATACTTTTATAAATAGGATTATTTTATTAATTTGTTTTTTGGATAGTTCATTGTTACTGTACAGAAATACAATTGATTTTTGTATCTCGATTTTGGATCCTGAAACTTTACTGAATTTATCAGTTCTAATAATTTTTTGGTGGAGTCTTTAGAGTTTTCTATATATAAGACCATGTCATTTGCAAAGAAATAATTTATTCCTTTCTGATGTGGATACCTTTTATATCTTTTTCCTTTCTGATTTCTCTGGCTAGAACACCAAGTCCATGTTGAATAGGAGAGGTGAGAGTGGGCCTACTTGTCTTGTTCCTGACCTTAGAGGGAATGCTTTCAACATTTCATTGAGTATGTTAGCTGTGGGTTTATTGTATATGGCCTTTATTATGAGGTATGTTCCTTCTCTATCTAACTTATTGAGAGGTTTTTATCATGAAAGGATGTTGGGTTTTGTCAAATTCTTTTTCTCCATCTGTTCAAATGATCTTTTTTTTTTGAATTCTGCTTGTTTAAATTGTATTAGAATTTGCACTTCTTTTCTTTTTTTTAAAATATATACAACATTATATTGGTTTCAAGCATATAACAGTAATTCAACAGTTACACACATTATTAAATCTTCACCCTAACTAGTGTGGTTACTGTCAATGTAGAAAGATGTTACAAAACTATTGACTATATTCTCTATGCTGTACTTTGATTTCTGTGACTAATTTATATTATGATTGAGATTTTGTGCCTCTTTTTTCCCTGCAACTATTTCACCCACCCACTGCACCTCCTCCCCCATGGTAATCACCAGTCACTTCTCAGTGTCTATGAGTCTGCTGCTGTTTGTTCATTTTATTTTGTTTTGTTTTAGATTCCACATATAAGTGAAATCATATGGTATTTGTCTTTCTTTGGCATATTTAATTTAGCGTAATACCCTCTGGGTCCTTTCATGTTGTTGCAAATGGCAGGATTTCTTTATTTTTTATGGATGAATAATATTCCTTTGTGTTTACATACCACCTCTTCTTTATCCATTCATCTATTGATGGACACTTTTGCTGCTTCTATATCCTGGCTATTATAAATAATGTGGCAACAAACAGGGGTGCAAATATCTTTTTGAATCAGGGATTTTGTCTTCTTCAGGTAAATTCCTAGAAGTGGAATTACTGGGTTGAATGGTATTTCTATTTTTAGTGTTGTGAGGAACCTCCATACTGCTTTCCACAGTGGCTGCAGCAATTACGTCCCACCAACAGTGTAGGCAGGTTTCCTTTTCTCCACATCCTCACTAGCACTTGTTTATTTCTTGTCTTTGGATAGTGGTCATTCTGACTGGTGTGAGGTGATATCTTATTGTGGTTTTGATTTGCATTTCCCTGATGAAGAGCAATGTGGAGCATCTTTTCATGTGTCTGTTGGCCATCTGCATGTCTTTGGAAAAATGTCTATTCAGGTCCTCTGTGCACTTTTTCAATTGGGTTGTTTGTATTTTGGGTGTTAAGTCATATGAATTCCTTATATATTTTGGATGTTAACCCCTTATCAGATAAATTCTCCTTATCCTTCATTTTTAAAATGTGGTATATCACCTTTATTGATTTGTGTCATATTTATGTTGAACTATCCTTGCATCCCAGGAATAAATCTTGCTTGATCATAGTGTATGATCTTTTAAATGTGCTATTGAATTTAATTTGCTTATATTTTATTGAGGATTTTTAAAAATCTATGTTCATTAGGGATATTGGTCTGTAGTTTTCTTTCCTTGTAGTATCATTGTCCAGCTTTGTTATCAAGGTCCTGCCAGCTTTATAAAATCAAATTTGGAAGTGTTCCTTTCTCCTCAGTGTTTTGGAAGAATTTGGAAAGGATTGGCATTAATTCTTCATGAAATTTTTTGTAGAATTCACTAGTGAAACTATTTGGTCCTGGAATTTTCTTTATTGGGAGGTTTTTGATTACTGATTTTTCTTCTTACTTATTATTGGTATGTTCATATTTTTTATTTCTTCATGATTTAGTATTGGGAAGTTGTTTGTTTCTAGGAATTTACCCATTTCTTCTAGGTTTCCAATTTGTTGGTGTATCATTGTTCATAGTAGTCTCTTATGATCCTATCAGTTGTAATGTCTCCTTTCATTTCTGACTTTATGTATCTTTATTTCTCTCTTTTTTCCTTTGTCTAGCTAAAAGTTTGTCAGTTTTGTTTATCTTTTCAATAAACCAGCTCTTATTATACTTGATCTTTTCTATTATTTTCCTGGTCTCTATTTCATTTATTTCCTCTCTGACCATTTTTATTTCCTTCTTTCTCCTAACTTTGGGCTTAGTTTTTTTGGTTCTTTTTCTAGTTTGAAGTGTAAAGTTAGATTGTTTATTTGAGGTCTTTCTTTTTTCTTAATGTAGATATTTTTGCTCTAAACTTCCCTCTTACAACTGCTTTTGCCACATTCCATAAGTTTTTGTTGTGTTGTGTTTGCTTTCTCATTTGTCTTAAGATATTTTTTGGTATCCCTTTTGGTTTCTTCCTTTAAAAAAAATTAGTATTTGATGTTAAAAAATATTCAAATGTCTTTTTGGCCATTGAGCCTGTAATCATATGATTTATGGATGAATTAAATATTCATAGACTTCCTTCCTTTATTTATTTATTGAAGTATAGTTGATACACAATTTTATATTAGTTTCAAGTATACAATGCAGTGGTTCACTAGTTACCCAAATTATTAAATCCTTATCCCAACTAATGCCGTTACTAGCAGTCAACATAGAAGGATGTCACAGAATCACTTGTTATACTCTCCATGCAGTACTACCATCCCCATGACCAACTTATATTATGATTGAGAATTTTTGTGCCCCTATATCTCCCTCCCCCTTTCCACCCAACAACCCCAACCCCTCTTCCATGGTAGCCACCAGTCACTTCTCCATGTCTGTGAGTCTACTGCTATTTTATTCATTTTGTTTTGTTTTTACATTCCACAAATAAGTGAAATCATATGGTATTTTTTTTTCTTGAAGTATAGTTGATATACAATTTTATATTGGTTTCAAGTATTTATAAATTTCCTAATATTAAATTATGTTTGTATTACTGGGAGAGGGACAGTATAATTACAGTACATTATTCCTTTAATACATTGCTAGAGTCAATGTATTATATTTTATTTAGGATGTTTAGATTTGTATTTGTAGGGAGATTTCTCTATGTGTTTACTTGTATTCGTTTTTCAGATTTTGTTATCAAAAGTAAAATAATTTTGTGAAATTATATGAGAAGCTATCTTTGTGGTCAGAAAAATTTTAAATGGTATGGGAATTATCAGTTCCTTGAGATTTGAAAAATTTTTTTAATGAAATTAGTTGTACCTGACACGTGGGAGAAGAATTCTTTGGATATCTTTCCCAGTTTCTTCCATCATTATCCTGTGTTCAGATTTTCTGTTTCTTAAATCAGTTTGCTGATTTTGTATTTTCATCCCTAATGACCAAAGATATGCAACTTTTTTCTCCTTATTGACCATTTGTGCATCTTCTTCAGAGAAATGTCTATTCAAATCCCTCGCCCATTTTTTAATGGAGTTATTTATTTTTTAAAATTATTAAATTCTAACCGTTCTTTATATGTTCCATTTACAAGTCCTTTATGAGATGTGTGATTTGCAAATATTTTCTCCCATTCTGTTGATTGTCTTTTCACTTTCTTAATGGTATTGTTTGAAATTTTAAATTTTGATGAAGTCGGATTTATCTACTTTTTCTTTTGTCATTTTGCTTTTCGTGTCATATCTAAGAAACCACTATCTTAACCCAAGTCTTGAAGATTTACTCCTATATATTCTTATAAGAATTTTGTAACTTTATCTCTTACATTTGGGTCTGTAATTCATTTTGAATTAATATTTATATATGATGTGATGTAAGGGTACAACTTTATTCTTTTGCAGGTAGATATCTAATTGTCCCAGCACCATTTGTTAGCAGGGTTATTCTTTATCATCCATTTCATTTTTTAATCTTTACATGGGTTTTTTCTTTGGAGCTCAGTTAGAGAGATTTTGCCTTTTAATTTAATTTAGAAGAGGAGTTTAACCCATTTGCATGTATTATTATTGTTGATATAGTCTTACTTTTGAAATATTTAGGTCTGATTTTTGGTTTTGTTTTATGTGTAAATGATGATATCACTTAAAATGGTGATTGCCTTTTCTTCAGGTTTACAGAATAAGTGTTTTTGTCTATTTTATTTCTTGCTGATAAGAAACTCAATAATATTTACTTCATAAACCCCATATACTGATAGTCTCATTATGTGAGCTTTGCATTTCAAGGTGCATTAAGGGTAGGTGTATACAGTTTATCAGTACAATATGTAGATGATTGTGTTATGAACTTTTTAAGGACAATACAATATGTTGAAATTTAGAGGGCTTGATTAGAAAATGAAATGTCTCTTATTAATATATGATAATATATTAGACATATAATGATAAACATTAGACATAGAAATATCATGCCATTGCCCTATTTAATGGCTATTTTTTACTTAACCTTATTTAGTAGCCGTTTTTCACTTCTGTAAAATCATTCAATCCTTAAAATATGTACACTGTTGAGGCTCAAAAAACTGTATGTAGAAAGATCACCACTGGATGTTTAACATCACCAGGATTCTACAAATATAAATGAAATTCAAGCTCTTGAAATGTATTTTTCTATTTTCACAATTTGTAATAGGAAGCATATTCTTTAATTGAGAAGAATGAAGCAGAACAAAATGCCCTATATTCATATCAGAAGTATTTGGAAAGTTCAAGAAAGAAAAGCAAAGTCCCTCCTCCACCTATTTTGCTATCTCGAACTCATTGTTCTGTGACATTGAAACCTGCTCCATTTGTTTCAGATGTTGAGGTATGTTATCTATTATGATCTTTACCTCAGACAAAGCAGCATAAGGACTTTTATGAGTAATGATTGATATTTTTATTGCTTTTAGGACTTGAATAGTCTTATTTATAAGCACTGAATACTGAGATTAATATTCTAATGTCCTAACTATACCTCATTTGCTTGTGACCTTTCCCTTTTCATACTATTTCCCTTTATGCTCCATATAGCCTTGCTATACCCAAATATATAGTAAAGAGAAACAATAGAGAAACATTTCTCCCTAAGTATCTTTGTCCATGACACAGTCATATACTGATGTCCTAGTATACTCAAGATTGAGACAGTCTCAGTTGAAGTAGAACCAGACGTTTGAAGAGGAAAGGAGCTAATAAGGGAGATGAAAAAATCTAAGAAAGTGAATTTAGAGGTTCTTCCCAGAGTTCTTCCATGTAAATGGGGATTCTCTTAATGCAAAAAAATGACAATTCCAACCATGTTGTAAATCATAAATCTTTATGCATTTATTGAGAATGAACTCTTTTTCCCACACTGCAATGCCTTCAAATTTGGCCTAAATGTGACTGCAACCTGAGATTCAATTTCCTTACAAGCATTTGGCTCCACCTAATTTATATTTTAAATATTCCACTTTCCTCTTTTGGATGATCGACGACATATGAAAAATAAAGTTTTATCTTTAACTCTCCTTAGGATGTTCTTCTTGAACTTATATCAACTTGGTATAGTGGAGAGGGTATAGGCTTTAAAGTCAGACAGACATAGGTCTAAAATGTTAGCTCTGGCACTTACTAACAGCATGACCTTAGGAAATCTATACTTCCTGAAGCATTTTGTTATTGTTTACATTTGTAAAATATAATTACTATGGATATTAAATGACATAATATATTCTTGGCATATTAACTGATGTGCCTCTATCTCTTGTATTAAACATATGCAGTAAAGTTGGCTAAAAACAGTGACGTTATAAACTGTGATTATGTTATTTGATGATTAAAAAAACATTTTTGTCCAATGAGCATTCTTGAGTGTTTCTTATCTGCTAATTTATGTGTGAGGTAATCAAACTAATGGGAAATGGACATCAGTGAGAGGTTATATTACCTTCACATGTTTTATAATTGGGGCAAGAGAAGTGACATTTATCTTATACCTAACTGTGCTATAATAAAGGCATTATTGCAATTGCCAACAGTCCTAAAGTTCAACTTTAGAATTTTGGGGGATCTGTTTAAGAATGAGGATTTATCCATTTTGGGAATTCAGTACAGAACTAAGAATGGATCATTTACTAAGAGTTTTTTGTTTGTTTTTATTCAAATGCTTTGGGTTATTTAACCAAAATCTTATTTTTTAATATATTTAAAACTAGTGATTAGTTTATTTTATTTAATAAGGCTTATAAATAGGAAGACATAAGAGTCCTATATTTGACCTGTATAATTAGGACTTGTCACTTAGCGCATTATAAAGTTCATGTATATTCTTTACTAGTAGAGTTGTGATGCTCCAGGAAACCATCTGTTACCACTGATTAACACTAGATGGTGCTATAGGCTTAAATAAATTTTCCTGACTGAGGCTTCAGCCATCTTTTATCAAAATCTTTTGTTAAGGCATTCATTTCATTAAAATCTTTATTAATAGCTGAAAATGCTGATGTTATTGATAAACTTTTACTTCTGAAGTTAGTGGTGCTTTGTTCATGGTGCGTTTAGTCTTATGTAGATTCTAATTACACATTGCTTCTTACTATGAAACCAAGTAAGATGTTTTCTTTGTGGAACAAAATAAAAATACAAATCCTGCTTGTAAAAATGCTTTAAGAGAGAATTTTACCATTAAAAAATTCTGTATATATATATACAGAACTTAACTTGGAGGAATGATAGTCTAAGTCATATAACAGTCTTTGTTTTTTTTCCCCCCTCTTTGAAAAATGGTACTTTTTTCATGGGAAGTGAAGCAAAGTTAGTTTTAAATTTTTTGAGATCCATCTAATTTTTTCCTCCTGGCCCCCAGCTTCCAGATTCCTTCAATGTTCTCTGTCCTTGGAGTTCTGCCTTTGTTTAGTGCTCTTAATCACCTGAGAAATTTTCCTTGGCGACACAAGGTTTGAACACCTACACCAGAAATCCTAATTCACTGAGGCTAAGCAGGCTTGGGTATATGTAATTTTGGGGGGAAAAATAGTTGATTCTGTGAAACATCATTTTAAAAAGTGATTTTTCTGGCACAGTCAAGGTTAAGAACTACGTATGCAGACAAGATACCATTAGGATTTTTCTGTTGATGTGGATGAAGAAAGAGCAGGCAAAGATACAAGAAGCAGTTGCTTCGTACAATTAAATTTTCCCCTTCTTCCCAGTTTACCTTACAACTTAGGAGGTGAATGTTGTGAGATTGAAGCCTGTCGGGGGGGTGGGGAATGCCACAATGATGAGAAGCCCCCAACTTCAGCCTTCAGACAGTATGGCTCCTTCGTAATGCTGTTCTCTAGGTATTGACTCGCTCTCTTTTTCCCTACAGTGAGGGTAGTTCATTCCCTACCTCCATTATTTTGGTAAGGAATAATGTAAAGGAGTAAGGAATCTCCATTATTTTGACATCTTGGCAAAAGGACCATTGTCTTAACCATTTAGTTATGTTTTAAGTTTGGTTGTTTCTGTGGAATTCACATTTTATATTTGGCTTATGTCTCTATTTAAGAATTATCAAAGGAACATTATGTTTCAGAAAATTTAGAAACTAGAGAAAAAAATCACCCATAATCTTAACCATTTGACCATCCTAACTCTACCACTATTCTTATTTAGGAACATTTTCTTCCAGGCTTTTTCATATCTATTTTTCCATTTTATTTTAAATACTGTAATTTAGTTTCTTGTTTCTTTTTCTACTTGCTTTGTGTGTCATATTTTATTAAATAAAATATAAATATCATTTCAGTGTTGGTCTTTTTTTTTTCCCCCTATTGAGATTAAGTCATCTTTAGAGCCATTCCCTGCCACTCTCTGATTTTGGGCAAGTCATTGAACATTTCTACATCTCCCATTCCCTCTAAAGCAAAATGACAAGACAACCTATCTCATAGGGATGTTGCACATGTTAGAAAGTATATGTAAATTTCCTAGCAATACATAGCACCTACGAACTGCTCAAAGAATGACAGTTAAAATAATCACTATTGAATAATATTTTAGTCTTGGTAGTCCTAGGTAAACAAGTCCAAGTAAAGATTTGTTTTTATTTTTAAGGTTAAGAGTTGTAAGATTGAAACTAAGTATATTTGTAAACTTAGATTTCATGATTTAAAACTTGAACAGATACATTTTTTATTCAGTAAAGTATTCCTTTTGTTGCATCATAACAGAAATTGAGTGTCTTGTTAAACAGACTAGACATGATGGGCTCCTCTGTTCCCCTCGCAGGTCTCCTGGTACTGCGTTTTGGGTTGCAAAGCAGAAGGGAGCTATGGAAAAGTAAGGCTAAACAATAATCACCTCCCAAACTCAGGAGAAGCGGTATGTCACATTAAAAAAAAATACCTTTAAGTGTCAAGTAATCTTACCAAAAGTCTCACTAAAGACAGTGGAGTGTTTTTTTTTTACCCCCTCATGAAGTCATTATACCAGTGAATTTCTCTAATTTCCACTTGAGTCATAACAAAAATCCAACAGGAAATGCAAAAAGTTTTATTTTTTTTTGTATAGAAGGTTTACTTAATTATATTTTTAAATTCTCATTAATTTTCCATACCTAATGTGAAATGTTTTTGTTAATAGATACCAGCTGATGGTAAAAGCCTTTTTGAAGTGAAAGGTTTAGAAACCAATGAGAAGTATGTCTTCGCAATTGCTGCTTATTCTTCTAATGGGAAGCTTATCGGTGATGCCATTGGGGAGACAACGAAACCAATTCTGGTTTATTCACCTCTTTCTGCTGTTACTGCTCGGCTGTTCTTGACGGAGGTAGAAGAGATTTCTGCTAATTTTTGCTCTATGTTTTTTTCTTTTTTTTTTCTGTTAAGCAGTTACTAAGTAATTTCTGATGGGAAAAAAAATCATAGCAGATATTCTAAAACTCCTGTAATATGTATTTTCCGTTATTGCAATTTAGTCTCATAAAATAGGAATCATTCCTTTTCTTGTGAGTTTGCTTTTTATAACAGCTTTTTTCCAGGATTACAGATGTAACACATATTAATTTTAGAAGTTTGCAAAAAACTGAAATGCACAAAGAAGAAAATAAATGTTATGATATCCTATTATCCAGAGTAACAGTTCTTAACTTGGGACAATTTTGACCCCTAGGGGGCATTTGCCAGTGTCTGGAGACATTTTTGGTTACCATAATCTAGAAGGGTGCTATTTTTTCCTCTGGGCAGAGGCTAGAGATGCTGATAAGCACCCTGCAATGCAAAGGACAGCCCTCTATAACAAGGGATTTTTCAGCCCAAAGTGTCAATAATGCCAAAGTTGAGAAATCCTGATCCAGAGATAGCCTTTCATTTGTGTATATATGTGTGTGTATATATATATGTATGTATATATACATTTACATACACACACGCATATTTTTATATACATATATATATATACACATACATGCATATGAATTTATCTATAGCACATAATTTGATCATAGTATATATATTACTTTACACCCTGATATTTTCATTTAATATATAATTGACATTTTTTCTATTCCATTAAGTATTCTTCTAAAACATAATTTTAATGGCTTCATGGTAGTGCATCTTATATACAGACCAGTTTATTTAGTAATTCTTCAATGTTGGATATTTAGATATTTTCTGCAAATCCTTTGTGTGTGTGTGTGTGTGTATATATATCTTTGTCTGCATCCATGATAACTTTCTTGGGATTAATTTATAGAAGTGAAATTTCTGGGTAAATAAAGACAGACAGTCCTGAGTTCAAGTTCCAGCTCCTCACACTAACTGTGTGGTATTAGGCAAGTAACTTTCATCCGTGAAGTGGCAATAGTAATAGTAGCTACCTCCCAGAGGTATTATGAGTGTTAAGTGGAATTATGCATGTCAGATATTTAACCATAGCACTTATGCCACAGTAGGCACTTAATAAATGTTATTAATGTTTTGAGTTATGAATATCATGAATTAACATTTTTGCTGAAATGATTGCCTGACTTAAAACATGCCACCAGTGAACAGGGTGCTAGAAAGAGTGACTCATTGACTTAAGTCTCAAGTGTCTGATTTTAAATCTATTGTTGGCTGTAGAGCTGATGGTTATTCTAAATTTGATGACATTTCTACTGTGCCATTTTTTTCTCTTGATAGTTGATTAGTTTTATAAGCTAAGATCTTAGTGGTATTTTATATCATCGCATTTTTCAGTGAAAATTAAATTGAGAGAATTGCTAGGATTTGTCTAGCATTGGTTTAGCATGTCATATTGGCTCATGGCTTTCTGATGTTTTCATTTCTTTGGAATCTAATATATGCCCTAATTTGTAGTGATGGAGTTATTTCAAAGTGAGGAACCAAATAGTATATCAAGGCCTGATTTTTCTCCAGGGAGTGGTTCAAACTTTGGGCTTCATTTTGCAGAACTTTCATTGAAAGTTAATAAACCTAAGTCCAAGCTATACTGCTGGGATAATGAGCAGTGTCATAAAGGAATGACCTGTGTCTCTTTATTGATACTGTACTTGCAGTACTGGAGTTCATTTATGATGGTATATGAACATTTCCTCTCATACTGTTAAGTGACTAAAGCAAACTTTTCTCGGTAAACCTCCTCCATTTACAACTTAAGTTTAAGCTTTTAAGTTCTAGCGAGAAAATGTACCCCTGTTTTGGAATTGCAGTCTATTTTTCATGGGAGTGTTTGGTTTTTATTTTGGGGATAATTTTATTCTTTAAAAATATTACAAATATAGTAAGTTACAGAAATATTTCACTAAATGCCTATGATTGACTTGGCTTGGGATTTTAGGTTGTACTTTTACTGAATATGATTCTGTAGACATTAGTAAAGTCAGGTAACAATTATTAGGTTTTCCTGCAATGTAGATAACTATTAATTTAGGCTAATTGGAAAAAATGTTGAGGAAGCTTTGTTAGGCATATATTTTCTGCACTTATTTTCCAATTTCTCCCTCTTGATAGCCTCATTTCTTTCTAGTCTTCCCCTTTAAGTCAGGAATGGCTAGATAATGTTACATAAAAATGTAGAAAATTAGATGTCTATGAGCAGGATTTTTGGATTTCAGGCAGGTTGCTTGGTCTCAATTTCCCTATCTGTGAAATGGATAATAGACCAAGTGCCATATATTGCTGGGAATTGAACTACCAAATCAAATAGTGCATGGGCACAATGTTTCATTGGGAAAAGGAAATTGAGAATATCATTTATGAAAGTTCATTATTTCATTTATTACAACAAACCAGTGGGGTGGTGTTATCACTTTCATTTTATAGTTGAGGAAGCTGAGGCTAATGTAGTCCTTCCTCTGCCAATCCATGTTATTCCAGAAAGGGTGTCTCAGGGAGGTTAATTTACCCAAGGTTACTTGGGTAGTAAATGGTAAGCTTGACACTTGGACCAGCTTGTACCTTTGTACTGCTCTGTCCAGGTTCCCAGGAAGTCATATATTCAACGTCTGACGTGTGTCACGTTCTTGGAGTCCATATCTTTACCATCTATTCTCTGCCTGGGTGGTTGTTCCCAGGTTTTGATGATCAGTATTGGCAGTAGAGTTTGAGGCTGGGGCATGAATGCTTTCTCAGTAATCACAATGGTGGCAGAAGAATGAAGTTCATACATTTTTTTCTACTTCATTTATGAATTCATTGAAAGTCTTTGATTAATAGAGGTTTGTCTTTTGTCTATGACTGTTCAAATTTAAAAACAAAAAAGAAAACTACCAGTTAAAAACATAGTCATCCCCATTTTTAAAGCTCCTTAAGAAGTTTCAACTCTTTTCCCTCTCATCCTCTACGTGAATATTGCTCTTCTCTCTACTCATCTGTTTATTGATGAATTATTTACTCAGTGTCTGTTTTATACCTGGTTCTATGCTAGATGTCTCCTTTCTTTGAACTTTTTTTTTTAATCAATCCCATTACCACAACAATAACCCTTGTGCAGTTAATTTTGACTTATGGTATTAGCTGCAACTCTGATTTGCAAGTCAAGGAACCAGCCTGGCTTGGGGGAACATAGCCAAGTCTGGGAAGGTTGCAGAGAACAGGCACTCTAGGTCTCACAGCTTTGGTTCTCTCTACACATTGCTTCCTTTTTCTGTCTCTAAAGATTGACTTTCTCTACTTTTCCTTGTCTGGAGGAAAAATGGCAGCTCTGCATTTTTATATATCTTTCAGTTTCAGCAGTAAACAGAGGTTGGCTAGCTGGCTCCTTGATTCCAAATTCCTGGGAAAGAGACTCTGATTGGCCCACTAGATGTAATAGTCTGTCCTCATTTTTTGTTGACTGACCACCTTCTTGTTTATAAATCTCAGCCCTCTCTTTTCCTTGGTCCCACATCTAGGCAGGCTGATAGGGAGGTATGTGAGCTTGCCTTCTGCTTTGGTGCCAGCAGGTAATTTAAATCTTGCAGCTGGTAGGACCTTTCCCTATTCCTACCCCTGAGCCCTAGATCAAGGTCCAACCCATTGCGTCTGGTCCAAGCCAGCCCAGACCCGCTTGTGTTTGCCTAACGCTCTGGGGGTCCCTTGTGTGAGTAATAAACTTTCTCTCAAATTCTCCTGGAGCGTGTAGTGTCATCAGCTTCCACATAAGAGCCATGCTTAGGGTGGGAGTTCTTCTAGCTTTTGGGGAAGAGGTGCTATGAAGCGCCCAGCTTGGGTCGGGTGCTCATCCTGAGCTAGTCAACCATGTCGCTGCACATTACAACTGCTGGGTGTCCTCTTCTGTGGGTAGAGGAAAGGTATCAGGAAAGAGGATTTTAAAATTCACTTTATTCATTAAAAATGATTTAAAGATTATCAAGTGCCTATTCTGTGCCAGGCATTGTTCCAGGTTAGTGGTCCTAAGTGTGCATCAGAATAATCGGGAGCACCAGGTAAACAGATCTCTGGGTGCTATTGCCAGAGTTTGGGAGTCACTAGGTCTGTGGTGGGGCCTGGAATTTTGCATTTCTGACAAGTTCCTAGGTGATGCTGATGTGGACTGTCCAGGGACCAGGCTTTGAGAACCGCTGTTCAGTCCAAGTGAACTATATCAGTTCTTTGTACAGAGTGCTTTGCACAAAGTAGAACCTTTATAGGAGTTTACTGGTTGGTTGTTTAGGTAATAAACAATGAACATAGTAAATAAACACATAATCTAGTATGTTAGAAGATAAGTTCTATGGAAAGAAAAAGTAGGGTATGGTCAGAGGAGCTGGAAGTGTGAAGTGGGGGAGTGGAAGGTAGATTACAGTATTAAATAGAGTAATCAAGGAACGCTTCATCTAGGAGGTGAGATTTGAGTGGTGACTTGAAGGAGGTGAGGAAGTGGCTCCCCGGAGGAAGAGCATTCTGCAGAAGCTACAGCAAAAGCCGGAAGGTTTCCAGAAGTGCACCTGGTCGTACGTTTGATGAACAGCAAGGAGGCCAGTATGGCTGATGCAGCCCTGGACAGTAGAATTGGTCAGAGAGATAAAAAGTGAGTGGGTGGGTGAGGGAGCAGACCATGAAAAGACTCGTAGGCCACTGTAACAACTTTGGCTTTTACCTTGAGTGAAATGGGCAACCACTGGAGAGGTATTTGAGTAGTGGGATGACATAAAGTGACTACTCTTTTCAAAGGCTCTCTCTGATTGCTGTGCGGGGAATGGGCTGGAGGAGGTAAAGGTGGAAGCAGGGCGACCTGTCTGTTTCTGTGATCCAATGAGAGATGGAGGTGGGTTAGCCAGTGTGATAGCCACTGATGTGGTAAGAAGGGGTTAGATTCTGGATATGTTTTCAAGGACAAGTTAACAAGAGTTCCTGTTGGAAACAGTGTAAAGAGAGAAATAAAAAATGACTCTAAATTATTCAGCTGACTAACTGGAAGGATAGACTTGACATCAACTGAGTTGGGGAAGGCTGTGGGTGGTGTAGATTTGGAGCAGGCAGAGATCAGAAATTCATTTTGCAGCATGTTGAGGTGAGATGTTCATTAGATATTCAGAGATAATTGTTGAGTAGTCAGTTAGATGTCTGAATCTGCAGTTTGGGAGAAAGGTCTGAGCAGGAGAGGAATTTGAGAATAGGCATGTGACAATTAAAGCCATGGGGCTAGATGATTTTACCACGGAACTGAGTGTGGACAGGAAACAGCAGAGGTCCAAAGACTGAGCCCTGGGGCATGCCAATATGAAGAGATTGGGGAAAAGAGAGCTTGCAAAAGCAACTGAAATGGAATGTAGGGAAAAAGAACACCCAAGTGCGGAGTTCTGGGAGCCAAGTGAAGGTCATGCGTCAAGGAGGAGGGCTCTACTGTGCTTCTAATTAAATTTCACTTGTCTTCTAGTGCTTCTTTCTCATTTTAACCTCTCTCCCTCTAAAATCTGTTCTCTGCATCACTACCAGCTAATCATCTTTGAACCTGCTTCTGTCATGACCCTCCATTGTTAACCTACAGAAACTCATGAATTTATAAACCTTAATTTTATCATGGTATCGTCTCTTGTTTTGCAGTGTCCACTATTGAGTAAATGTTATTTTAAAAAGAATATGTTTTAAAAGGAAAGTTTATAGTTCAATTATAGTTTCAATTCAATTATAGTTTCACCCACTCCCTTACACATGATATGTTATTTTTTTCCATGGTAAATCTTAGACTTTTAGTGATCACTTAGTCTAACTTTCTTCATTTGACCAATGCAGCTCAGAGAAGTGATCTCATCTATCAGTCTAAGTCTAGGCTGTGTCAGGCTCTGCAACTACTACAACTTCTCAATTCTCCTGTTTCCTCATCTGAAAAATAAGGATGGTTATAATAGAGCTGTAATGAGGCGTCAATACAATAATGCATGTAAAATGCATTTTGCCTGATATCTTTAAATACTTCCCCCTGATTTTCAAGGCCTTCTGAAATCATGTCCCACTGTCCAATCATATTGCCCACTTTTCTTTAAATTCTGACCTGTCTTTCCTGTCTATGCTAAGTGCCCTGTGGTGATTTCCACTAATGGACCTTTTTCAAATTAAACTGTGCCCATCTGAATCTTATCCCTGACTTAGGGTTCAAACTCAAGCCCTAACTCTTCCTTGGAGTACTCATTTCTCCTTTTGTAATCCTCCACAGTTACTATGTTTTTCTGTGATTTCATGTGTTTTATGTCTGTAACTCGATTACAGTTTAATGGAGTATGAGATCACTTTAAGCTTTGAAGAATCTGTCCTTACAGTGCTTCACATAGAGTGGAAACTCCATAAAAGTTTACTGGATGGTTGATTATGGATACTGACTTGGCAGATTTAAAAAGTTGTGGCCCTGTAAGCTATTCCCTTGAGTGAAATATATTCTAACAACACATCATTTACATGCTTAATTTCATGAGTTGGTTTCTACTGTACATCCTACCTGCTTCCATTAAGGATTTGAAGCAGCACATAACTCACACGGTGAGATTTCATATTGTTATACGTCTTTGAACAGAATGGCTTTTAGGAATATCTTTAAAGACATATATTATACCAAAAGAATTAGGTTAAAAAAAAAGTCAATGGTTTCTTTTTTCTGCTGAGCTTCTAGGTTTTACCACTGAAATCAGTTATGTTGCCTAATCTTGAATATGTCAAACTTAAAACATATCATGGCTTCTTGGAAGCATTTCTGTATTATTCTTCACTCTCTTCAGCTGTGAACCCATTGTTGCACAAAAGCTCTGAAAGTGTCCGTCAGAAACAGAAAAGAATCAAGTCTATGTCATATTTTGGGTTTGGGAAATCTAATTGTTTCTCTTGGAACAGATTGTTCATTATAACAGTGTCTATAATAAATGGAGTGCACTGCCGAGATAGATGGAAATGAAATTAATTTGGCTCAGATGTGATCTTTGTTTTGCTTATGAGAATTTGAAACATCCTTACAGAGTTTCAAATTTCCATGCAATTTAGGAATAAAAGAGATTTAAAAATTGTCTGTCTCCCTTGCCAGTGGCTGCTGTTACCTTACTGCGGCACTGTGGGACAGAACAGCAAATGTGAACAACTGTATATGAAATTGTGTATGAGACGGCGTCATCAGAATTTTTGTTTAACAAATATATTTCAGAAGTAAATATATCACATAAGATAACGTACTTTTTGTTGTAGGTTGCCTATCAGATTGGTGATTATGAGTTGGCTAAGAAAGTTTTCTCACCAGTTTGGGATTATTTTGTCGCTTCGCCATGTCACGATGTGCAGTCCTCTATTTGTTTAAGCAATATGACTATCACACAGAGAAGGTAATCAGAAATGCTCTTTTAAAATATTAATTTGGTTATTGAAAATATGGATGTTGGTGTTTTGAAGCCTAGAATTAATTTATTTTCAATTTCATGTTGAGATAGTCCATGTAAAACTATTTCTAATAGCTATTTTAATAAGTGTATGCATTCCAAGGTCTTGAGTCGGAAACTTTGCTAGAATCAGAAAAAAACACTGGAGGCATATGGATGCATTCTGAATTAAAGGTAATGAAAATATGGAAAAAAACACTCAATACTAACCAAGTTAATGTCAGTTAACACTAGAAAACATAAATATGCATTGAGGACTTTTGTGACAGAGAAAGGTCAGGCTGGGATTAAGACTGTGGTCTGATGGGTGGAGTGTTGGGCTAAGAAGGCTTCTCCTTTGCTTGGAGAGGCTCCCAGGATTAGACCATTAGCAACTGCAAATAGGCTGGCAGAAGCCGTATAAAGCCACAGGCCTCCCCTTGCTTTACTGCCATTTTCCCTTAAAAGAACAAGTTTAAGAGCAACCTCAGAAATGAGCGTCAGTGTGATCTCAGGCTGTCTCAGCAAGTTCAAAAACAACAACAGTCTCCTTCACCTGCTTGTTAATGCATAAAATTTCTTTAATAAGAAGATAAAACCCTTCACTCTTCAAAGATGAGCTTAAAATGCACATGCTGGTTGAGCCAAGGCATTGATAATGCTTATTCACATAAAGGTATAATTCCATTCAATTAAAAAAATGTAAACTTGGCATTTATCATGTACAAGGATGCCAGGTGCCATGTGGATTGGATTTGAGAGGCATTTTAGAGGAGAAAGAGATAGGACTTGGAAGATTTTATGTGACTTGTGGTGATATGAGAGCATAAGTTGTAGAAGTGGCTGGTATTGGCTGGTATTTTCAGTGTTACCTGGCTGGGAAGCTTATGACATTTACTGAGGGAGTGAGAGGTGGAATAAGTTTTTGGAGGAAGATAATGAATTTGATTGGGGATATTTTGAGTTTAGTTTTCCTGCAGGATGCGTTTGTGGCATGGGATGTCTAGGAGGTAGGTGAATATTTAGTGCTGACACTTGGGAGAGAGTTCAAGGCTAGAGATACAGATTTAGAAATTGTCCATCGAGGTCATCATGGAAATTTGGACATGAGCAGTATCTCCCAGGGAATGACTGTTCGCAGAAATGACAGAAACTAGCCTTGAACCCTGGGCATCGCTTACATTTAAGAGGCAAAATCAGAATATGAAACCAAGGGAGGATATCGAAATTGGTTTGTGCCAGTCTTTGCCTCTCAATAACCAGTGTGGCTGGGCCAGCCTTTGTGGTTCTTATTATAATTGCAATATGTCCTTCAGTAACAACCATCAGAAAATTTTGAAGAAATAAAGATTTATTACTTGCAAGACCTGGAAATTGCACAGCACATCTGGGGCCACACAGTGAAGTTGTTAGTGAGGTTGCATGCACCCAAGAGTACATGAGCCTGGGGTTCTGCTTCCATGGGGGTTGAGGGTGGGGGCCTAAGTTTTTTTTTATATGAGCTTTTTTTTTATTTTGGTATCATTAATCTACAGTTACATGTGCAACATTATGATTACTAAACTCCCCACTTCATCAGGTCCCCCCCACTTACCCCATTACAGTCACTGTCCATCAGCGTAGTGAGATGCTATAGAATCACTACTTGTCTTCTCTGAGTTGTACAGCCCTCCCCGTGCCCCCCCAACATTACGTCTGCTAATCGTAATGTCCCTTTTTCCCCCTTATCCCTCCCTTCCCACCCATCCTCCCCAGTCCCTTTCCCTTTGGTAACTATTAGTCCGTTCTTGGGTTCTGTGAGTCTGCTACTGTTTTGTTCCTTCAGTTTTTTTCTTTGTTCTTATACTCCACATATGAGTGAAATCATTTGATACTTGTCTTTTTCGCTTGGCTTATTTCACTGAGCATAATACCCTCTAGCTCCATCCATGTTGTTGCAAATGGTAGGATTTGTTTTCTTCTTATGGCTGAATAATATTCCATTGTGTATATGTACCACATCTTCTTTATCCATTCATCTACTGATGGACACTTAGGTTGCTTCCATTTCTTGGCTATTGTAAATAGTGCTGCGATAAACATAGGGGTGCATCTGTCTTTTTTGAAACTTGGGCTGCTGCATTCTTAAGGTAAATTCCTAGGAGTGGAATTCCTGGGTCAAATGGTATTTCTATTTTGAGTTTTTTGAGGAACCTCCATACTGCTTTCCACAATGGTTGAACTAATTTGCATTCCCACCAGCAGTGTAGGAGGGTTCCCGTTTCTCCACATCCTTGCCAACATTTGTTGTTGTTTGTGTTTTGGATGTTAGCCATCCTTACTGGTGTGAGGTGATATCTCATTGTGGTTTTAATTTGCATTTCTCTGATGATTAGTGATGTGGAGCATCTTTTCATGTGCCTGTTGGCCATCTGAATTTCTTCTTTGGAGAAGTGTCTATTCATATCCTCTGCCCATTTGTTAATTGGATTATTTACTTTTTGTTTGTTGAGGTGCATGAGTTCTTTATATATTTTGGATGTCAACCCCTTACCGGATATATCATTTATGAATATATTCTCCCAAACTGTAGGATGTCTTTTTGTTCTACTGATGGTGTCCTTTGCTGTACAGAAGCTTTTCAGCTTGATACAGTCCCACTTGTTCATTTTTGCTTTTGTTACCCTTGCCTGGGGAGATATGTTCATGAAGAAGTCGCTCATGTTTATGTCCAAGAGATTTTTGCCTATGTTTTTTCTAAGAGTTTTATGGTTTCATGACTTACATTCAGGTCTTTGATCCATTTTGAGTTGACTTTTGTGTATGGGGTTAGACAGTAGTCCAGTTTCATTCTCTTACATGTAGCTGTCCAGTTTTGCCAACACCAGCTGCTGAAGAGGCTGTTATCTCCCCATTGTATATCCAAGGCTTCTTTATCATATATTAATTGACTGTATATGTTTGGGTTAATGTCTGGATTTTCTATTCTGTTCCACTGGTCTGTGGGTCTGTTCTTGTGCCAATACCAAATTGTCTTAATTACTGTGGCTTAGTAGTAGAGCTTGAAGTCAGGGAGTGTAATACCCTCTGTTTTATTCCTCCTTCTCATGATTGCTTTGGCTATTCGGGGTCTTTTGTGGTTCCATATGAGTTTTAGAACTATTTGTTCCAGTTCATTGAAAAATGCTATTGGTATTTTCATAGGGATTGCACTGAACCTGTATATTGCTTTAGGTAGTATAGCCATTTTGACAATATTTATTCTTCCTAGCCAAGAGCATGGTGGGGGCCTAAGTTTTTATAGGCTCATTCTTTAGCGCTCATTTTAAAAGATGATTTTCAGAGTGGAAATTTAAAGCATGGGAAGAGAAAAAGACAAGTGACTTACATGGCCAGTTATCAATCAAGATCTCTAAAATAAGGAGCCTCAGTGGAAAGAGGCACTTGGCTCTTTTTCTAGTCATGAGGCTGGCAATGTGTTTGTTGGAGACAGTCACCTTTAAAGTGGATGCTGCAGTTCTCAAAGCTTAAGTTAGGCAGCTACATTACACAAAAGAGGAAACGACCATCAAGGCTTACACTACAGAAACTGAGCAGTCCAGGAGGTGAAAGTCAGGGAAAGTGAATTGCCAGGGGAAGTGAGGATATCACGCCAGAGGAGCCAGTCAGCGGTATTAAATGCTAGAGCAAGGTCAGGCAGAGCAGTTGCTCAGAAATGTGCTACAGAGAGCCTGGGTAAGATGAAAACTAAGAGGCGGCTTTCAGAATTGGCAGTTAGGAGGCCACTGGTGAGTTTAAGAGAGCCATTTTTGTGGTGTGATTGGCCAGAACCCTTTTCAGTTTGCTAAGAAATAAATAAAAATGGAGAATTCTAACAAGCAAAGATCACTTATATGCAGTTTGGTGGTAAAGAGCAGAAGAAGGGATAGAAACTTAAAGGGGAAAGGCAAGTTTAAGGAAAGATTTTTGGAGGGTGGAGGGAAGGGAGACAGTGGTCTAGGAGAAACTGAGGATACAAAAAAATTCACATGATAATGACATTGGTGGTAGAGCCAGGAGGATGTAAGAGCACATGGAGTGGAGAGCAGAGGGTTTCGAACATTTGCTTCGCTGTAGGGAATGTGAGCAAGGAGACATCAGGGATAAACTCAGGTGTTGCTGAGAAGGACTGATGACTAAGCTGCCGTCACATGACATGAATCTGTGGCTAAGGGCCACATTTGATTCATCTTTATATCTTGAGCCTAGAATACCTTAATAAACATGGTAGGTGTTCAGCAAGTGCTAGTTTGAATGAAGAAAAGAATGAATGAAGAGAATAAATAATTGAATAAG
Organism: Smutsia gigantea; assembly: GCA_032199065.1. Classification (NCBI taxonomy): domain Eukaryota; kingdom Metazoa; phylum Chordata; class Mammalia; order Pholidota; family Manidae; genus Smutsia; species Smutsia gigantea. The sequence continues at coordinate 77,860 of JAVSCE010010614.1, read as the reverse complement.
TGATTGACCATTGTGGCAGGGATGGAAAAATTAGCCAGTTACATCCATGCAAGGTCAGGCAAATTGATTATTGTATAAAATAAGGGGTACAGACTCTAAAGTACTAGAGAAGCACTATTGAAATGACTGGCCAGAGTCTGAGCTGGATAGGGAAAGAAATGGAGCCCAAAGGAGGTGAGAGAGCCTGGGTTCATTGCACACGTTCAAGGTACTGACAGTCGTCACCAAGACAGAGCAGTTAGTAAGAGTTGCAGGAGCCGAAGAACTAAAATTCTCCTGGCAAAGATAATTTCAAAGTTTGACATAGTAGTGAAAGAGATAATCTTCAGGTGTGAATTACTGATGTCAGATCCTTTCCTGTTTCCTAGGGATAAGGGTTATGGAGAGTAGATGCACTTGAAGCTTAGAAGGGAGGGTTTGTCATCAAGTAAGGCTAAGGGCAGGGAAAGGAATAGTGGACTCAAGGAAGTCTAGATTTCACAATTTTCCCAATGGCTGGCACTGTTGACTGCAATTTAGAAAAGATACTTGGAAATAATCCATGGGTTATTAAGACTCTGCTTCTCTCTCTCTCTGCCCGCCATTCTTTAAGCATGGCTGCTTTTGCTATTCATGACTCTCCTTTTCAGTAAGTTCACTAATTGAAGTAATTTTTAAATTAAATAATTAGTTGAAAAATTTCCCCAAGCTTCTGAATATCTATAGTGATTTCATTATATTGATAGAAAAGAATTTTATGTATTAAAACCAGAAAATTTTGCCAATAGTTATTTTTATGTATCTATGACATAATATGTCAGCACCTTGATTTTCTTAGTTGTGAACTTGTTAAAGAGTCTTTAATTTTCATTTAGGTAGCTGTGTGACAGATGTTCCACACATTTTTGCTGTTATCTTGGGATCATTGTGTAGGCATTAAGAACAAATCAATCTAAAAAGGGGAGTTCACATGCTAACACATTTTATATTTATACCTGAACATCATTTTCATCCTTTTACAGATTATATTTAGACATTTTGGCGGAGACTTCTTCAATCCTCTTATACCTTTTTCTTAGAAATATTTTTGTAACAAGTGATATTAAAATTAAAGAAGAAAATCTTTTCTGTGATAATATTAAAGGCAATGAGATTTTTTCCTCTCAACAAGTAAGTGAATTAAAATGACAGAAAATGAGCAAATTTCTTTTTGTTTCTTGATGTTTCAAGTTCATGTTCTTTTGGGATTGCACAGGCTGGCTTGTGAATGGACTGAGAGGCCACTGAATGATTGTACATGTTTATTTGATGTTCCACATAGGTTTCACAGGCCTGAGTTCATATATTTTTCAATTTAACTTTTCTTCCCTTTACAAAAGCAGTATAAAGTTCAAATATTAAAAACTGTATAATGTATAATATGAACCCATTGTACTATTACCATCCCTAAGAATACTATGATTTTAAATAGCAGTAGACTCATAGACACTGAGCAGGGACTAGTGGTTACCAAAGGAAAGGTGTTGGGGAAGGTGGCGGGGAGAGAGAAGAGGAGTAAGGGGCACAATAATTCACGATCACAATATAGGTGGGTCACGGGAGAGTAGTACAGCATGGAGAATACAGTCAATGATTCTATAACATCTTACTATGTTAATGGGCAGTGTACCGCCCTGGAGGGGGTGAGGACTTGATAATACAGGTGAATGCTGAACCAGTGTGTTGTGTATTTGAAACCATCATAAGATTGTATATCAATCATACTTAAATAATAATAAAAAAATAATATTTTTAACAAAAATAGGATCATGATCCACTTGCTGTTTGCCTATTTAACACTTTACATAATTTATCTTGGACATATTTTTGTGCTGGTACATATCAAGTGACAAAATTCTTTTTAATTTTAATATCTCATTCCTGTACAGAAGCAGGAAGTAACCTCTCTCTCCTACTGATCAGTTCTCAGGGTAGTTATAAACATAGCTGTATGTCCGTCTGCAATCTTATAATGCTTTTGCTTTTAAAAACAATCCTACACTATTGTTTTCTTTGTAGATCAAGGTTCACTCTTCTTTCTCTGTCTCTTTTTCTTTACTCCATTAGACATATGGAGGCTTTTCCCATTTGTTTTGCCCCCTTTTTAATAGTCACTTTTTCCTACCCATCCATTTAGTTATTGATTAATTAACCAATAATTGTTATGTGAGACTGTGCCAGTACCTATGGATATTAAAGTGAAAAATCCCGACCCTTTTCCCAGGACAAGTTCATGATCTTGCAGAGCCCGAGCACTCACAACCATCAACCTGTTCCTTCTACTGAATTGCGTTGTTTTTCTTTCGGCATCCGACCTGAATATTAATAGACAGTCTTTAAGTACTTCAGTGAATTCCAGAATTCTAGATTACCATTCTAGTAATGATTTACTCTATGGAAATTTCTGGTTGCCACTCGTACAGTTTTCTTTGTATATAATCTTGTACATATACATAAAAAAAATGAAGAAATCTTTCCCCAGGAAAGAAAAAGGAAGAGTAAGATAGGATTATCCCCCCCTTTTTTTTATGTGGCATTTAATCTTCAAAGCCTAACTTTACATTTTACTATCATTTTTATTTAAGGAGCAGAAGTGTAACAGAAGATTAGTTTGGTCTAATGAAAATTTGCCATTGTCTCATAAATCCAGAAGAGAAATGGGACTCTGTTAATCAAGTAGGGGCAATACTTCAGAAATATTATGTTTTAATTATTATTTGTTATAATTTATGTTTTTGAAAAAGCTAGGTATTTTTCCAACTTTAAAATATAGCCAAGATTTTATCTTACCAATTAAAAAGACTGGCTCCTTTTTCATTGCTAGTAGTATTTTTATTTATTTAAATATAAATTTTTATTTGGAATTAAAGCAAATACCTCAGTATCACAAAGTATGATGCTATAGAATCACTACTTGTCTTGTCTGTGTTATACTGCCTTCCCCATGCCCCTCCGCTATATTATGTGTGCTAATCGTGATGCCCCTTATTCCCCTTCTGCCTCCCTTCCCCCCCCCCACCCCCCACCAGTCCCTTTCCCTTTGGCAACTGCTAGGCCATTCTTGGGTTCTGTGAGTCGGCTGCTGTTTTGTGTATTTTAATTTTTTTACAAAAAATTCTGAAGTTAAATTCTAAGATTATGTTATCCATATGTAGCATTATTAAGGAGTGCGAGTTGTGCCTGAATGTAGATTTTCTTCACACCAACATTCATGTTAAGCCACAAGGATCCCATTTCCTACCCTTTTTTCTCCGTAGAGACACATTAGTTAAGCGCCTGATGTTCACTTGGAGTAACAATACCTGTTTCTTTACAGATTGCTAGACTAACTGAATGTGAGAGAGTATTAGTGGCATTGGAACTTAGCAACTACCTAAATGATTCCAGTTATGCCCTTCAAGCTGTGACTCAGTGTTATGGCCTCCTTGCTCCTATAATCTATCACAATATTGTTTTGGTACCTGTTGTCCAGGTAAGGGTGTGTTTTCCCCCACATAAAGGTATTTTTACAAAGGCTACTGAACACATTTCGGTAAACTATAAATCCACTAGGTTGTTAACATGATGTGGGGATATGTGTGGAAGGGTGGGAGAGGGTGACAGTAGAGGGGTGGAATTAAGAAAGCATTAAAAAACTCATAAGTGTGCTGTAACAATAGTAATAATATTGTTAGGATGATGGCTTGAAGCAATTGATGAGCCCACAAAGGACCAACATCCATATACTAATTTGTCCCTTGATAACCTGAATGGTGAATAGATGGATACAATCTCAGCTCTACTTTCCTGATAGTAGTATTTCTCAGAACTTTGCAGCAGTATTGAAAGCAAAGCTTAATCATCTAGCTCCTGATCAGATTCAGAATCATATAATATGAAGCAGAGAATAGGAAGTAAACATCAATGTTAATTGATTTCCTGGGATATGAAAGCTTGGTTTTAATTTTAAAGGGAACTATTATTTCAAGTACCTGGCATCACTGTATAATATGATACATCCTTCTCCCTATGGCGTTGCAAGGTCCTCCTAAGCCTGGATGTGATCTTTAGTTTCTTGTATACATGTAACATTCTGCCTACATCTTTATGGCACTTGTTAAAATGTGCTTTGTGTCCTTAATTTATCATTTCCACTAGTTTTCAAGTTATTTTAGATGGACTCATCTGAAAATTGAATATATCAATTTTATCTCAGAGTATACTTCTTTATACATGATAAGCAATTTATTGATGATTATTGATAACAACGAAATTTGGTGGCCTAAAACTTGCATAATTTGAACAGAATGTTTTAGAATGAAGAAGAATGATACTTTTCAACAACAACAATTGTGTTTTTATTTTTTTAGATCTTGATAAAGTGTGTAGTGGTTTTGCAAGGGCTTCCAAATGTGATCCACTCAAGGAAACATAATGCGGGTTTCGAAAGTGTACAACATATGATAGCTTGTTGTATTTTCTACATAACAAAGGTATTTATCTCATTCCTTGCCTTGTATCATAAAATTTAGGGGCAGTGATGATTTAGAAAGTTAGGCTACTATTAATTACAGTAAATAGAATACTTTTAAACCTAGCACCCCCAAAACATTTTAGATCAAAGGTAGTCCGAGCAGGCCAATTGCTAAAGCCTTGGAGGGTGTACTTAGGCTAAGGAGAAGGGGATGGAAAGAAGGCGTTTTATGTGACCTCATTCACCTTGAAAATAAGAAAGCCAAGAGACCAGAGGTAGAGAAGTAAGCTTATTTGTCTTCTTTGCTTCCAGCATTTTGTGTTTCTTCAAAGGCTTTAGTTGACTGAATCCAGTGAATCTCCTCAAAGAAGGGTCATATTTGCTTGCCTATTTTATGTGGTCCTCACAGATCTTTTTCAGGGGAAGAAAACTGCCTAGGCGGGCTGATTTGTTCCATCACTTTACTTGGGACTTAAGTTTGCTTCTGTGGAGGTCTGGCAACAGAGAGCCCTCTACACTCCACCTTAGCAAAGAGGTCATGATTTGCTGGCTATTCATGGCCTGACCTCAGGAGCAAAAATTCATCTCTCTTCTATCGCTCGCTGCTTACCACCATTGGAGAGACCTCTAGGACCTGGTCTGTGTAGATGCTCAGGGAGCATAAGCCATTAGTAGGAAGAGAAAAATAATAACTCAACTTGAGGGGACTCAGAATCCCCAGGTGGGTAGGGCAGGCCAAAAATGAAAATAATTGTAGTACTTCTTCTTACCATGTTAGAAAAAACCAGAGATGACTTTAAAAAAGAAAAGGAAAACTTTTAAGGTGATGCAATTAGATGGTTAAAATAAAAAGTAAAAAAAATTAAACAGATGAAGATTATGGTATTTCTTAAATCAAATCTGGAAGCCCAATAAGTAACTGATGAGGCAGAATGGAATGACCTAAAGATGAATTCAGAAGGCAGGTCCAGAAGTCGTAAAAGGTGTTCTAGAGGTAGGAAAGAAAGAAATGGCGAAGTAAGTCTCCCTGAGTCCCAGGCAGGATTAATGTGAGAACAGATGTGTAGTTACATGTTGGTGAAATTCCTGAAGTTCAAGCATAAGGACAAATCTTAAAGTTTTGAAACCCAAAGAACATGTTATTTGTAATGAAAAGAGAATCAATTAGCTTCAGACTTTTTATCAGCAACACTGGTAGATAAAATACTGAAGCAACATTTGTAGAATCCTAAGGGAAAAAGACTGAGGTCCAAAAATTAATAATGAGGAAAGATATCATTTATTTGTTAGGGCAAAATAAACATGTAAGAAGTGCAGACATTGAAAAAGTATTCTGCTCATGTACTTATCTGAGGAAAACACTTGAGGAAATAATTCTGTGAAATGACAGTTGGTTCAGAAAGAAATCCCAAGATAGGGAAAGACAAAAAGGAGGGGAACAGTGGGAGCTATGAGTCTTACAATATATGTATTATTAAAATTCAATGGATAATAATGATGTGACTAGGACTTTGTAATATAAATATTCAATAGGGATTCTTGAAATATAAGAGTCATCCTTGAAAGAAAAACTTAGTAACCTAGAACTATAACTTCCATTCTGTTCTGGGTCAAGGCAGGTATGAGCAGGTAGAGATTCTTGGTGCCTGGTTGTGTGGTTTAAAAATATATATATATAGTATAAAAATATAGTTAGTATAAAATTATCTCTTGGTAGACTATAAAGATGACTCAGAGGACTGTGTAGCCATGAGCAGAACTTTAAAAGCACAGTAGGGCTTCTAAACTGACAGGAGGGAAAAATGAACAGAGGAATGACAGTGGAAAAAAAAGGGTAATTCAACAAAAGTAAAAAGAAAGAAAGAGACAGTATTTAAGATGGAAGGAATAAAATCAGGTATAGTAATTACTGCACTAAGTGTGAGTGAACTCAGGAGACAGAGAGGGCCAGATGGGCTAAAAACTCAGATTCAGATGTATATTATTTCATATAACACCTGTGAACCAAAGAGACAAACACTGGTTGAAAAATAAGCGGAGAGATAGAGGTGATGGGAAATGCAAACAAAAATAAAGGAATGGCAGTTTTCATATTTGAAAAAGTGGAATTCGGGGCCCAAAACAAGGAGGACAAAGAGGGGCATTACAGTGTTCTCCAAATCTGTTCTGTCTGATCACACTTTCCTGCTCCTGGATGGCATCTGGTCACTTTCTGGTATTAGGACAATCTCACTGTCAAGTATTAAAGATCAAGTTTGAATCAAAACAAAACTTGAGCTTTTTTAATAACAGCATATTAAAGGAGAAAAACAATCAGATTATATGAAAAATGCTGCAAAGGCATTGGATAATGCTTAGCAACCTTTCTCAAAAAAACTAAGTTAGTTAGGAATGGAGGGAAGCTATTGAATAATAATAATAAAGACATTTACCAATATTTTACAGCAAATGTCACACTAAATGACAAATTTCTGAAGACATTTCCTTAAAAAACAGGCACAGGAGATGCTAACTCTTCATAATATGATTTGTAAAAATTATTTGTAAAAATTCTGTCCCATACAATGCATGAATATATGAAATAATTTTATATATTAGAAAAGTATAATTTATCTGTAATTAGGGATGTCTTAAATGCCCATAAGAATCTAGTAAAAAATTACTAGAATTAAAAAGAGAATTTGTAAAGTGATTTTATGTAAGAAACTTACAAACTGATTTTTTTTTTAACATATCCACAATAGCCAGTTGGACATGGAGAGGGGAAAATATACCACTTAAAATACACAATATTTTAAACTTCACAAAATGTTAAAGAACCTAAGTAGAAGAACTGTGAGATCTTGCTGAGGGACACAAAATAAGATCTGAAAACATGGCAGGCCACAGAAAGTTCCTGAATAGGAAGACTTACTGTCACAGAAATTTGTTTAGCAGCTTGTTACTTGCAACCTGCCAGTAGCAACTTCTGCTAAAAACCAACCAACCCCCAGCCCATCCTGCCTACCCAGGTACTCCATAATATTTGGCTGTTAATGGGGAAAAGCCAGGAGAGGGAAAGAGAGAAGATGTAGGAGAAGGGGTGACCACCAAAGCAACATCCCTGAGAAGGCAGGAGGTACTGGGATCCTAGCAGGTGTGCGAGGGATTAGTCTGGACAGGAGATTCTTCTCTCCCCTCTATCAGGTAGGAAGGATGGCTGTAGTTACAGGTGAGCATACAGGTAGGTTTGTAGCTTATACTTAATGTACAAGCTAGTTCCCTACATTTCTTCTGTAGAAGGAAAGCAAGGTCGTTTGCTGAGAGTGGAGAGTTGGAGAGTAAGGTTAAGGGTGGGTTTCAGAGATATGGGAAGAGGAGGGTTTTGGTGACAGCCTCTGTGAAACATGGGAGAGAATGCTGACCTTGAAAAAATATGGTTTCCAACCTGCATTTGGGGCCAGTGGAGGTTGAAGTCCTTAGATTCCCATGCATCCTCTCAGCCTCCTGAGCTTTTTCTCACATAGCACACAGCGGCTTGGGGCTGATTCTGCACTTCCTGACCTGCCATCGCTGACTCCTCCCCTTTCCCCCCAACTTGAGGACTCATACTGAGATACAAGTGATATTATGGTAGAATGACCTTGAGTGTATCCTGGACATTTTTTTTAAGTATATATATTAATATCAGTATTTTGATTTTAGCACCATTTGTCCCAAATTGATATGCCGAGAACTGTTGTTTCAGAAGCTTCCTCCAGCCTGACCAGCTCTCAGTCTCAGAACCCTGAACTAGCCCTGAATCCCAGATTGCAGGTGTTCATTATTTATAAACACATTTTTATGTGGATTTTCTCTTAGGACATGGGAAGCCCAATTAGTCTAATGGCTCTGCTTCTTTTCTCTGTTCTGTTTAACAAATTGGTAATCTTTTCAGATGGCTCTTTCTTCTTTAAGTAGCAGTATTTTTTCTAAAAGTTAAGAGAATCCCAAATAAAATGCCACTTCTGAGACACATCATCTTAAAGGTCTCATTATTTTGCATTGTTTAAAAATTATTATGCTAAACATCTGGCACAGTCTTTGTATTTCTGTTCACCATTTGGTGTATTAAGTAGAATTGGTTCTCCATTTTTCTCTTAATTGGAAAAATTCTTTATCATTTAGTATTTTTACTGACATATTAAAACAAGGGGAAAAGAGTACACAGTTCTCTCCAAGCCCAGGACCTAAATATATCAGAAAGCAAAGTTGGATGAAGAGTAAACATTAGCTAACTTCTGTTTTCTAATAAAAACTCACTCCTTGTCATATCGATTTTATAATGAGATTGTTTTGCCTGGCGTCTAAGGCCCTGCTTCACCTAACTCCTTTTCATAATTTATGATAGTCACCACTTTCCTTCCCACATTCTGTTCCAGTCAGCATTAGTTTAACACTGTTGCCCTTATCCTACTGAAATATTTCCAGTTCTGAGCACTTTGCACTAGGTCTTACCAGGTTTAAGCAGCTACTCAGTGTTTTTCAGCCACCTTATGTATCCTTTGCATGTGTGGGAACTAAGAGTTGTTACTTTCCTTGAATAACTAGGTTATTCACCTTAACAGAATACATCTCCATATAACAAATTCATACAAACTCGTTTACACTCTTAGAGAATTGCCTTATGTGATTCGCAATGAACATGTCCCTTTCATATGCCCCTTGATTACAGCAAGGTATATGCAAATCAGTTTGCTGGCCAGGGAAACTTTCCTGGAGTTGATGCTAGAGGCCCGGTTTTAATGACCAGGTAAAGCTATATAAGTAAAGTGAAAAGGCTGTTCTGAGGAATATCTCAGCTCTAAGAGGAAGGCTTGAAGTCCTGAAACCATGGGGTCAGAATTTACACTTGGCTAAGTATTTGGTAAGCTTAAAGTACAAGGAGATGAGTGGCGGAAGATTATGCTAGAGAGGTAGGTAAGGCCCAGGCTAGAATAACAATTAGTAACAGGGAATATGGATGAGAGTGGCAGAGTGGGCCTCTTCCCTTCTTATGATTATAGTGTCTTCTCCCCCTAGGATTCATGGAGAATGTGCCAAAACATGTCATCTCTAGTCTAGTCCACTATCAGAATGTCCTGTAAATATTTACTGATATGAATGTGCCCCCCACCCACTGAGATCTCATGAGGTCAGTAATTGTGCCATTCCACACAGAAAGCATCTCAAGCAGAGACCTTTAAGAATGATTTTGTTTTAACATGGGTCTTTTAAGGAGAAATATTTTCTTGATAGTTGACTTACTATACCAAAACATATATGGCTATATATAGGGAATCATTATTGATAAGATTCCTATTTGTCCTTTATTTAAAGTAGTGGAATCATGCAGTTTTAGTTCTAGGGAAATATAATCTGGTGGTAAAATTCCAGTTTCCTTAACAAAAACATGGGAGTTCTTAGACCCAAAACATTAATGGGACTTTTGGATTTATGAAAGGTGGTGCATGACCCTTGAAAATCGACAAGTATTTCCAACAGAGATAATTAATAGATATTTTAAATTAGATTCTGCGTTCATGGAAGGAATATGACCTGGCAGTAATGATTATAAATTATGGAAGAAAGATGTTGGATGTTACATCAGGATGCAAAGCTCTATTTGGTGATAGTGACCAAGAAGAAATGCAAGAGGAGGTAATTGTGGTTTCTCCTTTTAAAACATATATTTGAGTCTTTTAAGGGTCATGCAGCATTAGCAAAGATGTTAGAAAATCAGTTTTTAATTTTTCATATACATAAAAGTAATGTATAGTAAAGAGCTTCTTATTCTTTTTTCCTCTTAATTGTGATTAAGAAAATGAAAAGGAATTCATGCTAGAATATTGAATAATCCCCTATCACTAGTACTGGTCATTAGTTAGGCAGTGAGAGGGAGCTTCCTGCACCTAGTTGGACATTAGACTAGAAGCCTTCTCAAGTCTCTCCTAAATGGAAAATTTTATTATTCTGGGTGGGTCATTGACGTGTACTAAACACACGTCAGAGCTTTTTACTTTGTTCAAAGTAGATTTCCTAAACTCATTGTGACAACTACATCCTCTTCTTTATGAGACTGTTAATGTTTGAGACTACTTTTTAGTATCTACTTCCTGAGGATGAGTCTTACTAGAACCTGTTTTAATTTCCTTTCCTTGAACTATGTGGTTAAATGTTTTTGTATATCAAATTTTGAAATGTTGCTTAGTGTATCAGGCTTCTGAGGATACTAGGAATTACATAAAGCCCCCTCAGTGACTGGGTGGGTGGACTATCCTCCCCCTCCCCCCGCCCCATGTCTCTGCTACAGTTGGAGTAGCTCTGTTTTTCTATTTTATGTTGACTTTCCAAGTAAGTTTTTGTTTGCCATGAACAGCTTCAAAATCACCACTGTTTTTCTGGATGAATTTTTTTTAACTATAGTACTTTTTTGTTGGGGACATGGAGGGTTCGTTTTGTCCAGAGAGAGTTTTGATTAAGCTGGGAGCAATTTTAGAGTTTTATCCCAGATGTGGATTCTCAGAGTCCATCAGCAGCCCCTTTATGTCACTCAGGCCTTGATTCAGGACCCTGTCCCTTCACATCATTGTGAACAGCACCCCTATGCCTGTTGCCATGGAGCCTCTAATCCAGCAGAAGGTTGTGATACTTCCTTCTGACTAAGACTGTAGAGACTTGAGAAGTTGATACCTAATTTATAGGAGTCAGAAATCATTATAGCCCCTCAAGGTCCCTTTAAGTCTAAAGAATATTGGGAGCTGTTTTTTTGAGAACTGGAGACTCAAAATGTGTCAGTTCTCAGGTTCAGATTGTTGAAAACATAGTGGGGAGCCTGAACACAGATATGCCAGTTCTTAATCCACTAATTACTGATCCTGTTGTGTTTCAGCAAAAGGTAAAGCAGCAAAGGCAATTAGTTTAGATGTAAAGGAGCTCCTTCTGGGAAAAAGAGAAAAAGGAAGAAGTGATACATTTCTGAAGGCAGGCTGGGAATTTTCTTTCGAGGATTTTTAGAGACCTATCTTCAGCAGCTTTCAGAAGAGTGTATATATTGGGGTGGGGGTGCTATTTAGGAAGGAAGAGGGAAGAGAAGAAATATTTTGGTTAACCACCATACAATACTGAGTACTGTATCTGTCATTCAGTTAGAATGCAATGACTGTTATTATTATTAATTCATATTGTTTATCTATGTAGATCAAAGTTTTCCCTACCAAGTATAAAAGCATGAAAATATAATCTAAAGAATGTTATTTGAAAATGACAATCACTGAAACATGTTGAAGTACATTCTGACATTGAATCAATTGTTTCTAGGGTTCTTCTAAGAAGTCTTCCAAGACTAAGAAGCCACAGCAGATATTATTACCTGAAAAAATAAACGAACAGCTGGTCTTGTTGGAGACGCACCTACTCAGACTGACAAAGCAACGTAGTCATTTTTTTCTTTTTACTTCTGTTTAGCATTATGTTTTATTATAATAAGAAAATACTTTGTTAAAAGGATTCAGATGAGATTAGCATTTGGTAAACCCTTTAACGTTTATGCAGTGCTTCTACATTACATCATTAATCCTAACAATACTCTATTAGTAAGGGATTGCTAACTGCTTTTTTACAGATGTGGCTCATAAAGATTAAGTGATTTATTTAGGATTACATGGCTAGCTTGGACATGAGCCTAAATCTCCTGATTCTAAAATAGAGCTTCTCAGCCTCAACACTGTTGCCAATTTGGGTCAGCCAATTCTTTGTTGTGGGGACTGTCCTAGGTATTGAGGATGTTGAGCGGCATCCCTGGCTTCTGACCATAGATGCATGCACACCATTCCTGTCTGTGACAATCAACTGGGAGGCAAATTTTGCCGTGCGTACTGGGGATAGGGGAACAAAACTGAGAATCACTGCTCTAAAGGCAAACATGTAACCGAGGAATAAGGGGATAGCATGAAGGGTGTTAATGTGTGAGTGATCAGGATGGTCTACTCACCTGAAAGATTAGTTCACTTGTAGGTCATTGTGCTATAATTTCATAATGGACCAATATGTTAACATAATGATTGGAATTTTGGAGTTTGCAGTGGTGAAATCTGCTTATGAAATTAATTTAGTTTCTGGTTATGATAAGTATTATCACATTTTTAAAAAGCAGGTACTTTAAATCTTGTAAAAGAACAAGAGACAGTACCTAAATTTCTCTTAAGTAGGAGGTTCCACTTCTGGTCCCTTGGTCTTTTTGGAACTGACTGTATTTGTAGAGTTCTGTGTCCCTAACTCATCTTTCTTACTGTGTGCCTTAGTTCATTCTGGGAGGTTGTACTGTTTCAGAATTCCCTGACTTGGAGTCCTCTCTCTCTTTCAGTATGTTTGTTCTTGTGACTAAAAAGTGGTAAGATTAGAATTTGAACCCAGGCAGCCTGGCTCCTGTGGCTGTCCTATTCATTATTCTCTACTGTCTTTTAGAAATGATTTTATAAAAATGGAGTATAACTGGTAGGTTTTTGAGTCTTGGGTTCACTAGTGTGTGATAGCTGTTAAATAAGAGAGACCTAGGCCTTATTCACCTATTTTGTGGTGGACTTCTTAGATTTTAGGGGGAAAAAATAAGAAAAAAAATTGAGATTATTGGATTTTTAATCTCCAAAATATAATTGATATTTTAAGGCATAATTTAGAATGAATACTTGAGTATTTTCCTATTTTTCATCCCTCCAAAGAATTTTCATTTTTGGTTATTCATGTTAAACAGAACCTACAACTTAATTACTTTTTTTAACCTTAGATGTTACAACTGAACTCTCAGGAACAGAGGACCCTATATTTCTTTACCCTATAGTTTTAAATTGGTCGGTCAAAGGTGCTGTGAAAGAAGGTAGGTGAGCTAAATGTATACATGCTGTTGACTCAATTTACTATTGAAGATCATTTGTTCTGTGGATTCCATTGCTGCCTACTGAGAGATTTCACCTTTCTAGGCAGAAGATTTTGGGTTCTTACACATTCAGAATGATGCAGATTGTCAAGTAATGAAAGAGAACTAAATAGCTACCTGATTTAAAATCTGGAAAGACAGAACATGATGGTGGCTTATTTTCATAGCAAATGATGTTATTATCAGGTTTACAAAAACTAAGGAATTGAAAATGTTAGTGATCCTTAAGATTGGCTATCAAGAAAGAGCAACATTATTGTTTAACTCAGAGTGAAATATAACAAAAATTAGGATCACTTGTTATTCTGATAATTATGAGCAATTTTTCTCCCAACAGTCATATATTAGAGGCAATTTTTATGAACTCTTTCTCATCACTGAGATATTTAGAAAATAAATGAAATACAGATTATGTAAAAGGTTATTTGATCATAGAAAAACAATTGTTCTTGCCATGTTTACTACCATATTTAATTTTTAAAAGAACAACTAAAAAGCAGGTTAATAAACTTTTATTGGAACAAAATGGCCATTAGCAATAGTACCCTTTCGGCACTAATAACTAAGTGTATGGGTAACTCTAGATGAACTTTCTCGTTTTCACAGTTATGAAATTTAAGCAGAGACCTCGATTCCTGGAATTCTTTACGCAAGTTTTGCTAAAATGTTTGCATGATGAAAAATTTCATCTTATGGTGGAGATAACAAATCCTGTCAATGTCTTCTTAAAAAGGTACTTGTAACATCTGTTTTATTAGAATTGACAGCTTTAAAACATGAGTAATATTATTGCTTTAGAACATGCAAGATGGATGAAAAAGAAGGTTGGGTATATACCTTTGAAACAGCCATATGGGAGATAGTGAAGATTTATATCTATGTGTATAAATTAATAAATAAATAAACATCAGAATATTTATACAACTGAACTGAAATCAGAAGACCCTTTCAATGTGCAGTGAAATTTGGAGGGCTAACATGAAGGTCCAACATAAGAATAATAGATATTCTGAAAGAAGAAAACAGTAAGTGGCTCAGAAGCATTGCTCAGTGATAACAAAAGAGCTGAGGTTGGGGATAGAGCAATATAACTAAATTTAAAACAAAAGTAAATTCAATTTGCAAGGCTGAGCAGATGTTTTAGGATGCTCTTCTCTGCATCAGGGACTATGGAGGATGGGCAGATGCAATACGTTTATTTCACTTTGATAGTGATATCTATTTTCTTTTTATGTTCACATGCTTAGCATATATTTTTACATACAGAAATTTTTCCCAGCAACAGACAGATATGCAGCTATATTTTCTTCCAGTTTAATGGCTTCATGATTTACATTTATTTAATCCATATGGAATTTATTTTCGTATGGGATTTAGATTAAATTTTAGATTCCCTCTGCCTGGCCCACCCACTGTCCCCTAGTTTATCAATTGTCTTAGTAACATTTAAAGAATAAGCTTTTCCTTGCTAATTTGAAGTACAGTCAATACACAATCTTATACTGGTTTCAAGTATACAGCACTGGTTCAACAGTTACCCATATTATTAAATCCTTACCCCCACTAGTGCCGTTACTATCTGTCAACATAGGAAGATTTTACAGAATCATTGTCTATATTCTCCATGTTGTACTACATCCCCATGACCAACTCATATTATGATTGGGAATTTTTGTGCTCCTTATCTCCCTCACCCTCTGTACTAACCCACCCCAACCCCTCCCTGATGGTAACCACCAGTCACTTCTCAGTGTCTATGAGTCTACTGCTGTTTTGTTCATTATGCTTTGCTTTGCTTTTATATTCCACAAGTAAGTGAAATTATATGGTATTTGTCTTTCTCTGCCCTGCTTATTCCAATTAGCATAATACCCTTTAGATACATTCATGTTGTCACAAATGGCAGGATTTCTTGCCTTTTTTATGGCTGAATAATATTCCGTTGTGTATATGTACCACATACTCTCTATCTACATATCTATTGTTGGGCACTTTGGTTGTTTCCATATCTTGGCTATTGTAAATAATGGAGTGATAAACATAGGGGTGCATATATATTTTCAAGTCAGGGATTCTGTTTCCTCTGGGCAAATTCCTAGAAGTGTAATTACTGGGTTGTATGGTGTTTCTATTTTTAGTTTTTGAGGCAATCCATATTGCATTCCATAGTGGCTGCACCTATTGACATTTCTACCCACTATGTAGGAGGATTTTCTCCATATCCTCACCAACACTTGTTATATTTTGTATTTTGGATAGTGGCCATTCTGACTGGTGTAAGGTTATATCTTACTATGGTTTTAATTTGCATTTGCCTGATGATTAGTGATATGGAGCATCTTCTCATGTGCCTTTGGTCATCTGTATGTCTTCTTTCGAAAAATGTCTAATCAGGCCCTTTGCCCATTTTTTAATTGGGTTGTGTTTTTTTGGTGTTGAGTGAAAAGAGTTCTTTATATATTTTGGATGTTAGCCCCTTATTGCATATATCATTGGTGAATGCATTCTCCCATACCATATGTAAGTGGTGTGTTAAAGTCCTTTTATATGATTGAGTTTTAGTTTGTTTCTCCCTTTAGTTTTGTTAATATTTGTTTTACATATTAAGGTGTTTCTTATGTTGGGTGCATAGATATTTATAATTGTTATATCCTCTTGTTGGATTGATCCCTTTATCATTATATAATGTCCTTCTTTGTTTCTTGTTACTTTATTTGTTTGGAAATCTATTTTGTCTGATGCAAGTACTGCTACTCCTCCTTTTTTCTTCCTATTATTTGCATGAAATGTCTTTTTCCATACTTTCACTTTCAGTCTATGTATGTCTTTAGGTCTGAAATGAGTCTTTTCTAGGCAGCATATATATATATATGGATCTTGTTTATTTATCCATTCTGCCACCCTATGTTCTGATTGATACATTCAGTCCATTTACATTTAAGTTATTGATAGCTATGTACTTTCGCCATTTTAGTAATTGTTTTCTGGTTGTTTTAGTAGTTCCTCTCTGATCTTTCTTCCTTTCTTATGCTCTTTTCTTGTTATTTGATGGTTTTATTCAGTGTTGTGATTGGATTTCTCTCTTCAAATATTTTGTGTATCTATTATAGGCTTTAGATTTGTGGTTACCATAAGGTTCATGGATAGCTTCCTAGTTATGTAACAGTCTATTAAGCTGATGATTGCTCTATTTCAAACACAATCTAAAAGTGCTTCTTTGTTATTCTTCTTCCTCTTTCACACTTTTATATATTAGATGTCATAATCTGCATTTTTTTGTGTATCCCTTGACTGGTTTGTATATAGTTGGTTTTGTTTTAATTTCATATCTTCTTGGTAAGTAATTGTTCTGTACATTTATTGTGGTTTTATATTCACTGGTGAAAATTATTTAGCCTTAGAAACATTTCCATCTACATCAATCCCTGTAACCTATCCTGTACTGCTAGTTTAGTGGTTGTAAATTCCTTCAGCCTTCATTCATCTGGGAAATGTTTAATCTCTCCTTCAAATTTGAATGATAATATTGCTGTGTAGAGGATTCTTCATTGAAGATCTTTCTATTTCAAAAAATTAAATATCTCATTCCACTCCCTTCTGGCCTGTAAAGTTTCTGCTGAGAAGTCTGCTGATAGCCTGATGGGGTTTCTTTTATAAATATTCTTTTTTCTGTCTCTACTTTCAGTATTCTCTCTTTATCCTTCATCTTTGTCATTTTAATTATGTCTTGGTGTTGTCTTCCTGGGGTTCTTTTTATTAGGGGATCTCTGAGCTTCTAAGATGTGGTTATCTATTTACTTATCCCAATTGGTGTAATTTTCAATTATTTCTTCAAAGAGACTTACTACACCTTTGTTTCTCTTCTCCTTCTTGTACCTCTATTATGTGAATATTGTTTTGTTTGAATTTATCACACAGCTCTCTTAGCATCCTCTTGATTCTAGAGATTCTTATTCTCTCTGTTCCTCAGCTTTGTTGTATTCCTGTCCTAATTTCCATCTCCTTGATCATCTCCTCTACTGGCAGCAATCTATTATTCATTCCATCCTTGTAGTTTTCATTTCAGTTACTGTATACTTCAGTTCTAAGTGGCTATTTTTCAAATCATCTGTCTCTTTGTTGAAATCCTTCCTGAAATCATCAATAATTTTCCTCAGATTAGGGAGCATATTTATGACTGTTATTTTGAAATCTTTATCAAGAAGTTTGGTGATCTCTATTCCATTGAGCCCTCTTTCTGGTGTCTTATCCTGTTCTTTTGTTTGGAAGATAGTCGTCTGCCTCCTCATTTTTTGGGGTTTTCTGTTGTTCTTCCTTTGTATTAGATAGACCTGTTATGCCTCTTGGTCTAGAGAGAAATAGCTTTAGGAAGGAGGCATCCTGTGGTGCCCAGAAGCTCAAGACTCCTTACTTACCTGTGCCTGGTTCTCCTTTGTGTTGGAGCCACAGTTGCTGTTGGTGGGTTGTGAGTGGGGCTGCTTTTCTGCCTGCCTGAAAACTGTCGTTGGTTTCTGTCAGCAGATGCCCTTTGTGGGCCATGCAGTGGTGCTTCTGCTGAGATCCTTGTGGGTGGGGCTGCCCCTCTGCCCATCTGCTAGCACTGGCTAGTCTCAGTCCATGGTGGATGGCAGCTTGCCTCAGCAGCCCTTTGTGAGCTGGGCAGCAGCACTCTTACTGGGGTCATTGTGGGTGGGACTGCCCTCACCCTGCCCTGCAGTGATGGCAGAATTGTTGGGCTGAAGGATTGGGTGGGGCAGTTTTGCAGGGGAGCGTGGGTGTGGGTCTGGGCAGCCAGTAAGGAGGAAGGAATGTTTAGAGCTGGTTCCTGCTGGTGTCTCCCAGTTGGGCTGAGAGAGGGCTGGGAAAGCTGGTAAAGCCACCCCCTGCCTGCCAGACAGCAAAGTATGACCATTGCTGTGCTCAGCAGGCCAGGCAGGTGGGTGGGTGGGTACACAGAAAAGCACTTTTGAGCTGAGCTCCCAGCAAGGGGGTGGAGTGTTTGAGGCTGGCTCCTGTGAGCTCCTGACCAGTTGTGCTGAGGGAATGCTGGTGAAGCGTTGTCCACCTGCCCTTTCTCCTGGGGTGAGAGCTCCATCCAACCCCCACTTCTCCAGCACCCCTCCCTCTGCTGGCAAATATTTCATCCTGTGGCCTCTGTATTAGGATTCAGAACACCAACCAAGTGTGCCTGTTATCAGTCTCAGCCTCCCAGAGTGTTCCAACTTTCCCTGCTGTTCAGCCCTGTTAATCACCAAAGAGCAATGCAATGTGGACTTGTATTCCCAGAGCAGATCTCCAGGGCCATGTGTGCAGAGTTCCTGAGCACTTAGACCCTCCTTGCTCTGTTCCTTTCCCTCCAGCTTATGGGCTGGGATGGGGGAAGGGTTTGGGTCCTGATAGATCATGGCTTTGCCACTTTACCCTTCTCTGTGTGTTCTTCTCTTCTTCCCCAGGTGGAGATGGTCTGTTCTGCAGTCTTCTGGTCATTTTCAGGGTTAATTGTATTTGTTGTATCTGTTTCCTTGGTGTATGTGTGGGTGGAGGTATCTGCCATCTCTTTCACAGGAAGTCCATTACTTTTTACTGCCACCTTTTCACATTCATATTAGGTGATTCTACCAATAATGCTTATAAATTACAATTCAGATATTTCATGAACTTTCATGTTCTGCATAAGAAAAAGTCAAAGTATATGGAAATAATTGCTGAGAAGACAAGGTCAGCTTGACAGAAACATAATAATCTTGAGAGAGTTTAACATGCTAATTAAAAGGCAAAAATAAAAAGGAAATAAAAATACACATAATATAATTAGTAAAATCGATTTAATATATATAACCAGTTGAGACCAAACACCATTTAAAACACTCATCAAGTTAAGAAAAAAGTGAAATTTAACCTGCAAAACAAAGCTCAATAGGTCACTCAGACTAAAATTTGTAATGACCACATTCTCTTACAGTATTTTAAAACTGAAATTTTATAACAATTAATTACTGGCATATATAATTATTGGATCAAAAAAGAAATGTAACTCAAAGTATAGAGCCTTTTGAAGGTCATGGTAATGAGAAATGCTACTATGAAATGTAGAAATACCAAATATCAAAGTACTCAAAGCAGTAGGTAGAGACAACTTCTTAGTTTTAGAAGGTTCTAAACAAATAAAAAATTAAATGAATTTATATTGAATTCAAGAAATTAGAAAAATAATAAAATAAATCTAAGAAAGCATAAAGAAGAAAATCAAAGTTGAAATTAATAAGTTGGTTTTAAAATAGTCCAACTGATAACTGCTAGAGCTAGTTCTTTGAAGATATAAGTAAAATTAGGTAAATCTCTGGCAGCATAATAAGAAAAAATGAAATACAAGTAATCCAAAGAGAAAATAATCATAAATTTGAAAGTAGTTAAACAAATTAGATAACAGTATATACAATTTAGTATGAACAAATTTGAAAATCTAATTGAAAATAATTATCTAGTAAATTTTAAATTATAAGAATTGATTGAAGCAGTAAAGTTTGGTTAGTTCAGATTTTTTTAGGCTAGTTCTTTCATATTTTAAAGGAAAAAATAACTTGTTTTACATAAAGCTACTTCAGAGCATCAGTATAAAGTTTCCTAGTAAATTCATCGCAGCAAGCTCTGATAACATCTTTATAAAAAGCAAATAAAGAAATAGAAGATTATGGATCAATCTTAGTAGTAATAGAAACAAAAATCCAAAATAAAATTATAAGTTCAACAGTGAAAATGTAACTTTTATTCTCAATATAAATATAGAAGGAAATCTCCAAATCACTGGTAATCAAAGAGCCATGAGTAGACGCTAAAAAGTAATTTAATGAAATTCAACAACCATTCTTGGCAAATTAGGATTAGAGGAATATTTCTGTTAAAATAAGCTCTAAAGCAAGAAAATTCATTATTCTTTTTGTCATTTAACATTGTTCTGAAAGTTATTGCCAGTGCATGAAAATAAGAAATAGAAATTAGGATTAGGATTTAGGTGATCATCACATAATAGGGTCTCAAGAATGTTTGTCAAATGAATGCCACAGTGAAGTACTCTAAAGTAGAGATAAAATGATTTAGGTACTTGGCAAATAATTACTTTTTTTAACTTAACAAGCTAGTTAACTGAAAACTGTCAGAACCAATAATAGAATTCCATAGGATGGCTTGATGTAAAATCAACAGCTTTCTTATATCAACTAGAAAGTCTAAAGGAAAACTGATCCCATTTTTATGGATCAGGATTAAAATTTATCAGGAATTTGGAGAGGATTTAGGTTGATATAAAGAAGACCAGAAATCTTTACTAAGAAATTAAAAAAAAATGAAGGCTTGAATAAATAGAGTACATTACTTAATGGGCAGATGGAGTATCATGAAGATTTCAATTATCTTCAAATTAATTTGTTGGTTTAATGCAATTCCAATCAGATTAGTTTATATGGAATGGGCTTAAAATAATGAAAAATATTTGAAAAATAAATAAGAGAAAAATCACGTATCAGAAACAAAATAAAGAGCAGTCAGAGCTAGGAGGAAGCATTGAAGTCAGGAAGTGGAGGAATGTAATTCATTTAGAGGGTGAGAGTTCTGCAGAGTGTAGAGGAGAATGCTGATACTGGGAAGATAGCCCGTGCTCATCATGACCACTTCTCCTTCCTATCTCTTTCTGGAATAACAGCAACCAGGCCAAGAATTCTAGTGGGGTGGGATGGAGGAGGAAGAGAAAAGTCCCAGCTGGTTGGAAAACAGCAGGTAACCAATCTCAGGGTACAAATTGCAAAGGCTGGATCTCCAAGTCCCCAGTGGCTACTGGTCCTGCTTCCAAGTTCATGTAGACAAAACATTTGCCAAAATGAATGCCAAGGAACTGAGGGATTCTTAGAGTTGCGGAGGCTGGGCAGGAGTTGCAACCAATCACAGAACCCAGGATCATCTTCATCAAAATTGAAGTGAGAGGCTAACTGCCACTGAGATGGATTCAGAACCCCAGTCCCTGGAACTAGCTATCCAGACTCACCCAGTCACTTCATTAGTCTTGCATTGATGGGGCCCCATTTATCATGTGATAGTACGGTTTTGCTACCCCCAGCAGGTACTAACCAAAATAAAATATAAATTTTAGGAAACATATAAATTTTGGGGAAAATAGGTGATATATATCAATTGAGGGAAGATAATGAGAGAATTTACAGTATTCAGAGAAGGGGCCTGATTACCACTGGGGTCCATGGAAGATTAAAAAAATAAGGCTAACAACTCTTGCAGGTGATTGGGGGGAAGGGAGAAAGTTTAATAGTCATCTAAAATGCTTAGCTGCTGTCGGTGTCCGGAAGGTGATAGGAACTGTGAGCTTGCACATGATGGACCCAAAGAGACTGAAATCTGTCAGAAGCAAGGTAGCTCGTTCAGATTACTTATGTGGTTACCTCTCCGTTAAAGGGACATGTTCCTGTTTTATTTCCAGTGCAGTTCTGTTCCTCCTACATCATACATCAGCTCTCATCACATTTTATGGTATGATTTACATTTTGTTCTTTTTAATAGAGTCCAACTATTCCTTGATAACCAGGAATATCACAGTCTAATTTGTACAAGGGACACAAACAGTTATTTTTTGGCTATTCTTCTTTGATAATTTCAGTGCCAACATTTATCAAAGACTTACTACTTTGGGTTAGTTGTTTTTGTTATTGTTCATTCAGTTTTTATTTAAAAATTTTTCAGATTCCACATATAGGTGAAATCGTGCATTTGTCTTTCTTTGTGTGACTTAGTTCACTGAGCATAATACAATGTAGGTCCATCCACATTGTTGCAAATGGCAAGATTTCATTCTTTTTTGTTGTTGTTGATATATTTTTACTGAAGTATAGTTGATATACAATATTATATTGGCTTTGAGTATACAATGTAGTGATTCAACAGTTATATACATTATTAAATCCTCACTCCAACCAGTGTAGTTACTACCTGTCAACATAGATAGTACAGAACTATTGACTGTATTCTCTGTGCTGTACTTGCATCCCCTTGACTAATTTATATTATGATTGCTTTTTTGTGCCACCTTATCTCCTTCACCTATTTCACCCCCCACCCCCCAGCGCAACCCCTCCCCTGTGGAAACCACCAGTCACTTCTCAGTGTCTGTGAGTACTCTGGGTAGTTTTATAAGTTCTTGCAGATCCTTTTAACTATCTCTTTGTATTAGGAGAAATGAATCCCTACTTGGAATAAGAAAAATGAAATATAAGGAAAATGATTTATGTAAAAAAGGGACCAAACCTGTGAAGTTCAAAGCTGCAGTAATGGAGATTGGAAGAGTAAGTTTCTATGAGCTTTGAATTTTAAGTTAATGAAATTAAGAGATTCTTGTATCTAGGGATAATTGGCTGCATTATAATTTATTATAAATGGAATAGAAAGGAATAACAACAAACATAATTTTATAATTACATAATACATTATAATTCCTAAGTTATCACCTGGATATTTTTATAAAAATATTTTTTGCCTACAGGGATTGGTAGTAATTTTAGTTGAGGGGTATAAAGAAACCACTGTATTTCAATGTCTAGAGATAAACATTAGAGTATGAGTAAATTACAGTATTAGTTCAGAGTTTAAATTTTAATTTGTAACATATTATCTTTTGTTATCTCCCATATTAAGACTGCAAAAACAGAAAGAAAAGGAAATAAAGGAAAGGAAACTCTAAGAGAATTTTTTTCCAGAAATCCACTTATTTCTGAAATGACACAACATGAAAGGTATTAACTGATTAATTAATCTCAGTAAATGTTTACTTGCAGGTTACTAAGTGTTGGGCATTATTTTGGGCACTAGAGATACACTGGTGTCTAGACAGCTAAGATTACTGCCGTCAAGGAGCTTACATACTAATGGAAGGAGCACAGTAAACAAGCAAACAAACAGGACAATGTACAATTTTTTATTTTATTTTATTTTAATTAAGGTATCATTGATATACACTCTTATGAAGATTTCACATGAGAAACACCATTCACCCATATTATCAAGTCCCCCCATACCCCATTGCAGTCACTGTCCATCAGCATAGTAAGATGCCACAGAGTCACTACTTGTCTTCTCTATGCTACCCTATCTTCCCCATGACCCCCGCAACACCGTGTATGCCAATCATTATACCCCTCAATCCCCGTGTCCCTTCCTCCCCACCCACCCTCCCCACCCCTCCCCTTTGGTAATCGCTAGTCCCATCTTGGAGTCTGAGTTTGCTGCTGTTTTGTTCCTTCAGTCTTGCTTCTTTGTTGTACTCCACAAATGAGGGAAATCATTTGGTAGTAAGACAATGTACAATTCTGATAAATTTATGAAATAAATGAGCAGAATAATATGCTATAGAGTAATTGGCCTGGGGTGGAGGTGTTGGCAGCATTAGTTCAGATAGGATGGTCAGGAGACCAACTGGTAAATTATGTTTACTTATTGGACCTAATATTCTTGTTCATAAAACTTAAACCATAAAACTTATCATGGCAAAAATCTTAGCTTCTATTTTATGACTAAGCATCTTCAATTCTTTTACATTCTTTATATATCTTACCTTCATACTACCATTCATTATATAATATCCTTGTTCACTTGTTTAGTGATTTTGCTTTTAATAGCAATACATGTTAATAGAACCACTCTTGCTTTGTTTTTGTTTGCATTTGCCTATTATCTGATTATTCCTTCATTTTCTTTATTTGAATTAAGACATATTTTAGATGCATTTAGAAAATAATATACCAAATGAACATGTACCCAATATGCAACTTAACATATGAGACATTTCAAACACTGTTGACATTTCCATCCATCCCTCTTTGGAATACATTTCTGGCACTTTCTATCCCAGAAGTAATACTATCCCAAATTTAGCATTTATCATGCTTATGAATGACTTTATATTTTAATTATATATATATTTATATAAAAATACATATATTTACATATATGTATTCCTAATGTATATTCTTTTTCACAGTTGGCCTTGCCAATTTGCTCTTTTTCCTCAATATTATGTATGTGAGTCTTTCATGTTGATTATACAAAAGTCTAGTTATTCATTTCACTGATGTATAATGTAACACTGTATGAATAAATAAAAATTTGTTTATTCAGTCCCCTATAAATGGACATTTAAACTGTTTCCAGTTTTTCACTATTGTAAACAGTACTACAATGGTGATTATTTTTTTGTAGACATTTTTTAATAATCATTTTTTGAATTGAAATATAGTTTATGTACAATGTTGGTTTCAGATGAACAACATAGTGATTCATCAATTATATACATTATTAAATGCTCACCATGCTATGCGTAGTTATCTGTCACCACACAAAGATATTATAATATTATGAGCTGTATTCCCTATACTATATTCCCATCCCTTTGACTAAATTATTTTATAATTTGAAATTTGTACCTCTTTATCCTCTTCATTCTGGTACGTATCTCCATATGCATGGGTGAGAGTTTCTGGGGTAAATATTCAGGAGTGTAGTTCCCAAGATATGAACATGTTTAACATTACTAGATATTGCTAAGTTGCTGTTAAATTTTCATCATTGGTGTGTCAGGTTTTCATTATTCAACATCTTCACCAACACTTGATATCAAATTTTTATGGACCCATGAGTTGTTCCGGTTAAGCCCACTATTTCAATGCTGAGAAGAAATGATGTTAGTGTGTATCTTTGTCTGATTCCCATTTTAGAGGAAAAGCTTTCAAGCTTTTAACATTTTATCATTAAGAATGATGTGTGTGGTAGGTTTGTTTTATGGATACTCTTTATCAAATACATTAACATCTATTTTGATTCCCAAATTGTTCCAAATTTGGCCAGCAGGGGCCCTCTCATGCTGGCAGTTTTGTCTTTTTGACATGTCCCCATCATTTTTTGGAGCTCCTTAATTACAACAAATGTTCATTTTGTACTTTTCCTGTCCTAGACCTGAAATCAGTTGATTCCTTTTAATGGAAAATGGTATTTAGAATCCAAGTTCTGTGGTCTGCTGCTGTATCTTTGCTTTTAGACCCTCTGAACAGACAGAGCTAGGAAACATACATGTCCATATAAATGGATCTATCTGTCTATCTAAAATCATAAGGTCACACTACTCCTTCTAATTTCAATTCAACACCACAGGATATGTTCCAGTCTTTTCTCTTTCCCTAATTGCAACCATTTCCCCTAATAGTGACAGTCCTGTTTCTATTAATGTCACTATATTAACTCATTTGCTCAAGCTAGAATACACAGAAGGTAGTTTCTGGATTCCTTAATATTTTTCTAATTCAGGTTTCCGTCTGCTTCCTCTTATGATTCTGTATCACTGAGCATTTATGCTGATTGTCCTTACTGACTTTCCACTCTGTTTGCCAGGACCCCTCACATCTGTGCTCATAGAGATGTAGAGCTGGTTGTGGAGTACTCTATATGTTAAAACTGCTCAGGTGGGAGAAGGTGAAGCATTCTCTACCTCTGTGGGCTGGCAGTTAGCCCTTTTCCAGGCCACCTGAACTTGTTACTACATGGACAAGTTGTGTGGAGTAAGGCTGTGTTCTGGGTGATCGCCCTGAGCCATCTCACCCTCAGTGGCAGGGAAGACTCAGTTAATCCTGTCAAACTCTCCTTGGCCATTTGAGGAGACTTGACCTCTTCACACAGGAACAAGACTGATTTTTATTTTGCAAGTTACATTTTTAATTTTCAAGATAGAGTTATTTAAAACATTCCTGATTGTTTGGAAACCAAGTAACACATTACCAAGGCAACCAAACAGCAACAAAAAGCTCAAAACCCCTCGGATTTATAAGAAATCAACGAAGTACAAAATGTTTAGTACTGAATGATAATGTACACATTACATATCAAAAGGTAGTTTCCTTCCTTTCTTCTTCAAAATGTCCACTCCTCTGGTACAGCAACGTCTGTCTATCTTCCTTCCACCTCTCTTTTCTTCTTTCTCTTCAATGTGTGTGTGTGTGTGTGTGTGTGTGTGTGTGTGTGTGTGTGTGTGTGTGTGTGTGGTGTTGATTCAGATTCAGACGTGTTATCTATTAAAATGAGCAAGATACTTTACCTTACCAGCTGAGATCCTTTATTTCCCTCTCTAATATAAATCAGGTAGATTGGCACTGACCCAGGGAGCAGCAATACTATCAACAGTAAAAAAAAAAAATTGATGAGCTACTTGAAGTCATGTCATATAAACAACAACTATGCAACTATTGAAAGTAGTTGGTCTACTTTGAGATTTTGATAGGAATAATTTTAAACAAATTGAATATATGTCATACTTAAATCTCAACTATTAGCTTGATTATGAAATATTAGTTTTCTTCAGAGCATATGAATATGGATTTATGAAGTTATTTCATTTGTAATTGGCTGATATTTTATTTCCTTTACAGTCTAATAATGATAGAAAAATTTTGTTCCATTGTTTTTTTCCTTGAGGAACAATACAGAGAAATGATTTTCTTGTTTAATATTGAAGTTAGTTGATGAATGTGAACATTATGTCATAATTTAGTTTTCTAATCTCAGTGGCCTTTGGTTGTGGAAAACAAGTGCTCTGTTTGGTTCGAGCTTAGGACACAGACATCAGAGAGAATTTCAGTCAGTATGTAATGTTTTTGTCCCTAGTCTTTGTTCCTGTGCCTTCTTTACTGCTCTGTTTCACATTTTTACCCCATTAAGAAAATGATAAATAAGCCAGAAACATTTGCATAAGGACAGTCAAGTGACTTCTTGAAGTATTTTGTACAAATTGGAATCAGATATTCTTTATTAAATATCTAAAAGTTTGTGTAATTTCAAAGCTTCTTTTTCCCTTGGTAGAAATAAGAGAACGGATGTTAGAAAACTAGCATTTCGATTCCTGGTGGATAGCTTGACTCCTATAATATTAAATCATGTTAAAAAGAAGAAGTTCCATCAAATATTTCTTGAGGAGATGCCCTGGAAAGCTCAGATGAACCTGTGTCTTGCAAGCGCACACTTCAACCTACTTTTTATAAAGCTAGGGGAATGTACGAAAATGAAATTTGGCACTTTGCATACAATGGTCAGGTATAGTATATTACCAATGAATAATATTTCTTTAGTCTCACGAACATGAGTTGTATTTGTATGTTCAATGCTTCAATATTGATAATAACTTAAAGAGGTTTATAGAATGCTTCTGTCTGTATTGACCATTGGTATGTTACTTAATATTTTGTCTTAGAATCTTTCCTAAGACAGCTTCCAGTGAAAGAAGAGAGTGTAATCCAAGAGAAAATTAATATTGTACAATAATGGCAGATGTTAGTAGGCATTAGGTAAATCTCTATTTCATTTAGAGGTATATTTTAAGTCTCTGTAAACAAAGGTCATATTTTCTCATTGTAACTCAGTGGGAGGGTGGAAATAAGTTCCCAGCCCGGGGCAAAATACCTTTGAAGCTGAAATCAGTCAAAGGGAGAAATAAAGTGGGAGAAACCCATTTGTTGCTTACAAGCAATCATCCACTTCTGTTCACCCGTGTCTCTCATGATCCGGCTGTAAAATGGGACCCCACCCAACCTCTCTGGTCCAGATATGCCCTCAATCTCCCTTGTAATCAGCTATTAATATAGAGATAGACTACTTCTCTCCACTCCCTGGAAACACCTATTGCTATGGAGATGCACTAAGGCCAGGTGAGAGATTCTGGAAATATTGAAGTTTTACCCACACTCATACGATATATACTTTCTAGCATTAATTCAAAACATATCTTTGAGCTCTTATTGAGTGTCTTTTGGCTAAAGTGTTATTGGTGATAAAAAATAGCAGATAAATAAATATCATGGCACACTGTGTAACCTTTACAAAAGTGATGTATAATGTCTTTCATTTAAAAAATACTTGTTGAGTGCCTGTTAGATGCATGGTACTGAAAAGGTGCAATGAGCATACAAAGATGAGCAAGATATACAACTTAATGTCTGGTACGTAGGTCACAAATATTCATGAATAGTTGTAAATAATGGTAGAAGTTTAAGGACACACAAAGTCTTCTTTGCTTCTGGGAAGGAGACTTTCCTTTGGCAAAGACTAAAAGGAATATTTCATGGAAAGGGGCCACTAGGCCTGGGTCTCAATGGAAAGGCAAGATTTAGAAATGAGCAGATCAGGAAAAAGGCATCCCAGATAGCAGGAAGAATATGAATCAGAACCCAGGTAGGAAACAGGGTGACAACCCCAGGTGGTCTGACTAGAACCTAGGGTGTAGAAAGGGAGTGGTATGAAATAATTAGAAAAGTAGGTCACTACCAGATCATGGAGGATCTTAACTGTCTGTTAAATCTGAACTTTTGTTTATATGCAGAGGTAGATCATTAAGGGTTTTTGAGCAGGGCTATGGTAAGAAATTTTCTGGCAGCAACATGTGAAATGAATTGGAGAAAGGAAAGACTAATAACAGGGGTACGAATTAAGAGGGTATTTATTTCAATAATCCAGTGATCAAATAGGCAGGTTGAAATCCACAATGAACTTGGTCCCAGTTTCTCTTTCTCCAGAACTTTTGCTAAAATCATTACCAGACTGAACTTTCACAAAAATATCTCGAGAGAGATCCCTTTCCTATATGGGCTAGACCAGACTTGCATTTAAGAAGCAGTTAGATTGACTAACAGGGAAAGCTTTTGGCAAAGTGACCCATTCACGAGGCATGAGAAGGAAAATGGTTCAGATGGGCTTCCTTACTGTCTTCTGAACACTTGAGATATCTTCTCTGAACTCCCAATCATGAATGACCATTCATGATTGTTTACTGCTTAGACATTATTTTAAAAAAGAAATAATATTGATTATGGACACATTGCTCTATATAGTAGGCACCTTCATTGAGTTGAGTTTAAATCAGGTTGTTTTAAAATTGACATGTATTATTGTTGCAGAACTCTTAGAATCAATACAGGTCTACCATTCCCATTTTCAAGGGCCATTTCAGGGAAGTAGATATTGGTGTTAAAATTCCTAAGAGCAATGTTATATTGCATAATTTTAAAACTTAATGGGAAATTGTTTGGCTTTGGTTAAGTTCCAAAATATGCTATGATCCAAAATCTGGGAGCACTAACTCACAAATATATTAAAAATTAAAATAGATTGTATTTGGCAGTTTTAATTCAATTTTGATTATATATTTTTTAAATGAGATTTTTTCCCCCCTTTCAGTTTCAGATCATGTGATCCTAATATGTTCTCACTATATAATTCAGGAACGGTATTACCAACAGGAAAATTGACTCTAGAAAACTACAAAATGTTGCTTGATTTACTTCTTACAGCTAAGAAAAGAAAGGCCAACTTACCATCAGGTAAAAGAAATCACCTATCTTAAATAGCACTCATTCCACAAATGTAAAGTAAGTTCTAATATCTTAGGCTATTACACATCCTCTTATGTAGATGTTTAATAATGGTATTTTAAGTGCTGTGTAACTTATTGCTAACCAGGATATTTCATATGTTGGTTAACTGCCCCTTGAGTGTTTAATGTTTGAGAGACTTGACATGCTTTCTAATTCCTTCTAGAGTATAATTAGTTTTAACCGGTACCTGTATGTCATACTATGCATATTGAAGTGTTTGAAAGTAAATTCCCTAGACATAGAGTCTGAGTTTTGTATGTAGATTATAATATATAGGTTCTTGAGTTTTTTTTTAACTAGCTCCCTATTACTTCCCTTGAAATTGGCAATAGAATATTCTGCTACTGAGACTTATTATTTAATGCAGAGTTCTAAGAGAAGGTTTGTGGAATGAGAAATACTCTTTGTTTTTATATCACCCAACAAGAAAATGAGTGCAGGATTGTTACACTGCCTAATTCCACGGGATGCTACCCACCTTCTAGTGTATGTGTCCTAGGAATGGCCTGTTGGGGAAGAAATTAAAGAACTGTGGGATCTTGTCTTTGTTCCCTCAAAAAACCATGACGTTCCTGCCTCTGCATTGTTCCTTTGGTCTTTACCTTTGCCTAGAATGTTCTTTTCTGTAGTCTTCCTGCGTGGCTAAATCATGACCACCCTTTGAAACCAAATCTAAGCACTTCCTTCTCTAGAAACTTTCCCTGCTTTATTTTGTCCATAACCCTGTCCTTTCTCCAAATTTATGCACCATTTGTTATCTGAATTACTCATTTGATGCTTATCACCTACTGTGTTTTCTGGAACCTAACTCTCTGTTTTCAGCAATGTTATACCTTATTTTTATATTACAGATGCTGAAGAATTTGCAACATTTATTAATTCCAAAATGAGTGATGAAAATGCTTCCAAGACACAAACAGTTTATGACTCAGACTCTCAGTCGGGTCTTAGTTCTAAAGAAAAGGATCAAGCAACAAATTTGGGTCTATTGGATCATTTTATGAAAATCTTTTTACATTGCAGGAGAGCAATGGTATGGTGGTCCTTCTTATTTGTTAATGTAGTAGGCATAAATCTCAGCCCATAAATTTGGACATGGAAGGTATATTGTTTTTATTTACTTACTATTTGTGATTTTAGTTTCATCTCTGAGACTAAATTTACTGGATTTCATGTCAGTCATTTTTGAGGTTTGCCTGCAGTGGTACTGAGGACTTATGCATTCTCAAGTTGTCAGAGAGGGGTGAGCAACTTTAGCCATCAGGCATCCATTCACCTGGAGCTGAGATGGCCTTTGTTCTTGTCTGCACAGTCTCTGTGAATATTCAGATACCCCTCTGCTGTTTTCTTGCCCCACTTGGAGCATGGGCTTCTCTGGGAACAGCAGGGCTTCTACTCTGTGGTCTTGCTCCCTCCTGGGGTACCATAGACCCCCTTCTTCCCTCTGGCACAAGGGAAGATCTTTCTAGGTCACAGGAAAACCCTGTCCCCTGATCTCCTTCTCCTGTAGACCACCAGTCTTCTCTCAGATACTTTTCTCTTTTTCTTCTTACATATTACATGATAGATTATTAAACTCAGGATTGGAATCATTAGCTACAAAGAAATGAGTTTCCTTTTTCTCATAGCATGAAGGGCATATACCTCAAACCTCTCAAGAGGTGAAAGGAAATCTAACCTTTGTAGGCAACAAGGGAACACTAAAGTTTTCATATTCTCTGAGCAGAGAGAGTGATTTTTAAAAAAATGTAAAGCAAACCCACATCATCCTCCTTGACCATGAGCATTACATCTGACCCTCCTTCCCCCCAGTTTCTGGACTCTAGAAGATCTGGGTCCTGCTCACCTTTCTGAACTCAGCGCCTCTTGCTCTTGTTCAGTCTACTTTACCCTCTGTGATCTCGAAAGCGCTGATCTTGTTTCCTCCTCAGCCTTCTAGCCTTTACACTTTCTGCTCCCTCAGCCTCAGATGCTCTCCTCCTCCCTCTACCCTCACCTTCACATGGCTTGTTCAACTCAACATTCAGCATTCTGTTCCATATTACCTTCTCAGAGAGGACTTCTCTTTTGACCACCCTGTCTAAAAGGACATGTCCTCTCACCCTTGACAGGTTCTAACCCATTTCTAATTAATCTTTCTTCTATTACTTACTATTCCCCGGAATTATATTTTTATTTGTCTACTTATCTAGTGTTGGTCTATCCTAATAAACTGAAGCAGCATGAGAGCAGACTGTTTCCTTTGCTTATTGCCACATTCCCAGTACCTGGAACAATGGGAGTGTTGGAGTCAGACGGCTGTTGTACAAATCCTAGCTCCCTGCTTGGTAGATCATGACCTTGGGCGAGGTAGCTCAGTGCCTCCATTTCCTCATTTGCAAATTGAGTAGAATACTAATGCATACTTTCTTTATTGGAGTTATTATTAGAATTAACTGAGATATGCACATAAATGTCTTGCTACAGTATCTAGCACATGTAAGTGGCACATAAGAAATGGTGTTAGCTTTTTTTATTATTAATATAAAGTATTTGCAGAAAGATGAGGTTGTTCAGAGATCTCTAACTTTTGGAACTTTGGGGTCTTTTGAATGTTGTGTTTGTCTTAGGTCCTTGCTCATCGTGGTGGCTACTGGACTCTGCTTCAGAACAGTTGTCGGGCCCTTTGGAACTTTAATCAGGAGCTACAGATACTTTGTAAACAAGCAGTGGATCTCTATAAAACATTTCCTATTAGCCAGGATGGTTTCCTGTGTATCTCTGTTTTACCATTCTATTTGGGAGCAGAATTACTTATTGACATGTTAATAGAACTACAAGATGTCAATTCTATTAAGGTAAGGGCATTTGGGTAATTATTTCTATTGTATTCAATTAACAAATATTTTTGTAACATGGACCTTGGGAAAGTAGAAATTAATGTGTTTCTTGAGTTCTTATTTGGTTTGTATTTTATTTACTTCTCATTATTTGGTTCACAATGCATAACTTGGATTGATGGTCATTACAAATATCTTAGCCTGAAAATTCAATTTCTTAAAGAGAACAGAAAGCAACATTTGCTGAGCTCCAGCTTTCATGTAAACTAACTTTAATGCATTTAACCCTGATAGCAATCTTTATGACAGAGAAAGAAACAGACTGTAAGAGAGATCATATAGCTTATTGGTTGATGTTTATTTCACTGCTTTATCTGGACCTGTTCCATTATTCCAGATTTGGTAGAATTTGTAGTCATTTGAAATTTACCATACTGTGGGTTCAAGCATGAAAATAAAATAGAAAAAAATGTAAATTTAGTGTAGCCTAAACGTATTGAAAATTAGCAAGCACATAAACATATTGAGTCATGGGGTTTATAACATTTCCAGATGTGAAATACGTGACAACCGGGATAACACAAAAGACTGGGAGAATAAATAAAATTGAACTGTCATAAGTTTTTTACTCTGTATAAATGTAAAGTGGTACAATATTAACTTTTTTAATGGAATGTGGTAAGTTAAGGATGCATTTAATTATCTCTAGAGTAGCTACTAAATAAAGAGGTACATCTAAAAAGCCATTGCAGTAAAATGGAAAGCTAAGAAGTAGTCAATTAACTACAGAAGGCAGGAAAAAATGAACAAAGGAACAAAACAATAGAGGACAAATAGAAAACAAATAAAAAATAATAAAT
Source organism: Smutsia gigantea (assembly GCA_032199065.1). Classification (NCBI taxonomy): domain Eukaryota; kingdom Metazoa; phylum Chordata; class Mammalia; order Pholidota; family Manidae; genus Smutsia; species Smutsia gigantea. The sequence continues at coordinate 44,315 of JAVSCE010010614.1, read as the reverse complement.
CAGATCAATAACTATATTAAATATAAGTGGATTAAATACCTCAATTAAAAGGCAGAGGTTGTCTAGGTAAGAAAGAAAGACACATATACTTGTCCACAAGAGAAGCACTCTGAATATAAAGAAATATATTGAAAACAGTGGAAAGAGATATACCATGAAAACAGTACAGATAAAAAAGCTGGTAAGGCTATATTAATATTAGATAAAATAACCTTCAAATAAAGAAGTATTATGAGAAATAAAGAGAGACATTTAATGAGATGAGGTTGATGAACACATTGATAGGTTGGGTGGGTGTTGTGCCCTGACTCTGTTAGGGGAGGACATGGAGCTTCTCAACCAGGACCCTTCCAGATGTACCACTTTCATTTGTCTATTCCTAAGTTATAGTCTTCATAATGAAACTATAATCATAAATATAATGTTTTCAGTGAGATCTAGCCAATTATTGAACCTGATGGGGTTATGGAAACCCCTGAATGTATAGTTAGTCCGAAGTGCTAGTGACCAAGACTTGTGGCTGGCATCTGAAGTAAGATCAGTCTTGTGGAGGCCTGAGTCCTTAAACCTGTGGAGTCTGACCCTAACTTTGGGTAGTTAGTGTCAGAATTGAAGTGCAGTACACCCATTTGGGCTAGAAGTACAAATGCACATGGTGTTTTCACCAAGATGGATTAAAGAAAAAATTATAAGAAAACTTAAAGAACTGAAGTCTTAAAGAGTATGTTCTCTGGCTACTATGCAGTAAACAGATTAATACAATTTAGGGAGAAAAACTCCAAATATCTGGAAATTAAACAACACAATTCTAAATGATCCATGGGTCAAAGAAGAAAACACAAGGGAATTCAAAATGATGATAACATATGAAAATTTGTAGGATACAAATAAACAAGTGCTCAGAGGAAACTTTATAATTTTAAATGTTTAATAGAAAAGAAGAAAGGTATAACACCAGTTATCTAAGTGTCCACCTATAGAAACTAGGAAAAGAAGAACAAATTAAGTCCAAAGTAATTTAACAAAAGGAAGGAAATAACAAGAGCAGAAATAAATTAAATGTAAAACACAATACAGAGAAATTAATAGTCAATAAATTAATCTTTTGAAAAGCTTATTAAAACTGCCAAAATCCTAAGAATACTGATGAAGAACAAAAGTAAGAAAAGCACAATTTACTGACATTAGTAATGACAGAGGGCTATAACAATATATTCTATAGATATTAATAAAAAATAAGGGATATTATAATCAAGTTTATATATATATATATATTTATTAAGGTATTATTGATATACACTGTTATGAATGTTTCACATGAAAAACAATGTGGTTACTACACTCACCCATGTTATCGAGTCCCCACCCATACCCCATTGCAGTCACTTTCCATCAGTGTAGGTAAATGCAACAGATTCACTATTTGCCTTCTCTGTGCTACACTGTCTTCCCCGATGCACCACACCATGTGTACTATACATAATACCCTTCAATCCCCTTCTCCCTCCCTCCCCTCCACCCTCCAACTGCTAGTCCCTTCTTGGAGTCTGTGAGTCCACTGCTGTTTTGTTCCTTCAGTTTTGCTTTGTTGTTATACTCCACAAATGAGGGAAATCATTTGGCACTTGTCTTTCTCTGCCTGGCTTATTTCACTGAGCAAAATATCCTTCAGCTCCATCCATGTGGTTGCAAATGGTAGGATTTGTTTCTTTCTTATGGCTGAATAGTATTTCATTGTGTATATGTACCATCTCTTCTTTATCCATTCATCTACAGATGGACATTTAGGTTGCTTCCATATCTTGGCTATTGTAAATAGTGCTGCAATAAACATAGGGGTGCATATGTCTTTTTGAATCTGAGAAGTTGAATTCTTTGGGTAAATTCCAAGGAATGGGATTCCCGGGTCAAATGGTATTTCTATTTTTAATTTTCTGAGGAACCTCTGTATTGCTTTCCACAATGGTTGAACTAGCTTACATTCCCACCAGCAGTGTAGGAGGGTTCCCCTTTCTCTGCATCCTTGCCAGCATTTGTTGTTCTTAGTCTTTTTGATGTTGGCTATCCTTACGTGTGTGAGGTGATATCTCATTGTGGTTTAATTTGCATTTCCCTGATGATTAGTGATGTAGAGCATCTTTTCCTGGGTATGTTGGCCATCTGAATTTCTTCTTTGGAGAACTGTCTCTTCATATCCTCTGTCCATTTTTTAATAGGGTTATTTGCATTTTGGGTGTTGAGGCGTGTGAGTTCTTTATATATTTTGGATGTTAACCCCTTGTCAGATATGTCATTTACAAATATATTCTCCCATACTGTAGGGTGCCTTTTTGTTCTGTTGTTGTACAGAAACTTTTTAGTTTGATGTCCCATGTGTTTATTTTTGCTTTTGTTTCCTTTGCATTCAGGAAGAAGTTGCTCATGTTTATATGCAGGAGAATTTTGCCTCTGTTGTCTTCTAAGAGTTTTATGGTTTCGTGACTTACATTCATGTCTTTGATCCATTCTGAGTTTACTTTTGTGTATGGGGTTAGACAATAATCCATTTTCATTCTCTTGCATGTAGCTGTCCAGTTTTGCCAACACCAGTTGTTGAAGAAGCTGTCATTTCCCCATTGTATGTCCATGGCTCCTTTATCATATATTAATTGACCATATATGGTTGGGTTTATATCTGGGCTCTCTAGTCTGTTCCATTGGTCTATTGTTCTGTTCTTGTGCCAGTACAAAATTGTCTTGATTACTGTGGCTTTGTGGTAGAGCTTGAAGTTGGGGAGCGTAATCCCCCCAGCTTTGTTCTTTCTTCTCAGGATTGCTTTGGCTATTCAAGGTCTTTTGTGGTTCCATATGAATTTTAGAATGATTTGCTCTAGTTCACTGAAGAATGCTGTTGGTGTTTTGATAGGAATTGCATTGAATCTGTAGATTGCTTTAGGCAGGATGGCCATTTTGACAATATTAATTCTTCCTATCCATGAGCATGGATTGTGTTTCCATTTGTTGGTATCTTCTTTAATTTCTCTCATGAGTGTCTTGTAGTTTTCAGAGTATAGGTTTTTCACTTCCCTGGTTAGGTTTATTCCTAGGTATTTCATTCTTTTTGATGCAATTATGAATGGAATTGTTTTTCTGATTTCTCATTCTGCTAGTTTATCATTAGTATGGTCAATTTTTAACTAAGGAATTTGATAACTTAGGTAAAATGGACATGTTTACTGGAAAGCACCACTTAACAAATCTGACACAACAGTGATAGAAAACATGAATTGCCCTAAATATAATAAAGAAATTGAATTCAGAATCTGAAACTCTGACAAAAAGAAAAGGCCATACTCAGAATATTTCCCTGCAGAATTCCAGCAAACATACAAGGAAGAAATAATAAATCATATAGCAAAAATTTTTTAGCAGTGAGACCAGCTTCACCCTGACACATTTATCAAAAAGTATAAATCCATATCCTCATGAACATAGACATAAAATTCTTTAATGAAAATTAGCAAACAAATCCAGCAACATATGAAATATGCAAATAAGGTATATAATGTATACCACTATACAAATGATGATCAAGTAGGGTTTATCTTAGAAATGTAAGGTTAACATGTAAAAATCAATCAATATAATTGGCCATATTAACAGTACAAAGGAGAAAAATCATACAGCCATTGAAATAGATACAGCAAAAGAATTTACAAAATTTGACACCACTCTTTCCATCTGTTCTCCCTCCCCTGAGCACTGCTCTGGCTGTTTACAGGAGCCTCGGTTATCTCTCCCCAGCTGCCGTCATGATCATCTACCTCGACCTCATCAGCCATGATGAGATATTCCCCAACATTCATAGGATCCTAGAGGTCATAAAGGGGTTGTTCTTGAAGATGGAGGGGAAGACAGTAGGACAGAGGGTAACACTGAGGAATATGTATCCTGCTGAAGGCCCCCAAGGCTAAAGGACTGAAAGCACAGTAATCACTGGTGTTCTTGTCAGGAACCAGCACTTGTAGAAAACTAGCTTTGCAAAAGAAGCCAACAGGGAGTACATAAAAGAGATTGTATGAAATCAGTCAAAAGCAAACTTGAAGAACAGAGACTAGAAAGAGTAAAACCATTGATAACAGATGCTTCAGAGCAAATCAAGCACATCCTTGTTAATTTAAAAAATTACCAATTATTTACTGTGAAAATATGAATCTGGGTGGCATGGTTGTTCTGGCAGACTACTGTGATGAGTATGATTTCCTTTAAGGATGGTTTAGAAATGGAAAAATGTTAACAGATTTGGCAAGTGCTTTGGATCTATCACCTGTTATTGAACTGGCTGCTGCTTTTCATCCATCCACACTACAGGACTTGGACAAATGGGACAGATATCATCTTGAGCCTTTCATTTATTTTGACTTTGACTTAATTAGAGTAGAGGTACTATTTTTAAGGAAACAACATGTTGTGTAACTTGTCTGAAAATAAAACGCATTTAAACTTATTTCAGACAATGCCTTTTCATTTAATGTATGTTTAAACTAATCCCATCCTAGAGTGTTCCTGGAGAAGTTAGAGCCTTGTTGTAGACTACTAACAGAAAGCATAAGAGTATCTTTAGATAAATTCTACAATGAAAACTACTTCTGGGACTGGTATGTAAATACAAGAATTATAAGTCTCAGTTTGATGTTGAAGTAAGGGAAGAAACCATGTTTACAGCAATGCCAACTTTGAAGTGGATTGTTACACATTTCTTCACTTACAGATGGAAGTAGTTACTCTGGAAAAGATTACCAAAAGAATAAGAAGAGGTTAATAGAGTTGGAAACAAAAATATAAAAACAAAAACCAATGTCCACTGATGTTAAAAACTCTCTGCAAGCTAGGAATAGAAGACAATTTTCTCAACCTGATAAAGAGTCATATTACAGCTAACATCATATCTCATGGTGAAATATTGTGAGCTTCCCTCTAGAATTGTGAAAAAAGGAAGGATGGCCCAAACCACTTTTATTCAAAATCATTCTAGAGATTCTGAAAGGCCAATAAAGAAACAACAGGCATACAGATTGGAAAGGAACAAGATTTTTTATATATAAAATCCTAACTCTTCAGGATTCTAAAATGAACTACTATAATAAAATAACAGCATATAAGTTCAATATAAAAATGTCTTTTTATGTATTAGCAGACAAAATTATAAAATGAAATAAAAAATACCATTTAAAATATTATATATCTAGGAATATATCTAATGAACCCTGTGCAAGATTTGTACACTGAAATTAATAAAACATTGCAGAAAAAAATAAAGAAAACCTAAATAAATGAAGAGATATATCAAGTTAATGAACGAAAGGTTACAATTGTTAAGATATCATTTTTTCCTAATTTGGTTTACTGATTCAGTGCAATCCTAGTGAGAATTCCAAAAGGCTTTTTTTTTTTGGTATAAATTGATGGTTTATTCTAAAAATTATAAGTAAAAGTAAAGAAATGTGAATGGCCAAAAAAGTCTTTAAGAATAACAAATCTGGAGAACTCACTTCTTGATTTCAAGGCTTTTTAATGCTGTAGCAGTAAGGAGAGTATGATATTGGCATAAAGAGAGAAATGTATGAATGCAATACATAGAGAAGCTTAAAATAGACCCATGCATATGGCCAATATTTTACAAAAGTGCCAAAGCAATTCCCACTAAAGGAAACAGAACTCCTTGGGGAAAAAAACAGGTGCATACCTTTCCTATAAGAACTATGCCTGATGATAACCAAATGGTTGATGAAGGGAAACTTTTCTTTATAGAAGTATTCAGGTAATAAATGAAAAAATGATGTTGAAATTAGAATATTAGGATTTTGCAATTCTAAATGGACTAATCAGAAGATGAACAGCACTTATGAAGTATGTTTTCCAGAAAAAAAATAAATCAAATTGGGATCAGGTCAAGCACTTAAATCTAACCAACAATTATAGAAAATCCAGGGAACAGAGGAACATCTGAAATGCAACCATGAGGATACAATCAATAAAATCCAGACGATGGTACCTCTACAGGACAAACAACTTGTTTCCTTAACAAAATATTGAAATAAAAAAAGAGGAGAGATGGAACCTATTGATTAAGAAGACTTGAGAGACATAGCCAATTACAATGTTTGGATCTTGATCTCATTTAAAACTAACACACTAAAAAAATTATAGGACATTAAGGGAAATGTGAACATTAACTATTCAGTATAATTTTTCAACAATGATTTTAAGGACTTTTTGCTAATTTCTATTTTTAGGTGGGATTTTAGTATTACAGTTACGTTTTTTTTTTAAAAGAATTCTTGTCTTTTTAGAGATACAAACTGAAATGTTTAGGGATTAATTAAAATAATTTTGGGGATATATTTCAAAATAATGGGGGAAGTGGGGAGGTGTATACATAAAACAAAATAGGTCCCAGGAGTTGATAATTATGGAAATGATTGTGAGTACATGGGACATCATTATATTATTTTCTGTACTTTTGTGAGTATTAGAAATTTTCCTTAATAAAAAGTTTATTTAAAATTGCATAGGGAAAAAAAAACTGCATAGGGCCCATACTAAATCTTCAAAATTTACAGACTCTGGCCCTGACCATGCCAGAAATTTTACTCTCCATGTGCTATTTTTTTTTTGTTTCCAATTTTGGACTATTATGGATAAAGCTGCTATGCACATTCCTGTAAGGGTTTTTGTGTGAATATAAGTTTCATTTATAAGGTATAAATGTCCAGGATCCATGTGCTATTTTGATCCCACAATGTCAGTCTTGTTTCTTTCTCAATATTGTCATGTAATGTTACCAAAACTAAGAATTGAATAGATAATAATTTTTAGTTTTTTTCCTTCTCTGGGGTTAGAATCAACTGAGAGATGGGCACTGAATAAGGCAGTTGGAGATACAGTGTCAGCTTTGGTATTGATTAAAGCTATAATGAAAAATACAGTAACCACAGAGAGTTTCCTCATCCTTCATCCCAGATATAAGCTCACCACGTAGGAATAGGCATGACTCAATGATAGGAGATACCCCTCTTCTTCAGGGATGGTCCAGGAAACTTGCTTCAGTCTGGCCCAGGAAACTTACCCATGTCCAAAGAAAGAGTGTGTGATCCTGTGGGCAGGCAGGCTCTGACAGGACAACTGCCTGGGAATGGTGGAGTAAGCGGGTTTGATTTCGTCCACCTTCACCAAGAGAACTGAATAAAGGCCAGGAGGACCTCCACTTGGAAACCTGAGGTCGAGGAAATGGAGAGACCCCCTTACACAATGTGCTGCTGGAAGTCTTCCTGTAGGTTTAGTGGATTAGTGGGATGGTGCTCATAATACCAATAAAATGGCATCTATTGAGCCTTTACTGAGCGAATTCACATAGGTCACATATGGCACACCTCTTCACACTTATGCAGCTGACGTGAGGTATTCATATTATATTTCACAGCCAAATAACTTCCAAGGTCTCTTCCAACTTTAAGGACTACAATCTTGTTAGAGAGGATATTTTTCGTTTACTTTTGTTAATACCCTCTCTCCCCTATGTATGGGTTACCCTTAATGGTAACACTGGGTTAGGAGGGGCTGGTCTTGAGTTACCCAACCAGGGTGGCAGCCTGACCTGTAGGTGGATCTAAGAGGCTTTGCCTTGCCTGAAGAATTTCTAGGGGTATATACACAAATGCATCAGTGACTCAGGAAATGAATCCATTGCTTATATAGTAATTCTTTAACTTAGGCCAAAAAAGGGTTTTCTAGACTTCCTTCTCCATAGGTTTGACCTTGGCATTAGAAAACTGGACAATATTATTGTACCAACTGAAGAATGTAACCAGCATATTAGGGAAACTTAATTATTTGTATATACTGAAACTTGGGTTTAATATTCTTACTTTTAAATAGATAATGACTATGTATGAAGAAGTATAGACCTCAGTCTGTGCTGTCTAATATGGTAAGGAGCATCTATATGTGGCTATTTATATTTAAGCTTATAATTAAAGTCAAATAAAATAAAAATTCAGTTGCACTAGTCATATTTCAACAGCTCAGCGTCCATGTGTGCTTAGTGGCCACTATATTGAATAGCACAGATACAGCACATTTCTACCATCACAGAAAGTGCTATTGTATGGCATTATCAAGCTTTGACTCGCATAATAAGAACATTTTAATTCTTTTTCTCTTCAGTTCTCTTCCACGTTATACTGTTACCTATCACACCCAATTCTCAGAAAACTGTATAGTAAAATCTGAAATTACACAAAAATTAAAAAAAAAGTCTTACTTGCAGATTATTGAAGAAAAAGGAGAGTTCAGTGTTCCCAGCTGTTATGGAAATATTAAAAATAATAATGGTGGTTCCAGCCTTACTTTTGAGCATCCTTTGGATGATGTCAATGTGGTTGATTTGAAATGGATCCATGACTTTGTGTTAAAATCTCTGGAATTATTATATCAAGTGGAAAAATGGGAAACACTAGTATCACTTGCCATTCAGTTCAATACAATTTCACAGTAAGTACAGCTGTGGGCAATTTTAAGTGGCAGACTTCACTGAAAAAAAAAGTATTTAAACTAATGTTTGCATTTTAATGTATTTTTAACCCCTGTCTAGTGAGAGATATACAGAGCAAGTGACACCACTCCTGGTATATGCACAGCGCCAGCTTCTTCTAAGAATATCCAAGTCCAAGGGCCCAGATATTACCCTACAGCCTTGTGCAAGATATGAGGCTGAATGTGATGAGAAGGTAAGTTTGGCTCTACTAATAATGCAGTTGGATTTTTTTCGTTAGTACATAACATAAAATACAAAGATTTAGGAATCAGACATATGTTGTTATTTGCACTTAGGCATTTATCATTCAAATCAACAAACATTATTAGCAAACTGCTATGTGCCAGTATTTCCTAGACACTGGGTAAACAAAAATTAAATCTTTGTATACAAAAAACATATTCAGGTCAAGGCTGATTTTATCCATTACACACAGTGGGGACAGTGTCTAGAGCCACAATACTTTTAGGGGCTCATTAAATGTTTGTTTTTTTTAAAAAAAGAAGAAAAAAGTTATTTTAGCTCAAAGAAAATGTTTAAAAATTTCCTACTAATATATTTATATTTATGCCAACATAATTATCAAGTGTAATTTTTAGTATTTTTAATGGGGGTGTGAGCCTGGGAAAGCAAAATTATCTAAGGCCCATAAAAGTTATGACATTGCTTTTAAGTTGAAATAAATTCTCTCATTTATTAATTTAATAAATATGTGTTCACTTCCTAATATCAGAGCCATTGTATACAGTTGGACAGTGTGTGGGGCTGCCCAAGGGCCCCTGGCATTCATGGGGGCTGAAGCCCAGTTCCTGCCTCCTATACCAGTCTGAGTGTTTGTGGAGTTTCAGCCACACAGCCAGGGCTCCCTTTTCTTCTTCTCACAAAGGTTTCTTACAGATTTTTGCATAGTCTTGCCTCCTGCATATTCTACATATGAGAATGCAGTCTGAGTTTTTGCTTTATGGAATATAATTTTGGAGGGGTAGAGATAAGGCCATATAAAAAACATATAAACAAATAAATAAGATTTATGATCATTGTAAGTGCTCTGGGGAAAATAAAATAAGTCAGTGGGTTGGAGTTAGGTGGGGGTAGGAGGAAGCTTTAGCAAGTGGGGTCAGAAAGGCCTCCTGGAGATAGTAACATCTGATGAGAAAGGGCCAGCCAACAAGAACATCATTCCAGTCCAAGGGAAGAACAGGGCAAAGGCCCTCAGATGGGACGGAAGGAAGGCCCAAATGGCTGGGGCGGAGCAGACAAGGGCGGGGTTAGAAACAGGGGCCACTCCTTCTGAGTCTTCTTGTCGCTTTTTCCTCTCCTCCCCAGTGTCTTAATGTTAGTTTGTCCCAGGACTCTGTTCTTAGTCCTCCTGTCTTCACTCTTCATAGTGTCTCTTAGTGATACAATTCAGTCTGTGGTCCTAAGGACCATTTTTGAGATGATGACTGTTGAAATTAAATTCTCCAGTCTAGACCTTTCTCCTGAAATATATGTTGATATATCTGTCTAACTGCCTGTATCAGTGAGCTTCAGTCAGAGAAGCAGAACTAGTAAGTTCCATCTATCTATCCATCCATCTGTCCATTCATCAGTCTATCAAGATTTATTACAAAGAATTGGCTTATGTGATGGTGGGGGGCTAGCTTAGCGAGTCCAAAATCTATAGGGTGGGCAGTCAGCATCACAAGCAGGAGGAACCCTGCAGGTTGGCTAGAAGCTCTTATCTTTGGGCTGTCAGTGAGGGAGGATCCAATGAGGAGAAAACAGTCATAGACCTTTATGGTATTTGAAATTTAGAGTCTGGAGACTGCCAGCACTCCAAGGATTCCCCTCATTAGGTCAGGCCTACCAAGAATAATCTCCTTAGCTTCAAGCTAATTTATTAGAGACTTTTAATTAATACATGTAAAATCCGTTCATAGCAGTGCCTAGATTAGTGTTTGATCGAACAGCTGGAATGAGGTGTGTATATGCTGCAAAAGGATTCTTCCCTCTCTTTTGTCCTCATAGTTTAGCCTAAGCAATTTGGCCTATCAAAAAACTGTCATACTGCCTAATCAACATTATCTCTTAGATATTTAATATACTTCTCAAATTTCAAGGCTTCTCTACATCAATTGGTGAGAACCCCATCCTCCTACTGCTCAGGCCAGACACCTTGGAAACATCCCTGGATCCCTTTCTTCCTTTCACACTTCACTTTGAAATGGTTACCAAATCCTCTACCTTCAAAATGTATTTGGAACCTGACCACTACCTCCACCACTTCTGCTCCGATCCAAGCCACTGTTATATTTGCTTGGATTAATGCAATGACTTCCTAATTAGCCTTTATTGCTTTCAATCTCCCTGAATTCCTGCCTCTAATCTATAGTTTCTTCTCAATACAGTGGATAGAATAACCCTTTAAAAACTTAAGCCAGACCATGTCTTTTCTTTGTTTTAAACCCCATAGTAACTTCCTGTCTGATTCAGAATTAGAGTGAACATCTTTGTGGCAGCCTTAATACCCCACATGACTTATCCTCCTGTGATATTCAGTGACTCATCTACCATTATTCCCCTGCAGGTTTCAGTTGCCCTGTTCTTTAAGATGTCCCTGCCTCAGGGTCTTTGCATTCACTAATCCCCTGCTTGGAATGCTCCTCCTCCAAATATCCACACTGATTTTTTCTTCCCTTTTTCCAGTCTGTTAAATATCACATTCTCTATGAGGACTTTCCTCACTACCCTATTTAAAATTATGTGGCCATTTGCTCTATTTCTCTCTATGGCACTTAAAATTCTTTAATATCCTCTATAATGTACTTCCTTATTTTGTTTGTTGTCTTTCTACTGCCACCAGAACTAGTTCCATAAGAATAGGAATTTCTGTTTACTTTTTCTCTGATATATCATCGTTGTGCTTGGACCAGTACCTGGAACATATAGGTATTCAATAAAGATTTGTTTAATGAGCTGGAGAGAACGGAGGAACTAGATCAAATAGGGCCTTATCAGGCTGTGGGAAGGAATTTGCATTGTATTATGTTGTGTTGACATCCCACTGTAGAAGTACCTACCAAGGACAATAAAAAAGCAACATCTGCATCAGACTGGGGTTCAAGGAGGGCTGCATTTTGAGCACTAGGTTAATTCAAGGAAGAGGAGTAGGTAAAAAGAGAAGAGGATCTTGGACCTTTTAAAAGCATTTCATTTTGTCTAAAGATGTTGCTTGCAGTATTTTACAATTTTAGGACTCAAGTACCTGCTAGAAAAGAAAATTTTGAAATACTACAGAGGAAGTTAGTTCCAAAAAACTTCACTAGGGAAATTTTAATTGCATTAATCATGAATAGGGTGGAAAAATCTGCCATTGGAAAAGCAGCCTATATATATATTTTTTATAGTCTTTTTAAAAATTATCATTAATCTACAATTACATGTGCAATATTACGGTTATTAAACTACCCCTTCATCAGGTCCCCCCCACCAACCCCATTACAGTCACTGTCCATCAGCGTAGTGAGATGCTATAGAGTCACTACTTGTCTTCTCTGGGTTGTACTGCCCTCCCCGTGCCCCCCCCAACATTACGTCTGCTAATCATAAGGAAAAGCAGCCTATATTTTAAAAATATTTCAATGTACATAATGGAAGATATATGTAGTCTAGTTAATTTATAGACTATCAGAAAATCATATTCTAATTGCTCTATGTAATTTGCCTAATGCTTTTCCAGCTGTGCTGTACAAAAGAAATATGAAAAATTATGTAGCTAGTTTTTTCCCAAAAGTTCTCATGATTGAGTGCTGTTCTGCTAGCTTTTATTGCAGCATCCTTTCATATGTCTTTTTCTGACAAATAAAAAGTAAGAGAAACATTTCAAGTAAGCCAAATTTTTAGCCATAAATACCTGAGTAAGTAATATTTGTTTTCATTCTTCCTTTTTAAGATAACCTGCCGAAATTTCATTGGAAAGCAGCTCAAGATTAATCCTCAAACCAACAAAATGACAGATACAGGAAACCATACAGATTTCCTAAAAAAGCTTATTTATTCAGGTCAGAACCAATTTTAGCTTGAAGCTCTTTTAAAGCATGGTTTACTCTTATGTTTTGCATGTGAATTCTCCTATAATTAAAATGTTGGCAAAATCTCATTTGCAGGTTTATTTGGCTGAAAATAATCCATTTGATATTTGCCATCTTATATTGCTATAAATGTCACTTAAGAGAAATGAAAACAAATGTTTTCATTAGTTTAATCTATAAATTAAGAAAATGGGAGTATAAGAAAAGGAGAAAGGAAATTGATAGGAAAAATACAGTGGGAAATTGCTGTTTTGTACTTTATCCCTTGTTTTTATCTCACTTGGGAAGCCTTCACATTGGCCTTTTGCTATTTTCTTTGTTCTGTCTTGATTCCCATAATCAATACAGAGTGTTCTCCTCTTGGTTTTACCATGATTAAATTACAGGTCTTTTAACCAGAGCACAGGAGAAGACTTGGAACATCATGGCTCCTTGGCTTTTTGCTGAAAAGCCTTCTCAGAATATTTTGGTGGTGCAGTTTGCAGGAATGAGACAATGAAATAAGATAAAAATGGAGATTATCCCTTCTCTCAATTGCAATTTTCCTTTGTCTCTGTTTCTGGTATAGGAAAGAAATGAAGTCTTCCCTTTGAAGTGTTAGGATTCTCTCATTTATCTATTGATATTATTTATGTATGTGTGTATGGATGTAATCATTTATTCATTTACTGAGTCAGTCAAGCAGCCATTCAGTCATTCAGCAACCCTTTACTGAGTTTCTACTATGTATTAAGTGCTGTACTAGGTACCGGGAATACAAAGATAAATGAGGGTAAAGATTTGTTATCAGAAGTTGACAGCTCACTGAAGGTGGCTGACGAACCTAAGATTAAAGTATAGAATGATAAGATCTGTAATGTCATGGCCGCTGCTGTAAACAATAGTTAGCAGCTTGCATGGCTTTTGAGAGACTGCCTGTAATTTAGTGGGGCTAACGTAAAAGGAAAAAGCAAAAGCTGAGGTAAGAAAGGTTGGCAGGAGGTAGGTAATCAGGGGTCTTAGAAGGCAGGATAAAGAGATTCAGATATCTGGAGAGCTGAGGGGAGCTAGTTAAAAGGATTTAAAGAAGGAAGTTAAATGATCCTATTTGTGCTCTTAAGGAGCCTCGGGCAGCAGCATGGGGAATTAACTGAAAGGAGACTGTGAGGAAGCAGGGGAGCAGCTACTCCGGATTTGTATGCATAGACGGCCCTGGTCGTAGGCGGTGAGAAGAGAGAAGCAGACAGGTATGGGAGAAAGGCTGAAGAGATCCACAGTCTGTGTTCTCTACAGTTCAGATGAGGAAGGGAGGAATCCAAGTTGTCTTGGTTTCTGGCTTGGGTGACTAGGTAGATGTGGAGTCTTCACTCAACAGGAAAATTAAAGGAGAAGGTTACTTTGGAATTAGTGAGTCTGAGGTGCCTGGATGATAACTGAGTAGAACTATCTATCATATAGTTGGGTATAGTTGTGAGGCACTCAGCAGCAATTTCTATTTCAGTCACCAATATATGAGTAGTGGTTGAAATCAGAGGCTTGAATGAGGTCACCCAGGCAAAGTGATGTGCAGTGTGTAGACCTGAGGATGGCCTCACTTTGAAGCCTTGTCAGTCAAATGGACTAGACTATACAGTAGTAACAAACATCCCCAAATCTCATTGTCATAACACAAGCTCATGCTACCATGTTGACTGTGGTGGAGTACTGAGCTATCGCACATCATGGGTTGATGGAATCTCCATCTTGACACAAGCTTCTGTGATCATTTCCAAGACAGGAAACAATGCTAATTTACCCTCTATGGGAGCTATACTCAGAGGCATGTAGTGAATGGTTAAGAGCACAGCCTTTAAAGCCAGACCACATGTGCATATACTAAATAAAAGAATTACTATTATGCATTGAACATCAGGCACTCGCATTAGTGCTTTGTATTTAGTTTACAACTCTCTAGTGTGGTTGGTAGGTTTGTTATTATCTTGATTTTTCAGGCAGGAAAGTGGTTATATTTTGTATTCTTTTTATATTTTATAATTTTATGTCCATGATTTACACATAAATTCACATGCTGGCTCTTAAAGCTGCTGCTTGGAAGTGACACATGTCACTTCTGCTGACATTTCATTGGCTAAAGTCACATGGCCACATTTAGCTTTACAAATGTGATCCTGAGGATAAAGAGACATAGAATATGTGAAGAGCCCTAGTGACTGTCACAGGAACAGGTAGAGGAAGAGCAGTATCTGAGAGTGCTGGGCACATGGCCTAAGAGGTAGGAAGTACACAGATGAGAGTGGTGTACATAAGACCAAGTCAAGAAAAAGTATGAGGAGCAGGAAGCAGTCAACAGTCAGAGAGATGTCACCTAAGATGAGGACAGACTGTCTATTGTATGTGGGAGGTCATTATCCCTGGCGTTTTTCCTATCATCCCTTTACCTTAGGGCCTTGCTCTAGCTGATTTCCATCCTGAAATGTTCTTCCCCAATCCAGGTATCTTTCTGACAAACCCCTCCCCTCCTTAATGTCTTTGTGCACATCTCATCTTTCTGAGGCTTACCCTGTCCATTCTATTTAAAATTGCACTTTGCTTGCTTCCTTCCAATTCCCCTTATTCTGCTAAACATTTTCTTTTTTTTTCTGAAGCACTTCTCACCGACCATACTGTGTAATTTAGTTTTTTATTTTATTTAGTAATTATTAGTATGTCTCCCTTGGTAAAATGTAAGCTCTGTGAAGGCAATAATCATTGTTTCATTCATTGATATAATCTAAATGCCTTAACTGCTGTCTGATACATAGTAGGAACTCAATATCTGTCAAATGAGTGACTGTGTGACCTTAATAAAAGTAGCTTCAAAGAAATGGTGGGGAGGGGATGGGAAATGTTTTGATTGGTGGGTACAGTAGTGATGAGCTGTGCCTGCAGAGAGTCACTGAATGGAGAATTGCCTTTTAGGAAACTGAGCAGTGACAAGCAGCAGAGAGGCTGTAGCAGCAACTAGAAGGAAATATGGAGCTCAGGAGAGCATTATTTTGTTTGTGTGTCTGTTTTTAAAAGAAAAGGAGGAGCATATTTCTATATTAAATGGAAAGAGCCAGTAGAGAGGGAGAGCTTGTCGATAGGAGAGAAACATGTTTGATAGGGCAAGGACCTTGAGGAGAAAAAGGGCAGAGAATGGCATACAGAGGAACTAGCCTTAGACAAGAGATTGGAATACTCCTGCTGCTAGGGCAGAAGGGAAGGAGGAGAGAGTAGACCCAAATGCAGGAGAGTTTGTCAGTGGAAAGGGTAAAAGGTGAAGGCATTCTTGTTGGCCACTGATTTTCTTAATGAAGCAAGAGGTAGAAAGCATGGTCAACGTTGATAGGGCAGAAGGTTTTAAGAAGAATTTTAGAGTGGACTGGTCCCTGAGGGAAATAGGAGAAGGGAAGAAGGGCTACAGAGTAATGTACAGGCTCCAGTTGAGTGAGTTTGGTGACCAAGAACTTGTAGGCTTTACTGCCATTGAAAAATCAACTCATCCCCTCATAGTCATTAAACAATAGAAATTCCAATCAAAAGGTGATTCTTCCTGGTTATGTTCTTCTTTTTCTGATCTTATCTGTTAAGCTGCTGGAGGTCCCCCAGTTTGGGAGCCATAACTCAGAATGTCTTTGTATTATCCCTTTCATCTGAAAAAAAGCTAACAACAAATGTGAGAAAATGTGTCAAAAACGTTTGTTATCAAAATGACGACTAGCACTTAATGTATAAGAAAAACATACCCGGCAAGATTCTAGACCTATGTGACCAGTAGGTCTTATTGACAGTGGATACAGTATGTCAGAAAAGCACTTCGCTTTCCAGTTGTTAAAGTAACATTTGGAAAGGCATGATGGTGGGTGGTGGGACAAAAAGGAAGGTAGATATAATTAGGCTACAGTGATCCATTGGGTTGATTCTGAAGGGTGGTGGAAGTATAGCCAGTTTGAGCAGTGATTAGAGCAGGAATATTTGAATGGATAAAACCTAAAAATTATTGTAATGGCAGTAACACTTAATTGGGCTGGGGACTATATTTAGCACTTCATAACCCTTAGCTTTAATTTTTACAGTCTTAGGAGGTAGATATTATTATGACTCTATTAACGGATGAGAAAATTAAATTTTACTGGTAAGTACTGCAACTGTGATTCACACCCTGGTCTGTCTGATCGCTCAGCCTGTAAGGGCTCCATTGAGCTAGCGGACCTGTTCACCACTTTTCCCTTTTTGGTTATACTCTCCTTTAAACTTAGAGCAATTGAGAAAAAAAAAATGCTATATGTCAGTGATATGGGGGGACACATACTTTATTCCGACTTACTGTGATAATATGGTAGTTTTTAATGATCCTGCATACTAATTATAGGTTTTACATTGAGACTTCATCATTAAAATCTTGGCAACCAATTTATAGCTCTTTATGAGACTTGAGGACCTCTGTGACTAGGAGATATTTTGGCCCACACTTTGGGTTTATATGGCAGTTTTTAGGAAGCTGAATTTTTTCAGTATACTGAACTCAAGTCATTAACATGTTGATAAGCATGATAGTCTTATGTTTGTCACCATGATATGTTTGCAGTTCTTTTTTAAAGGCCACATATAGTCTTGATGGTCTCCACACCAGATCACTGCTTTTGAACATCATACACTTTTCTTTTGGCATAACAGCATTTGGTGGTGATGCCTGATACATTTAATTCCTCAGGATAGATATTGTAATGCTCCAGTGCCTAGGAACATTTGATGTTCTCATTATTTAACAGCATTCTCTTCTCCCTCTAACTATTTAATAATGCATATGTAATTTTGTATAGTCTCTGTAGGGTTTGGAGAAGAGCTCACTTTATAGATTATTTTTTGTATGGATGAGTAACTTGCCTGCTTGTTAAGCTTCATAGGGGAGATAACTCTATGACTATGCCTTTTACTGTAGGTGTTTTTGCATCCTGTCTAGGGTGTTTCTTGAGATTTTATGTTA
This sequence comes from Smutsia gigantea, assembly GCA_032199065.1. NCBI lineage: Eukaryota > Metazoa > Chordata > Mammalia > Pholidota > Manidae > Smutsia > Smutsia gigantea. The sequence goes on along the minus strand of JAVSCE010010614.1, from coordinate 26,680 downwards.
TTGGTATTTAAGTTCTCTCTGATAAGGTTATTCACTCTTCTGGTATGTTGGAATTTTCAACCCTTAGGCATATGTGGTTTGCTGCCTCTGGGCATTTGGATTGATGTGACCAAGTATGTAGAAAGCAGCCTTGATTTCGTCTCATTGCCGACCCATCTCTCAGGAGTCACGGGCATTTCAGTTTTAATGTCTACATTGGGGGAATGAGACACATGGTAATTCTTCTTTTTTCTCCTTCCTCCTCCCCCTCTCCCTCCCCTCCATCCTTCTTTCCTTCTTTTTTTCCTTCTCCTCCCTCTTCCTCCTCCTCCTCCTTCTGACCTATTTCAAACGGTTGAGGCTATTAGTGCCTTTGAAATAGCTTCTCGAATTATCCGTGAAAATTTTCAGAGAGAATGCTCCCTTGAGACAGAGATATAAGGATAAGTCTCTGAAACTAATGATATTTCTTCATTGTTTTCATCATTTATGTCACGTAAATAGCCACAAAAACACCAACAGCACCCTAGTTAGACTACAAGGAAACAGGTATACTATGGCTTGAAAAAGGGGAAAAAAAAGTGCAACATTAGTTGAGGGAAAAAAATAAAGAGGAATATTTATAAGCAGGTATTGGATAAAATGTAGCAGGATAATTTTATTCAGACCCCATGTTTTAAAGATGACAAATATCTCCCCCTCCTCCTGTCCCTCTTGTTGTCCCCAATCACTGGCATGCCTTTGTGAATTTTTATTCTAGAATGTAAGCTCAGTGAGGGCAGCACATGTATCTGTCTTGCTCATTTGTGTCTCCTCAGTGCCACTAGGACTGGTAAATACTCTGTGTATTTAAAAAATACATAGCTAACCGTCATTATGTAAGCCTCCTCTGTTGAATGCCTACTCCAGAACACTGAACACTGGACACTTCACATGCAGGTTCTACAATAACCCTCAAAGATAAACATTATCATCCCAATTTTAATAGATATTTGAAATTAAGGCCTAGAGAAAGTAGCTGACCGCTTCAGAATATTAATATGTGAGGGCTTCCGGCTGCCTTCTTCCCTTTGCTCACCGAACTTCCTTCCCAGATCTCAGTCTGCAACGAGAAAAAGATAACAGCCAAGCTCATGAATTTGTGCAAGAAAAACATAAAAACAGAGCAGAAACTTATACTCTTTAGGGTACTTTGTGCATAAGGGTGGCGGTATGCCTGGTCTGGGATCATGCACGACCGTGAAAGCTTGGAGGAGAGGGGAATGGAGGGAGCGAGATGATGGACAGGATGGGGTGGACAGGAGAGTGAAATTGGTAAGGGAGAGGAGGGCTCCTGAGAGTGAATGAGAACTACTGTGGGCTAATTATCTGATTCTCTGAAATGAGTGAAAGGCAAGTGTGTCAAGAGTGAGCTTGCTGAGCGGACAAGTGCTGCCCTCAGTGCAGCTATGTTCCTGCTTTGACGAGAGCCTCCACGGTTTCTAGACAGTTAGGGGTATACTGAAAGCTGTCGTCTCTATGGCCATAGAATGTGACCTGTTACTAATTCCATCAGGACCCTCCAGGTCTAGAGAACCCAGGATTCTTCTCTCATTAACTTTTCTTGTGTCTGTTTCCGTCCTTTTCTCAAAATGTCTCTGTACCCAAATTAGCAAGCCTCAAATCTAGGTCATTGTGGTCATCCAAGATCTGAAGCCCTTCACTGACCATCTGGAAAGTCACTGGACTTAAGCACTGGCTCTTTCTCTTATCTCTTATAAGGGTGTAAAGAAAGTTACTGTCCCCTGAGTTCACTTTTTCTCTTTTTAGAGTGAGTGATATCTACCCCCGCCCCCAGTTGGTAAGGTGCTATGAGGATCAATTGAGAATAAGATCTATAGAAATGATTATTAATAAAGTTTATCGCAGCTATTTAGGTTTGAAACTTGTCATTCATTCATTTAACAAACATTTATTGAGTACATACGATGTAACAGATACTGTCATAGGCTAGAGTTATAGCAGTGGACAAAATGGACAAAAATCCCTGCCCTCATGGAACTTGGTTTCTAGTGGCAGGAAACAAAAAATAAACAAACAAAACACACAGTACGTCAGAAGATGACGAGTGCTTTGGAGGAAAGAAAAGTTGGGAAGGGGGAGTGCTACAGTTTTCAAGAAGGTAATCAGGGAAGGCTTCCTGAGAAGTTAACAGTTAAGCAATAACCTTAAGGAGCTGAGGAAGCAAGACATGGGGAGAGCTGAAGGAAGAGCATTCTAGACCAAAACCCTGTGTCAGATACATGCCTGGTGTGGCAAGGAGTGAGGGGTGGGGAGCATGGTAAGAGAAGGGGTCAAAGTGGTCATGGGAGCTAGCTTACGTAGGGCCTTACGGATCTTCTAAGGGCTTTAGCATTTGCTCTAGGTGATGGAGGAGCCAAAAGAGGGTCTTGGGCAGAGGCATGGCATGAGATAACTTTATTTTAAAAGGAGTCTTTGGTTGCTGTATTGAGAGCACATAGTAGGACTGGCAAGGGTGGAAACATGGAGACTGGTTAGGAAGGCACTTTCAGTAATTCAGATGGAGATGATGAGGTCTCGGAACATGGTAGAAATAATAGTGGAGAGTGGAGGTGGTGAGAGATGGTGGCACTCTGGATGTTTTCTGAAGGGGAAACCTATAGGATTTGTTGTGACTTTGATATGGGGCATGCACAGAGAGGAGTCAAGGATGATTCCAGCTTTTGGCCTGAGCAACTGGAAAAATGGGACCACCCTTTAATGAGATGGGAAAGGACTGTGGAAGGAGTGGGTTTAGGGGTAAAAGATTGAGAAATTGGTTGGGGACCTGTCAAGTCTGAGATGTCTGTTAGATGCACGGTAGAGTAGACCATTGGATAGATGAGTCTGGGCTTCAGGAGAGTTGGAACCAGAGACATAAGTTGGGTAGCCACCAGTGTAAAGATGATACTTAAAACCATGTGACAAGTGAATGTAAACTGAGAAGAAGAGAGGCAGTTTAAGAATTGAGCCCTGAGGTTTCCAATATTAAGAGGTTGGGTTGTTGAGGATGAATTAGCAAAGAGGACTAAGAGGCAGTGGTCAGTGAGGTTAATAAAGGATGTTTAAGCCAAGTAAAGGAAGTGTTTCAAGGAGGAGGGAGTTACCAACTGGGTCAAATGCTGTTGAACATTTAAGTAAGATAAAGTCTAAAAATTGAACATTTGATATAGCCACACGAAGATCCTTGCGTGGAATGAGGGGGGAAATCCTGTCTAAATGGATTCAAAAGAGAATGGGAAGCAATGAATATAGAACTTTTTGAGTTTTGTTGTAAAATGAAACAGAGAAATAGGATGATAGTTTGAGAGGAAAGTAGGGTCAAGAGAAAGGTTTTTAATTTTTAAAAATTTAGAACTTTTTTTCTTTTAGAACCTTAAATACAGTCACTCTGCAGTACATTAGAGCCCCAGAACTTACTGTACCTTTTGACATTTTCACCCATTTTTACCCACCCCACCTCTACCTCTGGTAACCAGTTTATTCTTTATTTCTATGAATTTGCTTTTTTAGATTCCATATGTAAATGAAACTATACAGTGTTTATCTTTGTCTGACTTATTTTACTTAGCATAATGCCCTCAAAGTCTATCCATGTTGTCTTAAATGACAGGATTTCTTTCTTTTTTATGGCTGAATAATATTCCATTGTAGTTGTGTGCCACATCTACCCATTCACTTGTCGATGGATACTCAGGTGGTTTTGTCTTGGCTTTTGTAAATAATGCTGTAATAAACATGAAATTTTAATAAAAAAAAACAGGAGAAATAGAGCAAAACATACTGTTAGGGATGAGGGAAAATTGATGATTTGGAGATGGAGAGAGCTGGTCAAGTGATGACCTTGAGGTATAGGTGGGCACAGGTGCTGGGGGACGGGTAGATATGGTGGTGTGGGGTCTTGTGGAAAATCCATTTGGATCGCTTCAATTTTTTTTTCCAGTGAGATGGGAAGCAAGGTTATTGCCCTGCAAGGATGAGGAAGAGGTAATTCCCACTCCCTTTTTTTCTTTGACATATAACCTGTTCACCACTCACCATGGCTTCCAACATTGGAACATTCCTTGTGTTTCCCCTCTGGTGTCATTGCTACTACCTTAGTAGAGTTCAAATCACACAATTTCAGTATTATAGCTTCACAGCCTCTCAGCTGTCAACCTTTTTCTATTGCAGGCTGGTGTCATATATAGAGCTGTTGGCTAACTCTTCTAAAAATACCAATCTCTTTCTGTCAGGGTCCTGCTCAAGACCCCTCCTTGGATCCCCATTAAATAAGGTGAAAGCTGCGAGGGCCCCTCTTTGTTCAGTAGGACTGGCATGTCATCTCACGGTCTCCTGAACCACCGCCCTTACTTCAGCTCTCATACCTCTCCTTGCCCAACCGAGCTTTGTGACCCAAGGGAAGCTACTAGACTCCCCTCTGCCTTGTTTTTCTCATCTGTAAAATGAGGATATAATGGTACATACCTCTTACATTGTTTTTAGGATTTGATGAGACTATCACAGTAAATTAGTTAAATATTTCCTGGTATAGTATAAGTATTCAATAAATTTTCAGCTATTTTTTTTTAATTGAAGTATAGTTGACAAATGCTTTCATGCCAGTTTCAGGAGTACAGCAGGGTGATTGGACACTTACATAGATTATGAAATGCTCACCACCATAAGTGTAGTTGCCATCTGTCACCATGTGAAGTTATTATAATATTATTGTCTATATTCCTTATGCTGTACTTATCATCCCCATGACTTATTTTATAATTGGAAGTTTGTGCCTCTTGATCCCCTTCACCTATTTTGCCCATCCCTCCACTCCACCCCATAGCAACTATCAGTTTGTATTTATGAGTCTGTTTTTGTGTTTGTTCAATCATGTTTTATTTTCAGATCAACTTCAGCTATTCTTATTCTATCTAAAACCCCTTGCCTCTTTCTTCCTAACCAAATCTTCCCTATCCCCTAAGATGTAGCTGACATATCTTCTAGCTCATCCTACCTTCCCTATGCTGATCTCTCTCCTCTCTTTCCCCCACTTTAGTGTGTAACCAGAAACTCTCTGTAAATGTGGTTTTAATACTTCAGGGTCTGAATGCTTCATTTCTCCAGTGAGACTGTGCACTCTCAAGGGCAAAGGTCATGCCTGTTAACCTCTTGCAGCCCTGTTCCCTAGCAAGTCCCTGTACTTTCAAGACCTCAGATTTTACGGGGCCCTTTGATCTGTTCAACTTGTTGAAAAGTAACTTCCTTTGTCATTGAGTCGGATGCCTATATTTCTTCTTTCCCATGCATCTGCTTCATGTTGTATGTGGCAAACCGGCAGCCTCTTTCCTGGGACTGTCACTGCCTCTCCAGAGACCTCGCAGCAACTCTCGGTCACCATCTCTCCATTCTGGCCATTTTTCAGGATTGGTTTTAGTTTCATACCTCTATATGGGTCTATCTCCTTTTCTTCTGCTTCCTCCAATATTAGAAACCTGTCTGTTCCTTCTCTTAAGAAAGTCGTTGCCCATCTTCATGCTTTTGTTTCCCCTTTTGCTCTCCTTCCCAATGTATCCTTGCTTTGAAGAGGCTGCTGAAAAGGAGTAGATTATTTCATCTTTTATGATCAGCAGAAGAAAAAAGGAGGCTTCGTAAGGGAAATTGGCAAGATCTAAAGCTATTTGCATTTCTTCGGAATCAAAAGTTTTCTGTTTTTTTTTCTTTTTCTTAAGGAACTTTCAAACACACCAAAATAAATTTGATCTGAAGATGGAAACACCTGCTGCAGACCTGGGGGCTTTGAATTTAGCAGCTTTAGTTCGGGACTAAGGAATTCTCTGAATTAGAAAGTCTTTTGCTCTTGGCTGGTTTGCTGCAGCATTTCATCCCGCTCCTCTTCCCTTACCTTTCAGAGTACAGCCAAGCCAAGGAGCTCGTCTGCGTGCCTGTGGATGTGGCAGACACTCTGAGATGTTTCAGAGAGACCTTGGAAAAATCCAAATATCATAACAGGTCAATCCGACACAGCAGAAAGTTGCTTTCATTATTCCTTGCACAGACACAAGGTAAAATACATGGTCTATATCCCTTACTCTTTATTTATGTGGGAATGCCACTCTGTGGATCTACCATATTCTGCCAGAGGATCCTCCTTTCCCCACTTCCATGTCCACCCCCTGCTGCCTTTCACTTGTTTCTTCCTGTTTAGTAGAAAACATTTCTTTCTCGCACTTTGGAATAACAGAACACTGTCTCACTCATCTGATTTTATGCTTGCTATGAAACTAGCTTACTCTCTTGAGTAGAGGAGATATGAAAACAATATTTGTTAATTTTTTGATTTTCCACGTCTAGGTTCTTACCCTTTTCTTTGCAAGAATGGTGCTATAGTCTTGTGTTATTTTCATAAGCAGATGAATTGATTCATACCATATCAACTAGAACCTTTTACGAAAACACTATTTTATCAGTGCCAAAGATATGGATGCATTTTAATATAAGCATCAAAGAGATGTCTCATTAGTACCATAGATTTCGATCTTAAATTCCTTGTAGCTTAAAACAAGAGATTCATTGGTTTTATTTCATTTATTTGTTTTCTCCCTTCTCAACACCTACCACTTTGTGAACTCAGTCAAAGCAGGTTCTTTGAATGGTTATGAAGTAACCTCAGAGAGGAAGAGTATACTCAAATGTAGGCTGGGAAAAATCCTGAATTATCTATATTTAGGTCATTTTAAATTTGTTAAAAATACTAATTTATGTTTATGATGCCTGCTGTTTAAATTCATCAGAATAAAAATAAACTTAAAGAATAAACAGATCAATAAACATAAAATAATTATATTTTAAAGCTATTAAAAATAGATTTAAACTTATACCTAAGATGCTAATATTCACTGAACTGATGATCTTTTAGAAATCTGACCAAAAATTTTTTTATAGCTACTGACAGTTTTCATGTCTGTATATATGTATGTATGTTTTTATTGTTACTGCTCTCCCACCCAAGAAAAAAAGCACTTGTTATGACAAGCACCCAGAGTTTCTGGCTGAGTTGTCCACAGACTCATAAGACGTTAAATTAGCTCCCCACATCATGTTTACCCTCCTTTCAGTTATAGCACACAGGAACAGTGGTTAAGGGTGTGAATAGAAAAAGCAATTCCTAAGAATGGTTCATACCAACTCACTCTGAATCTCCGCTGGTATCAGAATATTCTCGGCGGTTTATCCCCAGTCCTTGGGCTGTAGATTTCAGAATCCCTATTAACTTCCTTTCCTCTGTGGCTTTTGACCACTTCCCTTAGAATACGTTTCCTTTTCTTCTGTGTGTTCTCTGATCTTATAAAAGAGACAGGTTCTTTCCTATTTTTTTTTTTCTCCCTCAGGTCAGAACTAACTATGTGTTTCTAGTATCCCAAAGGTCTCTGCACTCTGGGCAGAGGCAAGCTAATGCCTTACTGTTGGAAACTCTTAAAAAAAAAAGACAAACCCAGACTGTAACTTCCACCAATCCCCACGAGAAGCAAAGCATTATCTCAACATTTACTTTCTGGCAAACTGCCCCTCTGTGGTGTTCTTTAAGAAATAACATGAGTCTAGGGCCCTTCCACACTCACCTGGGCTCTTCAGACATGATTCCACATACTAAATGTTAAGGAAACAATGTCCCTCAAACTGCAAAGAAATCTCGGCTATATATAAAATCCTCCTCCTTTTCCTCTTCCTCTGCCTTTTTCCTCATCAACTTCCCTTCTTTCCCCATTCTAAATTTCCTTTCTATTTTTTCATGAATTTAGGAGACAAAGGGGGAATAAACAACTCAAAATTTGCTACTGGAAAGGTGGAATTTTGCCTGGGGATAGAAGAGATGCATATGCCGACACCCCCTGACCTTTCTCAGGAACACTTCAGAGTTTTTAGTTCAGTAGAGAAAAGCATACTTCCCTATTCACAACTTGGACTCGTAATTTCCTCTTATCATGAAACTGTTGGTAAGATTTATTCATTACATACTAATTTTCAATAGGATCTTCCACATTAATGTTGAGATTGTGCTTGGTCTTGAAAATGTTACCTTCAAATGTCAGAGGAAAGAGCTTGAATATGGAATCTTATAAGCACCGCAGAGCAGGGGTGAGAAAAGATGCTCCCAGCTCCTCCCATCACCTGCTTTCCCAGCCTGGCCGTCAGCGTCGTGAGATTCTAGGCCAGCCTTCTGTCCTTCCCCCTTTAACTGAATCTGCGACCCCGTTGGCTGGCTGAGGCCGCTGTTGTGGTCCTTTGCTCTCTCCCAGCTGTTTCCATTTTCTTTGTCTTATGGCTTGACTTGGCTTTTGTACAAATTCAGAAGTATATACTTAACCCATATTGAAGACTTAACATCCCCCTTTGTTATAACAGACATTTTGTAAGCCCCTCTTTACTCCCTGAAATATAATTTATATTTAATATATTTTTCCTACACACATTATTTCCAGAAAAATCAATATGAAACTCCAAATATAACAGATAAATAATTATTTTACAATGAAAGAATATTTCTGGTACTTAAGTGCTCAGGCACTGGAAGGTCCAGTGAAGCCGTCAGGTGCTCAGATCCTGTGCTGAATCCCCATGAATGTGACCGCTCTGAATGAAGACTGATACAGGTTATTGTGTGGGTATACCAGCACTGCTCATTTTGGTGATGGTGATATTTTTAAGATGGCAAATAAATCTAGGTAAAGTTCTCAACAAGACACAGTATTCCAGTGAATAGTTGCATTTCTGGAAAATTCAGAGCATTCTGAAAACATGCAAAAATACTCTTTTTAATGTGTAAAATGAAGTTAGACGTCAAACTCAGATCATTATAAACAGGTTCTCACATTTTTCTTCACTGTGGGAGAAGGTTCTCTGCACCACAGGCCATCCAGTGTCTCATGTCTTCACCTGCGAAGTGCCACACTGTGACAACTAACAAAAAAACCTTTCTTCAGGTTTCTAATATACCCTGTGGGAGCACTCCTCTCATTACAAACCACTGCCATGTCAGTTGGGTTTTTTAGCTAGACATCACTGAATTCATGTTTTTATTAGCAATCTCCCCACTTGCCAAATTTCAGATGATACTGAAGATGTACTCTTCTGCATTTAGGTAAAGGAAAATCTGTTACCCTGTGATCTTGTCACATCCATGCTCAAAACCAGATGCTTTGAGGCTTCCTATTTACTACAGAATCATGTCCACATTTCTCTAGGAGGCATTCAGACACCTCTATAATCTTCTTCACCCTCTCAGGAAAGCCACCCTTCAGCCATACTCATCATTTCCATATATACAGAGCCTTTTTCCCTTGTACACCATTTCTGATTTTGTTTTCTTGAGCATCTCTACTTGCCTGGTTTTATTTTATTTTCTCCCTGTTTTCTACCTGCTAGACCCATTGTTGTTTCCTGTCTCTTGGACCTAATTTCCCACTCCACTATGTTCAAATAGAATGTCGTTTACTCTCTTTCTGTGTATATACTGTGTGACATTTGAAGGCACTATTAGCTTGATGTTTGCTTATCTACACAGTTAAGGAATCATGCAGTTTAAAATATTCTTGCAAATATAAAGGTAATATTTTCCAGGAACTGATATTTGTTCTTTTACTCGATTAAAAATACAGATGTTCTTCAAGCCAGCAATCAAAGAAGTCTGAAAGTTCAGGCATTGCATGAGCTTGGGAGTCTTCTCATCTTCGCAGAAAGGAAAAGGTAGATCATTTTAGGAGTCAATAGAACCTGGGAAAGCTTTTTGTTGTTGTTGGTTTGTTTGAAAAAATTTTTGATGATTGTGAAGAAATACTGTCTTTTACAAATTTTAGTTCTTTGATAATATTCCATTGCTCTATTTTATTCATCAAATGCTACCTGAGAGAGACAGTTATGAGCAATAAATGGCATAGACTCATTCTCTAGCATTTTTATTAAAATATTTCTTCAGCACACTTGCTTTCCCTTTTGGAAGTTGTATTTAATGACGTGGATTTCAGAAAACACACTGCTTGATGCTCTGTTTCTGTTTTAGGGCTGCTTTTAAATGCTGGTGTCAAGCTCTTGATGACATTTTCAGAAAAGAAGACGTGCTACATACATGGAAAGAGTTTGGCACAACACTCACTAATGTCACCAACAGCTATTCACCTCCAGGTTCCAAAGATTACAGTGAAGAATTTCTGTCAAAAATTGGCATTTGGGGATGTTTGCAAGGAGCGGTCATATCAGCAAAGATAGCACAGTGAGTGTGTTGATGGATGATCTGCATCATAGCTAATAGCTTCCCTTTGTGGGACGCCCACCGATTCCATTTAGAGCGCCGTGCCTCACATGCCCTGGGTTCTTAAGAAGCTGCATCCCTGTCATACAGGGCTAAACAATTTGCTCATTTGTGATGCTTATTATTGATGGCCATCTCCTCTTCCTATAACACTCGCCTTCCCGAGAATGTGAGCACCCCATGGGCGCAGGCCTTTGCTTTGTACATCAATGTATCCTGAGTGCCTGGCATGGAGTTGGCATTTAATAACTACTTGTGGAATGAATGAATGAGGGATGAACAGTTAGTATGGAAGCAAGAGTAACAGTGTGGAGGCAGGCCAGTTTGGGCTTAATCCAAGAGCCTTTTACTGACTCTGGGACCCTTGGCAAGTTACTCATTCTCTCTGAGCCTCAGTGCTGTTATTTGTAAACCATGGTGATGAGAATTACATGACCTACTGTATTAGTTGGCTAGGGTTGCCATAACAAAAATGCCAATTTGTGAAAAACTTACTGTCTCCCTATTCTGGAAGCTTGGAGTCCAAGATCAAGGTGCTGGCAGGGCTGGTTCCTTTGGAGGCCTCTCTCCCTGCTTCCGGATGGCGTCTCCTCCCGGTGTCCTTGCGGGGTCCTCCCTCTATGCCTGACTGTCCTTTATATCCTCTTCTTACCAGCACATCAGCCATATTGGAATTGGTGTTAGAATCACCCTAATGACCTCAGTGTAGCCTAATTACCCCTTCAAAGCTCTTTCCCCAAGTACAGTCACATTCTGAGGTTCCTGGGGGATAGGACTTCAACCTAGGAATTTGAGGGGTGCATACTTTAGCCCGTAACACATATTGTATTAGCTTCCTAATACTGTAACAAATTACAATAAATGTGTACCTTGAAACATAAATTTATAATCTTACCATTATGGAGGTCAACAAGTCCCCACACTGATGTGTTGGCAGCACTGTGCTCCCTCGGAAGGCTCTAGGGAAGAATGTTTCCTCACCTCCTCCAGCCTCTGAAGGCCTCCTCTATTCCTTGGTCCAAGCCTCCCTCTTCTACCTTCAGGACCAGCAGCCTGTCATCATTCTCTGTCTCTCTTTCTCACCTCTGCTTCTGTCCTTACAGTTCCTTCTCTGGCTCTGACCCTCTGCCTTTCTGATAAGGACTATTTTGACTACATTGAACCCACCTGGATAATCTAGGAGACATTCCCCATCTCAAGGTCCTTAATTTATTCACAACTTCAAAGTATTTTTTTTGTCATATAAGGTAACATATTCATAGGTTTGGAGGATTAGGACATGGTTATCTTTATTCTGCCTATGCACATATATGTGAAAGTCTTTCATAATGTCTTATACCTAGTTAGCACTGAACATCTTGTGAGATACTTAATGTGAGAAATTTAAAAAGTATGAGGTGAGTAGAGACAGAGGTTTCCTTCACCCATCCAAGTGTATTTTTAGCTTGTCTATAGGGTGTGGTGGGAAAAAGCCTGCATAGTATTTTGATATGTAGAGAAAAACATTTTTAATAATAACTTTCCTAAGTTAATAATCATACTGTTCTCAGAAAATTAGCATCTTTGGGCAAAGGAAGTAAGACATTACCACTCAAGAAGTATTAAACATTAAGGATTTAAAAAAATACTGTCAAATTTGTTTTTATGCACTCTTGGGAAGGAACTCATCCTTACCCACACATGCACACATGCACATAAGACTGAGTTTACGATTTAATAGAGCTTGGCAGCAGATAATGGAAAAGCTGAGGAAGGCTCACAGCTTGAAAAAGAACAGCTACAGCATTTCTGCCAGAGGGCACCTCAGCTTCTCTGAGCCTCTGAAGCTATTACCTAGCGACTGTCAACCAACAGAAAGTCATATCCTGGTTACTCAGCTGCAAGTCTAACTTCCACAGGATATATAACACCACAGGGACTTTGGCTGTTCTTGGAGACTCCCACTGCTTAGAAGGACAGAACATCACATTCAAACATCCACAGAGAGATGCTGAACTCAGATGTTGTTATTAATACAGTGAAGCGGACTGATTTTATCTAAGTAATTAAGACTTAGAAGAAGGTAATGTGGCTTGTAAGTGCAAATGCAAGTTTCAAGACCCACGTCAAAAAACTCAAACTCTTCTAAGGTACATAAAATGAGAGAGTAGCAAATACAGTGACATTCCTTAATCTTTGGCGGAGAGATTTAGTATCATCAGTGGGACCATTATATGCTGCGGCTGAGAAAACACATTGTTTTAAATCTTTTGGATGGAATTATTTAACCAGACTCATCAAAAACTTTAAAATTCTGTGCCTCCTTTTCCCAAAAAATTCCACTCCTAGGGATTTATCCAGTAGAACTATAGGATAAGTGCTCAAAAAGTAGGTGCAGCAAAGTCTACTTCAGCTTTGGAAGTAAAAACACCTTCCAAAGGTTTGGAAAAAAACAAAGTGGAGATGAATCTTTTTTATATCATGACACATCCATATGCTAAAAATATTAAAGTTCTGTAAAATAATGGTGTAGTTCATTGTGTCCATAAGTGGAAATAAAATATGTATGCACAATTTTAAATCTTAATGCATGTGTGTGTATAACTATATATAGAAAAAAATTCTGGAAGGAAATTGGCCAAAATGTTACCAATAATGCTTAGGTGATTTTTCACTTTACTTTTGACATTTTTCTGTGTTCTAGATCTTAGATGAGTATGTAGCACTTTTAGAATCACAAAGACTATTTTAATTTTGGAAAAATCTATGAGTGTTAGAGATGTATTTATATAAAATGTTTTTGGGAAGTTGTCTATGAATCAGTTTCTTTTTCTTATATTTGTTCAGATTTATTAAGACATTGGATGTTGAAAAGAGAACCAACTGTTGCATTTTGTCTGCATTACTCTTTCAGGTAATACTTTATGTATTTCTTTCCACTGTAAATTCAGTCAGTCAGTAAAAAAAGTGCAGTACTCTATCATATTCATAAAACTCACAGGTAGGAAAATAGCATGAACCTTGATTAAATATCATAAGCTCATCTTTCCTTTGCTGGCTGAGCCCCTGTGGTATTTTCACCTTTAATATTCATCAGATGAATTTTCTCACTGGACTGTAGAAGCAGTTTTACAGACAAGGAAACTGAGTCTCCTGATTTTAGGAAGATCCTGTTACTAGTGAGCAGCGAAGCCAGTCTGTTTGACTCTGAAAGGTTGCCTCAGGTTCTAAATAAAGTTTTTCTCAATTGCATGGTATAAAACATGCCATATAATGAAAGCAAGAAGTAAGTTGAAGACTACAGAATTAAAGTGTGTGCAGTGTCTAGGATTTTGATTTGACTTTACTGAAGAAGAAAGGAGCTTTTATCTGAAATATAAGCCATTTTGAGATTCAGGCATATAGCCAGGGGCCTTTGCAATCTGCTAAAGGTTCCGATTCCTTTGAAGGATGGACACCCTTGTTCTGTGTGTCAGAGGAGTCTGACAGCTTATGAAATCTGGATAGATAAGATCTTTGGGAGAGGCTTCTCTGAATGTAAGACCAGACTTTCAATTTTCTTATGTTGCATACACTTCTTCCCTGTGTTTCAAAGGGAAGAACTGGAAGAAGCAGGGATGCAAAGGGGATGATAATCTGGTTCTGATTCCTTGTGTGCCATTCTTTACTTTCTGATACTGCTTGTTCTCGAAGGTAGTACTGTTCATGTTTTATAAGTAATTTAAAAAAATATTAAACTTTTTGCTTAATGTGGTCACAATTTCCTAGGAAGACTACACTAAAATAATTATTTGCTGGTGGGATTTATTTGAAAACTATGTTAATTCTTTTTAATGTTTTTAAAGGAAATTTATAAAATTAAAAATTTAAATAACTGCAGAGTATTGTAGAGCAAATACATTATAACTTTAATGAGCAATCTGAATAAAATTCTTCTCTGATACATACATTAAAATAATTTTATAATGCATTTGTCACCAAGAAATATTAAGATAAGAAGCTCTCCTACATGTAAAATTTGATTTTATGTATTAATTTTGTTTCCCAACATCTAGTACCATACCATGTTGGTCATAAAAATTACCTAAGAAATACTGGTCAAATTAAACAAATTACCTTTCCACTTAGTTCAGTTAATACTTCAGAATTAACTCTGTTTGATTTAGACTTCTGATAAGTTATCTTCTCTATTTACAGGTTGGAATAGTGGAAAGAACGTAGATTTTTGAGTTAAATAGACATGACTTTGAATCTTCTTTCTGCCAGCATTAGCTATGTGACCTCAGAAAGTTAATTGCTTAAGCCTCAGTTACATCATTTGTGAGATAATAATCCTTCTGTCTAGGGGTAGATTAAATGAGGATTAAGTGAGATAATGCTTATAAAGAATTTACCAATAGTGGCCCAAAACAAAATTGACCCCAACAAATGATAATGTAATGATAATTTCTTCTGCAAATAATAAGCTTCCTGTTACCATGGGATCTAAAAGGCCCATCTTGAAGTGATAAAATCATTTGGAACTTATAATGGTGATACTATTAATGGTAAGTATTGTTTATTACAGGGTACAGTGTGCTAGGCATATGCTAAGCACTTCAGGAAGTAAAACATATATTTATCTTTCCATTTCATTGTTGCAAATGCAATTTATGGCTCTCTACTACACTTCTTTTCATTTTCAGGGTTTGCTTAGAACCACACTTGCACACCCCAAAGCTGAACGTTGCTATGCTCAGTATGAAATCACTCAGCTTCTCCCAGGCATCGAGCTCTTCTCGGATAGATACAGGGCCGACATTTGCTCTGTAACTGCAAGTCTGTATTACATTATACGTGAACTGCACTTTGCTAAGCAAAATCTAATAGTAAGTATTTTATAAAATCAGCTAATCTTAATTCACTATGGTATGTTTTCCCTATCTACCTCATACTTTTCAAATTTTGCTAATGTTCTTTTGGTCAGTTCTTGTTTAACTTTTAAACTCTATATTTAGAATA
The DNA here is from genome assembly GCA_032199065.1 of Smutsia gigantea. NCBI lineage: Eukaryota > Metazoa > Chordata > Mammalia > Pholidota > Manidae > Smutsia > Smutsia gigantea. Next base: position 11,394 of record JAVSCE010010614.1, on the reverse strand, counting down.
AAGAGTCTTTCTTTATTGAAATAAATTTATCTTTGTATCTCTTGTCTTTTCTCTGTTAAGGGTAGATCTAAGAGAACAACAGATTCTGACTGTGAAATAAAAGAAAGATACTTCTTAATATTCTAGTATATTCAAAAACTCAAATGCAACTCCCTTTTCCTTTGGGGAAATAAATTACTATATATATCATGAACTTGAAGTTGGTTGCATTTAAAAAGTAGATTAGTATTCTCTAAATATTAGTTATTTTATATTTTTCTCCTTTTATCTTTTTCCCCCTATTTTCTTCCTTTATGCAATTTCCCCTGGTTTGTTTCTCCCCCCATCTCAATGTCTGTTTCTTCATATTTATTCTCTCTTTTTTCTGCTTCTTCCCCTTTCCTCCATAATTTTCATATCTACTTTCTTTTTTCCTCATCTGTTGTTTTCTGTTGTCTTATTCTAAATTCACTCTCTCTCCTTATATTGAACAGATTTGTTGCCCCTTGATATGAGTTGTTAAATTATAAAGCCATGTGTTAAAGTGAAGAGATTGATAAATGCTTTTCACACTTGGCAGATTTGGCAAGAAATGGTTTCTTAGAAAAAAATAACAAAACTGTGCTCCTCTCATTGTTGAGAGGATTCATTTCTGGATTTAGAAGGTAGCTCTATCCCCTGGGTAACCTTTAGCTGCCTAGTCATATTCATATATAATACATATGACTGCATTGCAAAAGAAATGAGACTTTTTTTCTTTGAAGCTTAAGAAATTGAGAACATTTTTCTGAATAATTGAGCAATTGGCAGCAATAAAATGGTATGCTTTTATTTCTCACTAAAGAAAAGAAACAATCTCAAAGGTAATAGCCAACTCTTATTGTTTTGTGCTGCATTAATTGTAGAAAAGGTATTGTGTTATGTTTGTCGTATAAAATTGTAGAAAAATGTATTATGTTTGAAATCATTTAAGACCAGTTTTAATCCTTTTTAAAAGCTGTTGCTATTAGCAGCTGCCAGTTGACTGACAATTAGAGGTTTCTTAGCTGAACTTGCAGCTGTAAACAGTATCCATTCTGTATCATGCTACCTTCCCAAAGGAGCCCAGTGGCTAAGGAGACAGCTGTCACATATAAAATTTGCTATGGGACCCATTGCTGTGTAATCATGGGAAATAGTTTGCTAAATAATGGGGCTCCCAATCCAAGTTCTTGCTTTATCTCCTTTTCGTGGGGCAGGATCCAGTTGTAGGCACGGAGCTTCAGTTCTGAGTTGAGGCCAGGAGTCTTTTGGAAATCTCAGCAAAATCATCTGCCAGCCTGTCTCTGGCTGGATGGTGGCTAGGTTGATTGGACTATTGATAAGCCTTCACATATATTCATGAGATCTCAAGAAGACTTGACTTTGGGGTTAATTCTAGGAAAATAAAAATTTATCTAAAAGTAAGCTTGGGTTTTAGTCAGTAGAATATATGATCTGTGAAGGTAAGGACCTGCTGGATTTTGTTCTTATTCAACAGCGCATGACACGTAGTAGGCATGTTATAATTTTTTTATTTGCTTATTAATTGGAAAATAGAGATACTCCAGCTGAAGACAAATAGCAACTGACAGTGAAATGAGTGAGGAAGGGACATAGATGTGAGTTCCTTTGCTTTAAATTTTGGATTTATTTGCATTTATTTGACAGCTGATTTTCTAGAATGTTTCTACAGGCCTCAGTAATTCATGCATATGTGTTGAATTAATTTTTTTCAAGGAAGGTAATTCTTTGGATTTTCACTTTTCCATGCTTAAAGAGATGTGAATCCTAGGTTTTGGGTGCCAAGTAGCATCTGCTTGTTACTGTAAATCTCTGATAGAACTTCAGAGTTCTGGTAAAATTATGAAGCATGTGCTAGGCAGATCATTTCATTTATACCAAAAAGTATAGTTTTGTAGTATAAAAAAAAACAATTACTATTTTGCATAACATCACCTTCATTAATATTTGCCTAAATTTTATTATTAGGTTATTAACTTGATAAATATGTTTTAAAACAGGGTTTTTTTTTCTGTTGGTAGATTCTGCCTCTCCTTGCATTGTACCAATATTTTGTTTCTGGAATTTCCCAAGATTTAGTCAGAAAACTAGAAGCAAGAATACTCAAGGTAAGTTAAAAACTTTTAAGACATATGATATACGCTTGAACCATTAAAGTTATCATCATGAATTCATTTGGTTCATTCCACTCATAATAAGTGAATAATAATATGGTTGGTAGTGTACTGATATAAAAAAACTTACCCATCATTGTAATAAAGTATGAGGAAGAGCCAGTTAGAAAGGTTTAGATCATTTTATGCTGGGGCCACAGTAAAGTGAGGAACAGCTACACCTAGTAACAAGGCTCACCCCATACTAGTTAGGCCTGGAAATCACCACTTCTGCACAATTAATTTCCTGCCGAGACTAATGAATCAGTTTTTTGAAGTTTCTGTGAATTTTTTGCTAAGGAGCTTTATGCATACCATGGTATACAAGAACTTTTCATTGCACAGGCAATCAAAGTGACAACACACACAAACACTAGATTACGATTAATCTAGAAGTCAGCTGAAGTTCTCTGCTTTCAAGATTCATGTGCAATTGGCTTGAACCCCATGTGGAGTGGGAACCTCCCTCAAGCACCTCATTTGCTCTGCCCCTTTTCCTAGGTACCTATGGTTGCAGACTCCCACTTTTGTGGAATTTGTTGTGCATGGATCTCAACATCCAGAAAATTTGCTTCCTGTTCTGTACGTCCTCATCTCTAAAATGGAATCAACACCATTCCATATTTTATACATACACACACATTCACTTACATGTGAACACATAGCACATTCACAAAGGCCTTTATTTGTATATTGGACTTTACTGAAAATTGGGAACACAGGGAAATTTAAATTGTGGCATAACAAACACTTTAAAATAGAATATCTGGCACCTCTGAGCTTGAAATATTTCTTGGCCAACAATTTCACGCTTTTGTTTCCCATCCCATGGCTTAATCAGAAGTGTTGCTGGTAAATGTCTCATAACTCACTCCAAAAAAAAGCCCTGATCTGTAGCATTTGCAACTTCCATGGTATAAATACTTCCACTATAGCTGATTTCAGCCTACTCATCTGGGCATTACTGAATGTGGAATTGGGACAGGGTGGGGTGGGCACAATAAGCTCTTGCAGTGGGCTCCAACACATCACTGACTTAACCTTTCTTCTCTGTTTTTGGAAATACCTTATGCCCTTCTTCTCCAAATCTTCCCCATTTTCTAATAAGAGAAAGTTAGACTTCTCTTTGAACTGCTTTCTCCATCCAGACCCCATCCTTGGGCTTATGTTTACAGACCCAAATAGTTTATCACATTCTACTTCTAAATAAAGACAATATCCTCCTTAAGAGGAATTCTGGTGCTATTAAGATAATATATTTTGATCCAGAATAAATAGTTTGTTATCAGTCATGAAAATTTCTAGATAACCCTTTGTGAGTCACTGAATTCTTAAGAGTTACATTCCAGTAACTTTTTAAAAAGTATTACAACTTTTTCTCTCTTTTTCAAAATAATACTTTCTTCAAGAATGCAAAATTCTTCAGGCTGGGGCCTGTATCTTATTCATCTTTGTTCCCTATAGCATCTTGATTAATAAATTCATATATTTGATATTCGGTAATTAATTATTGAGCTGAATTTGAAATCTATAGACATTTATCAAGTCCACACTCTCCTTGGTGTTTAGTGGGAACTCACCTAGAAGATACTTGGTAAATATTGCTTTACCTCTGAAATAACATTTATTGAGTACCTCCTATCTAAAGGTGCCGTGTGAGTAACTGATCAAAGGAATGGAGCCCATGGTCCTTGCTTATAGGAAGTAAAAATAGGGAAGAGACACAGGGTATACAAAAGACAATAGCATATGCACCTGCCAGTTGATCATTTCGGAACGAGTATGGGGAGCACTCTCTCATCAGTCTGAAGGGGGAGAATGGCTCTGGGTCTCTAGGTTTCACTAAGCAGGTAAGATTTAGGATTGAAAAGAGTAGGAAGGAGAGAGGAAGAAGGGCACATTCTTTCATGCAGACAGTAGCATGAAAAACAGAGGTGAGAAAGTACTGACTCGTTTCTGCGGAGGCAGGACTGGTTCAGTTAGACTAGAGTGGAGGTTTCAGTAGGGAGCTTGGGGAAGATAACATGAGAAAACCAGAGTCCCATGATGTGGAGACTACCAGGGGTGCAGGCTTGAATTCCAAACGGAGACATAATGTGGAGACTGAGCAGAAATGAGGACATTGTGGAGTCAGAACTGGGCAGCCGTTTTATTCTGGTCTGTCATTAGGAGGCAGGAAGCATGGAAGGGTTGCAGTGACCATTAGTGACATGTCAGAAGAAGGCTCAGAGAGGCACTGAAAGATGTAATCTGGAACAAAGATTTTGATTAAATGACTATTTTTTTAATTGAATTGTTAACATTTGGCAACTGTTTTTGTGCTAGAGTAGCTTAACAGCCCGTGAAGAACTGGGCTCTGTTCTGTAGCTGTGGGTTGGAAGGGGGAATTAATTACAGAATTTTGATGAGGGGAAGGATATGGTCAGATATATCTGGCGACAGCGTCAGGAGCAGAGTGAGATGGACATGGGATCTTATTGGCAGAGCAGGACTGAAAACCCCAACTAAGGTTTTCACAGAGGCAGTGAAAAAGGGCAGCTGATGCTTCATACAGAGGAAGAGATGACAGCCCTTGTGAGCAGAGTTTGCCTGACCTTTCAGAAGTAAACTGGAGTCAGTGAGTGGGAAGAGAGAAAAGTCAGATCGGGAAATAGCAAACAATGAGGCGCTCTGACAAATCAAACAGCAATAGATCATGCTGTTAAGTTTCTGTGGTGCACTGGTGTCTTTCAGGGAAAGCTTTAAGACCTCTTTACAATCAACTGGTCTGGCTTCACATTAGAACTGCCAACATCTTGAAAGATTTATTATTCCCAGCATATCTGACATTCCTGGGAAGGGTAGTGATGGTTCTGTATTTGTGTGCGTGAAGGGTTGATTTATGGGTAGTTCTTTCTTCCATCTGGCTCCTTATGTTCACAGTGTTGGTCATTTCTGAAAATACATGGCCACTGTTATCACTGTTGCTTTTTTAAAAGACTAGTTTGGTATGATAAACAGAAACCACAGGTAGCCTTAACAGTTACAGGTTGTCCATGTATAGCAATCTTACAGTCAAGACCAGAGGAGATGCAGATATGGGGAAGGGTCTCCTCCAAGGGGTAATGAGAAAAGTGTTTAACTAGAAGTTTGAAAGAGCTCATATGACTTCCTAATACCTAGTGATATTATATGGCACTAGGGAGATTAGAGCCCAAGGTGTCTGAGGCAAGAACCCAAGTATACAAATCAATAGACAGTTTTGTCTTCTCCATTAAAAATATTTTCCTGACCTTTATGTTTTATTTTCATGTTATTGTCACATCCTATTTCCCCCTAACTTACCTTCTTTTTATTTCTTTAAAATTTACACACTCTTGAGGTTCCTAGCATAGTGCTTAAAGGAAAAGAGAGTAAGATGAGTATATATGTCGAGAATAAATTGAATTTTCTTTTTCTATGTTATACATATATATAAAAATCTCCATCCAGTTTTGTATTGCATTCCCTGGTTGCACAATCTACCCTTTTCTCTTCTCTACAAAGAGATCTTTTCAATATGTAAGTCAGGTTAGGGCTCTGTCCTGGTCAAAACTCTCTAATTACTTATTATCACACACAGAATAAAATCCCAAGCCGACTCTGCTCTGCAGGCCACCATTCGCACCTGTCTCTAATCTTCTTCCCCTCTCTCCCGGAGCTCCTGCCATGTAGGGCTGTTCCTTGGGCACACTCAGACCCCTAGACCACTCTCACTGCCATTTACCTTTATGCTCAAGGTCCCGTCAGCAGATTTTCATGTGTCCTTCTCCCTCATGTCATTCCCAAGTCTTCTCTTGAAGGTCTTCTCAGAGAAGTCCTTTCTGACCACAATTTCAAAAATAGCATTTTGTCAGTATCTCTATCCCTTCTCCTCCTATGCACTTCCTCATGTATCACTTACATTTAGCTAAATGGACATCCCAGTGGAATTAACCTCCAAGAGGGCTTGGTGCGTAAGACGTGCTTGATAAACATGTTGGACGAATGAATGAATTTGATCAGGAACTTTTCTTTTCTTCCTATCATTTCCTGATTGGAGAGCCTGCTAGATTATATTTAAAATAAGCCATGTATAATATATGTTTACCAAATGATGAGTGTCATTAAGTCATATGTCTTTAAAGTTGACAGTGTCCATTAATTATGGATAAGAAAATGAATAGCTGTCTCTAAGTTGACACATTGTGGAATTCTTCTCCTGTTTTGTCTCACTTTCCTCAGCATGTCAGAGAACATCAGGGGTGTTTTTGTTCTGTTTTTCTTTTAAACCATGGTTCACCATAGGAACAAAAAGATAAATTCAATTATTTTTTAACTCTTTCATGCCTGTCATATTGTTATGTGTTTGCTTCTGATGAGGAGCCACAGCGGTTAAATGTCCATTGTTCGGAATAGTTGCCTGCTGTCATTTATTAGCTTACTGGTCCACATGCAAACTGGTTTACAGGCAAACGCATGCCTCTCCATCCACTCATGGTTACAAAACATTAATATATAAATGCATTGCCGGCATTAAGCAGAAGTTTTGTATCTCAGAAAGTTGATTTTTTTCTCTAAAGTTTTTTTTTGTCAGTAAAACAAATTGTCTGATTTAAAGTCTCATTTTTTTCTTTCCTTTAAAGATAGAAGTCCTGATAGATTTAAGATTCTTTTCTGAAGCCTTTCATGAGATATCCCAGATTTTTTATGGAAAAAATACACCTGCCTCAATACCCACTGGTTGTAAAGCTACCAGAAAAATGAAGGTAAACCTCTTGATTTGATTCAAAGCCATTTCTTTACTTTCTGAAAGCTGCATGCCTGAAATCTAGGGAAGGTTTCTGCAAAAGTATTCACAGGTCTCTGGTACTACAGACCTCTAAGGTAAGCCTGGTTATAACTAATAAGACTTTTACAGGGTTTCAGTTGTCTGTAATGGAACGGTGTCAGGGAGGGTGGACAGTGCGGTCTTGGAGTAGATGTTTTGATGGAATTCTGGCTCTGTGTTATAGTTGTCATGGAGGTCTCAGTCAATGCATTACCAGCCACCCTCTCTTAGACTTTTGGGTCTAATCTTATAATTTCTGGTTAATGTTCTTAGTCAAAACAGTGTCTCCTCATGTTTTTTTTAATATATATTTCTCATTTATATACTTTATACTAAAGAATTGAGCATGTGTTGTTCAAATTTCAGATTTCTGTGAGGAGAGAATGCTCCTCCATCTTGTCCAGTCTTTTTTGATTTTGAGAAATAGTTACACCTGGCTTGCTTAATTTGTATTTGTAAATTGGATAATTGACGCATCCTTGAAAAGAACACTGGTGTTTATATTTAATCAGAGGAGCTATTATTTTCCTCTGCTTCAGTTTTCATGGTGATCTGGGAATCACTGAGTGATCTTGCTGTAGGCAGATGCTTGGACACTCATGGGCCAGGAATAAAGGAATAGGAGGATATAACAGGGCAGTTTCCTGGAGGAGATTGTATGTGTGAGGAGTGAAACTCACAGACACACCACATGGTAGTGGGATTCAAATTTGGAGGACCTAAAAGAAGCTGGGAAATAGGCTATAAGTCTAGAAAATTACTTGCATAAGCTGACATTATATGTACATATAACATTCATTACTTCAGTGAATTCACCTAAAATGTAGTTGCTTATTTCTCAGTGTGATAGCTGCAGCATTACGATTTATTATAGTAGGATAAGTGTGGAGTTATCTATAGAAAATCCTAAAAGGGTCGTTCAGTGGGCAATACGATACATGTTTGTGAGCATGCATGAATAAACATCTACCTATCTATCTAGAGGAGAGGAGTCAGTTGGGGTTTTTTTGTTGTTGTTCATTTTCCTGGCATGCACTAATTTATTTTCTTATGTGGGTTAAATTAGCAGTATTTTTGTGCTCACAACTCAGTTGACAGCCTTTCCCTATTGTAAATGGTTTGCATTTTGTTATTAAAATTTCATTTTAATCCATTTACAAATATTTATTGAATGCTTACTGAATACAGGCACTGTTCAGGCATGGGAAAAGAGCAGTAAAAAGATCAGTGGAGTTATGCCTTCCTGAAGGCATGTTACTGTTAGGCCAGTGAAGAGATAAACCGTATACACATTAAGCACATAAATATATGTCAGGTGGTGATGTGCCATGAGAGACAGACAAACTGGACAGAGAGTGCCCAGAACAGCGGGTGTTTGATTCAGGGTGGTTGGGGAAGTCTCATAAGAGTTTTGAGGGTGAAAGATTTGAGGGAATGCCATCCCAAATAGGAGGAAGAGAAAGGGCAAAGACCCTGAGGGGGATGCCTGCAAAATGTGGTTGAGGCAAATTGAGGAGGCCAAATGAGGCTGGAATAGCAAGTAAGAGGGAAAGAGGGCAGAACCCAGGAGCTAAGTCATGTAGGACCTCACAGGGCCCAATGAGGACTGGAGTTTACTTTACATGAGATGGGAAAGCTTGTAGAGCTTTGAGCAGAGGAGTGACAGGATAGAAATCAAATTTTAAAGGACTGTTTTGCTTGCTATTTGGGGATAAAGTGTGGATAAGTATGAGTATAACTGGGGAGACCAGTTAGAAGCCCTTTGCAAGCAATCTGAGTGAGACGTGACCACGGTTAAAATAACAGTGGTAGAAGGAATGAAAAGTGGTTAAATTCTGGATATATTGCAAAGGTAGAGCTGACAGCATTTGCTGATAATAGTTCAGTTGTGGTATGTAAGAGAAGTCAGGCATGACTACAGAGTGTTAAACATGAGCAACCAGAGTTGGGAGGGACTGTCATTAACTGGGATGGGAATGCTACTCCAGGCAGGGGTGAAACCTTGCTACTACAGGCAGGGAAGGAACCTGTTAATAAGAGATCTCTAGTAGACACACAGGTGGAGTTGTAGCATAGGTAGGTGGAGAGGCTGTATGATCTAGAATTCAGGGGAGAGTTAGGGCTGCAGGTAAATTTGGGAGTATTAGTATTGAGATTTAAAATCATGGGACTGGATGAAATTAGCTGGGAACTAAAGCAGATAGAGAAAAGTAGAGGTCAGAGTACTGGTCTTCAAGGTCACCCACATTAAGAGTCCAGGAAGGCAAGAAGGAAAGAGAAGCCAGTTGGGTAGAATGAGAAATGTTTTCAGTGGTCTCTGCTTTTGCCAAAACAAACAGTCTGAGACTAATTTTTAATAGCTAAATTCCAAACTTCATTTTTTACTAATTAGTTTTCATAAGGCGAAAGTGTGGGTGACTTCACATTTTGTATTCTCAAAGAGTTAATTTGCAGCTTTCCAGCTTCAGTTGGGAATTTAAAAAGTGTAATTAAAATTCAGGGTTTATTATTAAATGAGTGCCAGAGTTATTAGGCTGCAGGCTAGTTATTTAAGAAAAGGATTAATGAATTAGATTTTAGTTGTAAAAGAAGTAACTGGGAAGGTCTTATAGATTACTATTGGACTTTTCACAGGATTTAAAAAAATTCTATCTTTTGACATTATATTCACATTAGCATTCTGCTTTCATCACCAAATCCAAAGTCCCATCATCAACTCTCTTTAAATTGTATCACCAAAGGTCTTCCACAGGCTTCAGTTACTCACTTTCAGTGTATTATGGGAGATAAAGAATATCTTCAAAAAGGGAAACGTTTTTTTTTTTAATATAATTTATTTTATTATCATTAATTTACAATTACATGTGCAATATTACGATTATTAAACTACCCCTTCATCAGGTCCCCCCCACCAACCCCATTACAGTCACTGTCCATCAGCGTAGTGAGATGCTATAGAATCACTACTTGTCTTCTCTGAGTTGTACTGCCCTCCCCGTGCCCCCCCAACATTACATCTGCTAATCGTAATGCCCCTTTTTCCCTCTTATCCCTCCCTTCCCGCCCATTTTCCCCAGTCCCTTTCCCTTTGGTAACTATTAGTCCGTTCTTGGGTTCTGTGAGTCTGCTGCTGTTTTGTTCCTTCAGTATTTTTTCTTTGTTCTTATACTCCACATATGAGTGAAATCATTTGATACTTGTCTTTTTCGGCTTGGCTTATTTCACTGAGCATAATACCCTCTAGCTCCATCCATGTTGTTGCAAATGGTAGGATTTGTTTTCTTCTTATGGCTGAATAATATTCCATTGTGTATATGTACCACATCTTCTTTATCCATTCATCTACTGATGGACACTTAGGTTGCTTCCATTTCTTGGCTATTGTAAATAGTGCTGCAATAAACATAGGGGTGCATCTGTCCTTTTCAAATTGGGCTGCTGCATTCTTAGGGTAAATTCCTAGAGTGGAATTCCTGGGTCAAATGGTATTTCTATTTTGAGTTTTTTGAGGAACCTCCATACTGCTTTCCACAATGGTTGAACTAATTTGCAGTCCCACAGGGTTTCCCTTTTCTCCCACATCCTTGCAACATTTGTTGTTGTTTGTGCTTTGGATGTTGGCCATCCTCACTGGTGTGTGTGGTGATATCTCATTTTGGTTTTAATCTGCATTTCTCTGATGATTAGTGATGTGGAGCATCTTTTCATGTGCCTGTTGGCCATCTGAATTTCTTCTTTGGAGAAGTGTCTATTCATGTCCTCTGCCCATTTCTTAATTGGATTATTTACTTTCTGTTTGTTAAGGTGCATGAATTCTTTATATATTTTGGATGTCAACCCTTTATCAGATACGTTTTTTATGAATATATTCTCCCATACTGTAGGATGTCTTTTGTTCTACTGATGGTGTCCTTTGCTGTACAGAAGCTTTTCAGCTTGATATAGTCCCACTTGTTCATTTTTGCTTTTGTTTCCCTTGCCCGGGGAGATATGTTCATGAAGAAGTTGCTCATGTTTATGTCAGGAGATTTTTGCCTATGTTTTTTTCTAAGAGTTTTATGGTTTCATGACTTACATTCAAGTCTTTGATCCACCTTGAGTTTACCTTTGTGTATGAGGCTAGACAGTAGTCCAGTTTCATTCTCTTACATGTAGCTGTCCAGTTTTTCCAACACCAGCTGCTGAAGAGGCTGTCATCTCCCCATTGTATATCCATGGCTCCTTTATCAAATATTAATTGACTGTATATCTTTGGGTTAATGTTTGGATTTTCTATTCAGTTCCACTGGTCGGTGGGTCTGTTTTTGTGCCAATACCAAATTGTCTTGATTACTGTGGCTTTGTAGTAGAGCTTGAAGTCAAGGAGCATAATTCCCCCTGTTTTATTCCTCC